>JASANG010003292.1:0-317410 GCA_030248215.1 Enoplolaimus lenunculus
CGGGAAAGTGGAAAATTTTGATGCCTAGATTTTTATTCTGGGTTGGTAGAGAAAAATCTGAAACACAGGATTTGGTTGGAAAACGGGAAAAGTGGAAAGTTCTAATGCCTAGATTTTTACCCTGGCAGGAAAATCTGAAGCATATGTTTGATTTGGAAGACGGGAAAAGTGGAAAATTGAAATGCCAAGATATTTTCTTGGTTAGTAAGAGAAATGTAAAGCAATGGTTGGAAAACGGGAAAAGTGGAAAATTCAAGCGTAGGGCACAGGTTTTGGTTGGAAAACGGGAAAAGTGGAAAATTCTAATGCCTAGATTTTATCCCTGGGTGGTAAGAAAAATCTGAAGCATAGGTTTTGGTTGGAAAACGGGAAAAGTGGAAAATTCAAATGCCTAGATTTTCCCTGGGTTGGTAGGGAAAATCTGAAGCAAAGGTTTCGGTTGGAAACCTGGGTTCGTAGGGAAAATCTGAAGCATAGGTTTCGGTTGGAAAACGGGAAAAGTGGAAAATTTTAATGCCTAAATTTTTGTTTCGGTTAGTAGGGAAAATCTGAAGCATAGGTTTTGGATGGAAAACGGGAAAAGTGGAAAATTTTAATACCTAAATTTATCCTAGGTTGGTGGAGTATATCTAAAGCGTAGGTCTAGGTTGGAAAACAGGAAAAAGTAGAAAAATTAAAGGCCTAGATTTACCTTAGGTTGGTAGGGAAAGTCTGAAGCATAGATTTTGGTTGGAAAACGGGAAATAAGGAAAATTTTAGTGCCTAGATTTACCCTGGGTTGGTAGGGAAAATGTTGGAAAACGTGTAGGTTTTGAGTTGAAAAGACGGGAAAAGTGGAAAATTTAAAGGCCTAGATTTACCTTAGGTTGGTAGGGGAAAATTCTGAAGCATAGATTTTGGTTGGAAAACAGGAAAATAAGGAAAATTTTAGTGCCTAGATTTACCCTGGGTTGGTAGGGAAAATCTGAAGCATAGGTTTCGGTTGGAAAACAGGGAAAAGTGGAAAATTTAAAGGCCTAGATTTACCTTAGGTTGGTAGGGAAAGTCTGAAGCATAGATTTTGGTTGGAAGACGGGAAATATGGAAAATTTTAGTGCCTAGATTTACCTTTAGGTTGGTAGGAAAAATATGAAGCATAGGTTTCGGTTGTATATAAAATGGGAAAAGTGGAAAATTTAAACGCCTAAGATTTACCCTGGGTTAGAAGTCAGCGACGACCAAATTTGATATATTTATGTTCCCTCGACTTTCCGGCCATTAATAGCCAACAACGTCTTTCTAACTCTGTAAAGTCAACTTTGTCCATTGCACTGTTCCGCTCCGCGGTTTCTTGTTTTTGACTAGTTGCAACCAAGGGGAAATCTAGACGTAGACATTTTCCACTTTTCCAAACAAAACCTATGCTTCAAACTTATTACTACCCCAGGTAAAATTTAGGCGTTTAAATTTACCACTTTTCTTCAACCAAAACCTATGCTGCACATTTTTCCTCCAACCAAGGGAAAATCTAGGCGTTTAACTTTTCCACTTTTCCCGTTTGTCGACCAAAACCTATGCTTCAGATTTTTCCTACCAACCAAGGAAAAATATACGGCGTTTAAATTTTCCACTTTTTCTCAAACCCAAACCTATGCTTCAACTTTTTTCCCTACCAACCCAGGAATAATGTTAAGCTTTTAAAATTCCCACTTTCCCCTCTTTCAAAACGAACTTTACTGTACAGTTTTTACCTTCCTAACCAGGAATATGCCCACTAATGATTTTTCCACTTTTCCACACAAAACCTATGCCCGTGATTTTTCCTACCAACCAGTGAAAAATCAGTCGTCATACAGGAGTGGCTGCGATGCACTCCTGGTCATAAGTTTTCCACCCTGGAAAAGTGGAAGCCCCTGATCTATACATGGGCCTAATTTTCGAACCAGTGAATGCTCGCAGCTCAAAATTTAGCGTATTTTTCTCATTTGATTAGCTTTCCTTCCTATACTAATCTTAATCTTGCATTCAGCAACTACAATAGCGAGTTGAAAACCTAATAACTGATAATCGTTGCTATACATATTTGGAGTTCGGGCTCTAGCCAAGAAATGTAACCGAATATCCGTTATCGTTTCCGGTAAAAATCCGTTAGTCTCCATTATAGAAATAACGGAAATTATGTTATTTTTATGTTCAAAATTCATTATAAATCACGTATAAATCTCGCAATTGTTCGTCGCAGATATGTTGCAATTGTTTGAAGCGGAATAAAAATTGACATAAATCCATAAATCTTACAAATTTCGATGCATCCAACATTTTTCCTCCCGAATCTTTTGAAAAACCGGTGAATATACGTAGGCCTCAATTGTTTGCAAAAAAATAAAACATTTTTGGCGCTTTTATACTTCAATGTCCGTTTTCCGTTTCTTTCATTCTGATCACATTCCGTTTCCGTTTTCCGGTATTTTAACTATCCGTTTACAACGGGATATACAACCGGAGGTCTGGTTCCAGCTCTGGCTCCGGCAGAAAATCGGCCTCCGGCTGTGGCTCCGGTCGAATTCTTTGCCGTAGGTTACGGCGATTTCGGTAGTAAAATTTTGCATAATTTCGCAAAATTTATGTTTAGCGCGTTTCGTTCTGCTTGTCACAATTTTCAGAGAATTTCGAAAGTTCGCAGAAAATTAGCGTATTAAAACCAAACAACTTAACAACATATTGCAGATATTGGCTAATATTAACTAATTAACCGTCATGGTTACTACATAATTTCGCCTCACCTCCGGCAAGATTCGTTGACCCCCGGTTCCGGTATTTTCACCTCCGGTTGCACCCTGACTTACACCGTAACGCCAGGGTGTAACCATATATAGTTTTCGGTAAAAATCGTTTTCTCGTAGCCGTTAGAAACATTTAACTTCAACTCAATATCCGTTTTCCGTTCCCGTTATTTTTGCTATCCGTGTATACTCTGGCTTCGGCAGAATTAACTGCCGAAGGTTCTGGCAATTGCAGTAAGTAGTGAAATTTTGCATATTTTTACATTTATTTGTTTGGAGCATCTCGTTTTAACTTTCTTGAGAAAATAGCAGACATGTTGTAAATAGTAAGCAACAAAACCGACAGAATTAAGTAATTTTTGCTTCGCGTAGGCTTCGGTTAGGAATATGCTTGATACTGTCCCACCCTACATTAGCCAGCTTAGGCTTAGGAACACACCCTTGCAACGCTATTAGGCTAACAATTCGCAATTCCTTAATTTACTGTTACGCCCCTAAAAGTAACACTGGCGAAAAAGCAATCACACTCGCAGTTTAATAGAACATTCAAGATTTACTTAATGAATAACAGACAAAATAAATAAAATTTTAAAGATACAACAAAACAAAACCGTAACTGAGACCCTCAAGCAAGCTCTGATGCTTACGCAGATGTGTATTATATAGCGGCAACCATTCGTAACAATGTTATTACTTATAACCTAATCACAGTGCAGCTGAACCAGGATCAGGGTTCCAAGTCAACCAACAAAAATTGCCGTAACAGGAACCAAATCAATACATTTTTCAATGCCGAAGTAACTGTTTGGTAACTAAAAGGGACTTTGGCCATACGGCCCATGTTAATTATAAATGCCTGCCCTTTCGAAGACGAAGACTGAGCAATTCTATTACCTGGAAGGCGTAGGTTTAGTAAAACGACCAATAATTAACGCAATTTTGGATTAGAATGTTTTTTCATTGTTCACAACACTAGAGGAACAACTTTATAACCATTGTTAGCTCTATAATGGCGTTAATCTGCATGTCAAATTTATTTAGAATATACTGATCCTGCAATTTAGTCAGAATACAGGATCTTCCGACCAGGGTGCAAAGCGGTACTGCATTATGCCGGAATCGGAGCAGCAATTTAATACAAATTGGGACTATAAAATTTGTGACTATACGAATAATTTGTATTAAAAAGTACAATATTGATTTAGGGTGTCTGTTGACTGGCAATAACTCTCAAAAACGTCGCATGAACAAATTGACAATCTTTATTTCGCCTCTGTAAAGCTAAACTACGAATCAATTAGTGATAAAATGAACTTATCGAAAACAAATTAATCGATAATGAAGCTGAATTTTTATACAACATACGATGACAAGTAGGTCTAAAATTAAAATGTGGAAATTCCGATTCTGGTTGAATCGTTTCTAAATCAGAATTCCAATCGGCATCGGAATTCCGATTGCACCATGCTTCCGACCCCTCGACAACTATCACATTTGCGTCTCCTAATAGCAGATATTTACATATAATGCAGTACCGCTATAGAACCTAACATTAACTTATCTGCTATGACACCGCAGCACGAACTCCCAGCACACGGGTTGTTAGTCCACTGCTCTAACCACTATAGCTAATGCCGCCAATCTCCACATCGTAGCAGGCCTATGTTCATAGCGTGTATGTTGCACCAATATTGTGCCATAAACTCCCAAATCTAATTCAACCTGTGGCTGCGCTAACGGCGCCCATAATATTCACCGGCCGATTTTTGTACTTTTTCGAAATTTCAGCTTCAATTTGAGCTTTCAATTCTTTCGTCTGTTCAATTGTTCTTTGCAGAACGGGTTGCAAATTACATGCTTCAGTTTCAAGTTCACCTTGTCGCTCAACCATCAAACGTATGAGATGATCGTATTTTTGTTTTTGTGCACGTTTCCGTGTTAATTCGTCTGTCAAATGATCGAGATATCTGAAGCAGAGTTTCGACATTATTAAAATAGCCAATGTTACTTTATGTTCTCAAAAGTAAGCCTAAGTAAAATAACTCTAAAGCTTAAGCTTTAACTATTGGAGTCCCGTTGAAAAACGGTACGACACTCAAAGTAACATGCGCCATTATTATTACTACCACACCAATTTTGACTGCTAAGGCGTGTCCGAATAAACCCAGACGAAAGCCTACACAGAACACAAACCTTCCAGTCTCTAATTCCCCAAGTCTTCCTGTCTTTCAGTGGACAGGCCCCTATAATCAATGAGTCCTTATTATAAAGAAACGTAAATACGCATAAACACCATTTAGACATCTCTGAAAGGCATTTTTGCGTTGTTTCACACAAGTACAATGCCTTAATAGTATTAAGCTGTTTGACCTGAACTTTCCAAACCACTAAATCACAACAACCAGAACTCTTTCCAGTCATCACCGCACATAATTATATACTATTGACAATTATCCTACTTCTAGAACAATTTAATGTCTTGCGGCATGGTCTACTTGTTAGGTTTGGCACACCTTACTTCAGCTACAACTCAATACGGCACTTCGTAGAGGATTCAGCTACTGTTCAAAACGGCATTTTTAAAAAGATTATAAATCGATTGAAATCAACGTTAACCCAACCAGCAAAACATCAACAATACTTCAAACAATACACGCCAATGTCCTTAGGACTGCGTTATACTAGTGCGGGTCTTGTTGAAAATTTATTTTGACAAACAACAAGCGGTAAAATATAACTCTGTTTGTGATGGGTGATGCTGTGCCGTGGCGTTCATTGGCGAACCCAAGGGGGGCAGTACAATAGGGGTCAAAACCAAGATGGTGTATTACAGTTTAATATTAAAGTGTGTTCGGATTCTCGCTCGATCGTTTTTTAGTTTCTAAATTTGCTACTTGGGATATCTGATGGTGGACGGCGCCACGCGGAATAAAAAAAGCAGCAAAGCCTAACGCTTTCATCAAAACTAAAACTACTTTTACCTTTTAGACCCACGAATTTTGAACAAATGTTGCTTGTACGAATCAGCGAGTTCTGTGAGTAAATTGTCGACGTGGTTGAGCCACACTTCGATCTCATGCTCAGGACGGTCAATTCCAACTGGAGCCGACTGACTGACCAAGAATTCCGCCGGATGAGGATGACGAACGGAACGCAAGCGAGTTTTAAGGAATGTTCCCAGCTGAAATTCATACAGTATAATATTAGGCTCACGTGTCAACTCACTCTTTTTGCGGTTTTTGCCAAAGGGATTTTCGGAACTTTTTCAGTTGCTAACGCAAAAACCACTCCATTTCTGCGATATTAAAAAGGCGAAACCATTATTTGACTAAGTAAGGAATTAGTCAAGCCTATACAAAAAGTTTGCAGCTCGTCTACTACAGCAAGAAAATACTTTATTAGTACAAACCGTAGTTAGCCTGTTTGAATACAATAGTATTATACACCTGCTACCAAACAAACATCTGTTGCGAACTGATGATAGGCTCCAGTTACACAAAATATTTTTAGAGAACTGACACCTGACCGCGAATGTACACTGCAATAAGTACAATAAGCTGACAGCAAAACATGACAAAATGAAATTATACCTCCTTTAAATCTCGAACGAAAAGCTTTCGCGTTTCTGGATGTTCAAGCACACTGAGTGCATCTTCATTTCTAGCAATCCTATCTGCAAAATAACAAACATTTCCGCTGTTTACACCTAAGTCACGTATATTCATGTTCTTACCGCGCCAAACGCCACGCCCGTAAATTCAATCCAAGGTGCAACCGGAATTACAATTTACCGAAACCGGAATTTGAAAATTTTACCGGAACCGGAAAGTGAAAAATGCATTTCACCAAAAATTTCATTTTAATCTTATTTTTTGCTCTGTTAGTTGTGAAATAACCTTAGTCGAACATAGGTATTTATTTTATTTGTTGTATTTTAGATTTTCATCATCGACTGAAGTGAAATCCAGCAAGCAGTGGCTTTCAAAAGAGATTCTTAAAAATTAGCAAAGTTAAGAAAACGGCCAAATTATAACACCGGAATTTTTAAATAAAGTAAAAATTAACCGGAACAGGAAGGTGAAAAAATGCCGGAACCGGAATTCGGTTGCACCCTGATTCACTCATACGCTTAACCCCATAACGAAGCTTAAATTACTTCATCTGCATCAGTAGCCAAGTCTGCCTGAGCCAAACGTGTTTAAAAGAGTGAAACGTGACCGTTTAATGCCGAGCTAAATTTGTTTAGAGCGTTACACACGGCCGTTTAGCGCCTTTCACAATTACTAGAAAGTCCCGATTGCAGTCGTGGTTATTGTCGCCGCAGAAGACATCGACCGCATTACCTAGTTTGGAATAGGATTGCGGAAGCAGTTTATTCTACCCATAACTGTTTTCTGCAACTGCATTTCAAATTGCACTGCCTTAGCGATGCAGCAACTACTTAACTTACCTGCCGGAGCGTTGTTTGATATCGATCCGATTATCAAGTCCGGGTCTATGTCTTCAACTACCGTAATGGCATCTTGCAACACACTCACATCCAGCTCAACACCGTCTCCAAAATCAATTGCACTATCATCGCAGTCCAAAACATTAACCATATCTTCACCGAAGTCAATCTGAAAAAACAACCTAAACGAGTACAATAATAACCAAATCTTTTCAGCAACAAACAGAATACTATTTGATGACGTCACCAGAATTGTACAGCCAATAAAACCCTTCGTCAATTTCATTTACCAAATTCAGCTCACTAAAATAACATCAATGCGGGATGCCAACCGATTATTTAACAACCAGATTATAAGCCCTAAATAAATTAATAATCGTGAATTTGTATACGCATCCTTGCAAAAAGCCAATATGCATTTCCGCATCGACGAAGTCATTCCCATGACTTCAACGGGATCGGTAGATCCCAAGCTGTGTGCCTATCGCAAGTGTTTCCTGGATCCACCCCTGTGTTACTATACCACTGCCTGGTCCCCAGCATCGTTTCCTTCATCACATTCATACGCTAGTTGCCGTTCCACTTTCACTGGTTCAAGTCCATACTTCCATTGGTAATACGTTGTATTGCCATACTTCGATAAATGTTTCAAAAATTCCAAAACTTCTAGCGTCTGTTTTGAAACGCAATCGTTTCTGAAAAAATCATAAAGTAGTCAGTCAACAATTAAGATATTGATATCTTCGGTTTATACTGCCGAACGAAAAAACATTACCGGTAGCCAGGGTGCAACCAGAATTCCGTTTCCGGTTCCGACAATTTTTGACCTTCCGGTCCCGGTAACTTTTTACCGGCATTAAAAATTCCGTATTAAATTTTGGTCGGTGGAAATTAAGGTATTTTACTAAAAAATGACGATAAATATTAAATAATTTTATTAGTATAGTATGCAAACCTTGACAATCGCCGAAAATAAGCCATTGCAGGTAGATTACGCTTCCGCGGATTATGAAAATCAAAAATACAACAGATAAAATGAATACCTATCTCCAACTAAGGGTGATTTCACCAATAATATTGTAAAAAGAAAATTAAAGTGATTTTTTCGGTACCATGTATTTATCATTTTCCGGTTATCCGGTAATTTTTAAAATTCCGATTCCGGTTTCGGTAAATTGTAATTCCGGTTGCACCCTGCCGGTAGCAGATAACTATAAACAGTGTAACGTTTAACAATTGAATCATAACGCAGATTGTTAATCCTTTAAAGAATTACTGCGACGAACACATACACAAGTAGGAAAGCAGGCTATACTCGGTTTTACACTAGCAGCTTCGGCTGTAAATATTGTAAATGTTTACCCTTGAATTTTGAACAATACTGTAGTCCTGAACAAACCTATGCCGCTATCTATACCAAATCTAATAAAATTAAGACAAGAAAACATATAACTGTTTTTTACAAATTCCAGAACGCCAAACCGAACTGAATTGCACAGGAATCGAAAGAGTAAATTTGAAATATTTATAACAGAATTGTGACTAGAAATTTCCGGTGATAATGTACTCTCTTATGGCGGTCGAGTTATATGATATAATGTATATACGCCATGCTCCTGTCAATGATGAATTCTACGGAATCGGAGCTGGTTTGGACTCGCAATTATATGTCTGTATCCTCAAATGTGTGAAGTGTGAAGTACGTATTACAAGTTGGTGATTGATGCTGGAACTTTGGAATCAGTGAATGACGCACTTCGAAATTTAGAACATTGTTTCACATTTGATTTGTCGTACTTCTGTACAAATTTTGTCATTCGGAACTGCAGCAGTGTGACGCTATCCGAATTTACGCATATGGGCCTTAACCGGAATCGGAATTTCATCTGCACTCTAAATTTCTTTTACATCCCAGTGTAATCAAGAAACCAACTGATGTGATTACGCACCCATTACCCAACGTAAATCGTCTGAACGCTTCATAGTAATCAACTGCATCAACAGCAAGTCTTTGTGTGCGTTGAGTTACTTCCGCCAAATATTCCGGCAGCGAATCGCCAAGTTTTACCAGCTCGGATTTTATGTGTTCGCCCTAGAAAAAAGCGACAAAAGCGTACGTTACCACTAAAACTAACACAGGTTACAGAAACTACATTTAAACTACGTTGCTTAAAATTTTTTTGCATGCGCAAATATTTGCAGCAACAGCATTTAAGTTACAAAGTAACACTAACCTTAATGTCCATTTTGCAACATTCCTGATTAAAACTTGATCTGCATCTTTTGACAACCGTTGATAGTCTTTTTCCTTCTTTTTTGCTTCCTGCAAAAAACAATACATTCACACAGGGATATAAAACTTAGAGGTTATATCTTCCAAACAGGGTGCAAAGCGGAATTGGATTATACCGGAATTGGAACTGGAACAGCAAATTTATACCGGAATTGTAATCGGGATCGGAACTAGAAATTTTGTGACTGAACGGATAATTGTTTTGACAGATACAGTGTTGGTTTATGGTGTGTTAGCTGGCAATAATTTTCAAAAAGGTCGCATGAACAGAATTGGGCGATGGTTTTTGGTTCCGTAAAGGTAAACTACAATCAATTATTAATAAGTTAAATGATCGAAAGCAATTCAATGGATAAATAACACAGAATTTGTATGCAACGTATCACAAGTAAGATTAAAATTAAAATTTCAAAATTCCTATTCCGATTAATTGTGCATTCGGAATAGGAACCCCCAAAAAATTATTGTTTAGTTAAAATTTGTTTTATGATTATTTGTATATTTGTGTTAGTTATTGGTATATATTGTTTGGTTTGGAAGATATTAGTTTTATATTGTTTTAGGAGATTGGTTTTTTGAGGAAGAAGAGGAGATATTATGTTGTTAAAGATGGAGATTGAATTATAGGATGTTGAATGGAATTAGGTTAGTGTTATTTGTATTAATGTGTTGTGAATATTTGGATGAAAAAAATTTTAGAGGTAGTTTATGTAGTTTTGTATGTGTTAGTTTTAGTGGTAGTAGTTTTGTTGTTTTTTAGGGAAATAATGAGTGGAATTGGGATTGTGGGATATTTGGGGAGAGAAGTTGTGTTGTGAGTGTACTATGAAGCGTTCAGACGATTGTTGGGTGATGGGTCGTAATCACATTAGTTGGTTTCTTATTACACTGGGATGTAAAAGAAATTTAGAGTGCAGATGAAATCCGATTCGGTTAAGGCCATATGCGTAAATTCGGATAGCGTCCACTGCTGCAGTTCGAATGAAAATTTAGAGAAGTACGACAAATCAATGTGAAACAATGTTCTAAATTTCGAAGTGCATTCACTGATTCAAAGTTCAGCATCAATCACAACTTGTAATACGTACTTCACACTTCACACATTTGAGGATACAGACATATAATTGCAGTCAACAGCTCGATTCCGTAGAATTCATCATTGACAGGAGTATGGCGTATATACATTATATCATATAACTGACCGCATAAGAGAGTACATTATCACGGAAATTTTAGTGCAATCTGTTATAAATCTTTAAATTTACTCTTTTCGATTCCTGTGCAATTCAGTTCGGTTCGTTTGGAATTGAAAAACAGTTATATGTTTTCTGTGTTTTAATTTTATTAATTTGTATAGAAGCGGCATAGGTTTGTTCGAGGAGCTACAGTATTGTTCAAAATTAGGGAAACATTTCCTATTACAGCCGAAGCTGCTAGTGTAAAACCGAAGTATAGCCGCTTTCCTACTTGTGTATGTGTTCGTCCATAATTCTTTAAAGGATTAACAATCTGCGTTATGATTCAATTGTTAAACGTTACACTGTTTATAGTTATCTGCTACGGGCAGGGTGCAACCGCAACAATTTACCGAAACCGGAATCGGAATTTTAAAAATTACCGGATAACCGGAAAATGATAAATACATGGTACCGAAAAAATCACTTTAATTTTCTTTTTACAATATTATTGGTGAAATCACCCTTAGTTGGAGATAGGTATTCATTTTATCTGTTGTATTTTTGATTTTCATAATCCGCGGAAGCGTAATCTACCTGCAATGGCTTATTTTCGGCGATTGTCAAGGTTTGCATACTATACTAATAAAATTATTTAATATTTATCGTCATTTTTTAGTAAAATACCTTAATTTCCACCGACCAAAATTTAATACGGAATTTTTAATGCCGGTAAAAAGTTACCGGGACCGGAAGGTCAAAAATTGTCGGAACCGGAAACGGAATTCTGGTTGCACCCTGGCTACCGGTAATGTTTTTTCGTTCGGCAGTATAAACCGAAGATATCAATATCTTAATTGTTGACTGACTACTTTATGATTTTTTCAGAAACGATTGCGTTTCAAAACAGACGCTAGAAGTTTTGGAATTTTTGAAACATTTATCGAAGTATGGCAATACAACGTATTACCAATGGAAGTATGGACTTGAACCAGTGAAAGTGGAACGGCAACTAGCGTATGAATGTGATGAAGGAAACGATGCTGGGGACCAGGCAGTGGTATAGTAACACAGGGGTGGATCCAGGAAACACTTGCGATAGGCACACAGCTTGGGATCTACCGATCCCGTTGAAGTCATGGGAATGACTTCGTCGATGCGGAAATGCATATTGGCTTTTTGCAAGGATGCGTATACAAATTCACGATTATTAATTTATTTAGGGCTTATAATCTGGTTGTTAAATAATCGGTTGGCATCCCGCATTGATGTTATTTTAGTGAGCTGAATTTGGTAAATGAAATTGACGAAGGGTTTTATTGGCTGTACAATTCTGGTGACGTCATCAAATAGTATTCTGTTTGTTGCTGAAAAGATTTGGTTATTATTGTACTCGTTTAGGTTGTTTTTTCAGATTGACTTCGGTGAAGATATGGTTAATGTTTTGGACTGCGATGATAGTGCAATTGATTTTGGAGACGGTGTTGAGCTGGATGTGAGTGTGTTGCAAGATGCCATTACGGTAGTTGAAGACATAGACCCGGACTTGATAATCGGATCGATATCAAACAACGCTCCGGCAGGTAAGTTAAGTAGTTGCTGCATCGCTAAGGCAGTGCAATTTGAAATGCAGTTGCAGAAAACAGTTATGGGTAGAATAAACTGCTTCCGCAATCCTATTCCAAACTAGGTAATGCGGTCGATGTCTTCTGCGGCGACAATAACCACGACTGCAATCGGGACTTTCTAGTAATTGTGAAAGGCGCTAAACGGCCGTGTGTAACGCTCTAAACAAATTTAGCTCGGCATTAAACGGTCACGTTTCACTCTTTTAAACACGTTTGGCTCAGGCAGACTTGGCTACTGATGCATATGAAGTAATTTAAGCTTCGTTATGGGGTTAAGCGTATGAGTGAATCAGGGTGCAACCGAATTCCGGTTCCGGCATTTTTTCACCTTCCTGTTCCGGTTAATTTTTACTTTATTTAAAAATTCCGGTGTTATAATTTGGCCGTTTTCTTAACTTTGCTAATTTTTAAGAATCTCTTTTGAAAGCCACTGCTTGCTGGATTTCACTTCAGTCGATGATGAAAATCTAAAATACAACAAATAAAATAAATACCTATGTTCGACTAAGGTTATTTCACAACTAACAGAGCAAAAAATAAGATTAAAATGAAATTTTTGGTGAAATGCATTTTTCACTTTCCGGTTCCGGTAAAATTTTCAAATTCCGGTTTCGGTAAATTGTAATTCCGGTTGCACCTTGGATTGAATTTACGGGCGTGGCGTTTGGCGCGGTAAGAACATGAATATACGTGACTTAGGTGTAAACAGCGGAAATGTTTGTTATTTTGCAGATAGGATTGCTAGAAATGAAGATGCACTCAGTGTGCTTGAACATCCAGAAACGCGAAAGCTTTTCGTTCGAGATTTAAAGGAGGTATAATTTCATTTTGTCATGTTTTGCTGTCAGCTTATTGTACTTATTGCAGTGTACATTCGCGGTCAGGTGTCAGTTCTCTAAAAATATTTTGTGTAACTGGAGCCTATCATCAGTTCGCAACAGATGTTTGTTTGGTAGCAGGTGTATAATACTATTGTATTCAAACAGGCTAACTACGGTTTGTACTAATAAAGTATTTTCTTGCTGTAGTAGACGAGCTGCAAACTTTTTGTATAGGCTTGACTAATTCCTTACTTAGTCAAATAATGGTTTCGCCTTTTTAATATCGCAGAAATGGAGTGGTTTTTGCGTTAGCAACTGAAAAAGTTCCGAAAATCCCTTTGGCAAAAACCGCAAAAAGAGTGAGTTGACACGTGAGCCTAATATTATACTGTATGAATTTCAGCTGGGAACATTCCTTAAAACTCGCTTGCGTTCCGTTCGTCATCCTCATCCGGCGGAATTCTTGGTCAGTCAGTCGGCTCCAGTTGGAATTGACCGTCCTGAGCATGAGATCGAAGTGTGGCTCAACCACGTCGACAATTTACTCACAGAACTCGCTGATTCGTACAAGCAACATTTGTTCAAAATTCGTGGGTCTAAAAGGTAAAAGTAGTTTTAGTTTTGATGAAAGCGTTAGGCTTTGCTGCTTTTTTTATTCCGCGTGGCGCCGTCCACCATCAGATATCCCAAGTAGCAAATTTAGAAACTAAAAAACGATCGAGCGAGAATCCGAACACACTTTAATATTAAACTGTAATACACCATCTTGGTTTTGACCCCTATTGTACTGCCCCCCTTGGGTTCGCCAATGAACGCCACGGCACAGCATCACCCATCACAAACAGAGTTATATTTTACCGCTTGTTGTTTGTCAAAATAAATTTTCAACAAGACCCGCACTAGTATAACGCAGTCCTAAGGACATTGGCGTGTATTGTTTGAAGTATTGTTGATGTTTTGCTGGTTGGGTTAACGTTGATTTCAATCGATTTATAATCTTTTTAAAAATGCCGTTTTGAACAGTAGCTGAATCCTCTACGAAGTGCCGTATTGAGTTGTAGCTGAAGTAAGGTGTGCCAAACCTAACAAGTAGACCATGCCGCAAGACATTAAATTGTTCTAGAAGTAGGATAATTGTCAATAGTATATAATTATGTGCGGTGATGACTGGAAAGAGTTCTGGTTGTTGTGATTTAGTGGTTTGGAAAGTTCAGGTCAAACAGCTTAATACTATTAAGGCATTGTACTTGTGTGAAACAACGCAAAAATGCCTTTCAGAGATGTCTAAATGGTGTTTATGCGTATTTACGTTTCTTTATAATAAGGACTCATTGATTATAGGGGCCTGTCCACTGAAAGACAGGAAGACTTGGGGAATTAGAGACTGGAAGGTTTGTGTTCTGTGTAGGCTTTCGTCTGGGTTTATTCGGACACGCCTTAGCAGTCAAAATTGGTGTGGTAGTAATAATAATGGCGCATGTTACTTTGAGTGTCGTACCGTTTTTCAACGGGACTCCAATAGTTAAAGCTTAAGCTTTAGAGTTATTTTACTTAGGCTTACTTTTGAGAACATAAAGTAACATTGGCTATTTTAATAATGTCGAAACTCTGCTTCAGATATCTCGATCATTTGACAGACGAATTAACACGGAAACGTGCACAAAAACAAAAATACGATCATCTCATACGTTTGATGGTTGAGCGACAAGGTGAACTTGAAACTGAAGCATGTAATTTGCAACCCGTTCTGCAAAGAACAATTGAACAGACGAAAGAATTGAAAGCTCAAATTGAAGCTGAAATTTCGAAAAAGTACAAAAATCGGCCGGTGAATATTATGGGCGCCGTTAGCGCAGCCACAGGTTGAATTAGATTTGGGAGTTTATGGCACAATATTGGTGCAACATACACGCTATGAACATAGGCCTGCTACGATGTGGAGATTGGCGGCATTAGCTATAGTGGTTAGAGCAGTGGACTAACAACCCGTGTGCTGGGAGTTCGTGCTGCGGTGTCATAGCAGATAAGTTAATGTTAGGTTCTATAGCGGTACTGCATTATATGTAAATATCTGCTATTAGGAGACGCAAATGTGATAGTTGTCGAGGGGTCGGAAGCATGGTGCAATCGGAATTCCGATGCCGATTGGAATTCTGATTTAAAACGATTCAACCAGAATCGGAATTTCCACATTTTAATTTTAGACCTACTTGTCATCGTATGTTGTATAAAAATTCAGCTTCATTTATCGATTAATTTGTTTTCGATAAGTTCATTTTATCACTAATTGATTGTAGTTTAGCTTTACAGAGGCGAAAAAAGATTGTCAATTTGTTCATGCGACGTTTTTGAGAGTTATTGCCAGTCAACAGACACCCTAAATCAATATTGTACTTTTTAATACAAATTATTCGTATAGTCACAAATTTTATAGTTCCGATTCCGGTATAAATTTGCTGCTCCGATTCCGGCATAATTCAGTTCCGCTTTGCACCCTGGTCGGAAGATCCTGTATTCTGACTAAATTGCAGGATCAGTATATTCTAAATAAATTTGACATGCAGATTAACGCCATTATAGAGCTAACAATGGTTATAAAGTTGTTCCTCTAGTGTTGTGAACAATGAAAAAACATTCTAATCCAAAATTGGCGTTAATTATTGGTCGTTTTACTAAACCTACGCCTTCCAGGTAATAAATCGCCCTGTCTTCGTCTTCGAAAGGGCAGGCATTTATAATTAACATGGGCCGTATGGCCAAAGTCCCTTTTAGTTACCAAACAGTTACTTCGGCATTGAAAAATGTATTGATTTGGTTCCTGTTACGGCAATTTTTGTTGGTTGACTTGGAACCCTGATCCTGGTTCAGCTGCACTGTGATTAGGTTATAAGTAATAACATTGTTACGAATGGTTGCCATATAATACACATCTGCGTAAGCATCAGAGCTTGCTTGAGGGTCTCAGTTACGGTTTTGTTTTGTTGTATCTTTAAAATTTTATTTATTTTGTCTGTTATTCATTAAGTAAATCTTAATGTTCTATTAAACTGCGAGGTGATCGCTTTTTTGGCCAGTGTTACTTTTAGGGGCGTAACAGTAAATTAAGGAATTGCGAATTGCTAAGCCTAATAGCGTTGCAAAGGTGTGTTCCTAAGCCTAAGCTGGCTAATGTAGGGTGGGACAGTATCAAGCATATTCCTAACCGAAGCCTACGCGAAGCAAAAATTACTTAATTCTGTCGGTTTTGTTGCTTACTATTTACAACATGTCTGCTATTTTTCTCAAGAAAGTTAAAACGAGATGCTCCAAACAAATAAATGTAAAAATATGCAAAATTTCACTACTTACTGCAATTGCCAGAACCTTCGGCAGTTAATTCTGCCGGAGCCAGAGTATACACGGATAGCAAAAATAACGGGAACGGAAAACGGATATTGAGTTGAAGTTAAATGTTTCTAACGGCTACGGACAACGATTTTTACCGAAAACTGATATATGGTTACACCCTGGCGTTACGGTGTAAGTCAGGGTGCAACCGGAGGTGAAAATACCGGAACCGGGGGTCAACGAATCTTGCCGGAGGTGAGGCGAAATTATGTAGTAACCATGACGGTTAATTAGTTAATATTAGCCAATATCTGCAATATGTTGTTAAGTTGTTTGGTTTTAATACGCTAATTTTCTGCGAACTTTCGAAATTCTCTCCTGAAAATTGTGACAAGCAGAACGAAACGCGCTAAACATAAATTTTGCGAAATTATGCAAAATTTTACTACCGAAATCGCCGTAACCTACGGCAAAAATTCTACCGGAGCCACAGCCGGAGGCCGATTTTCTGCCGGAGCCAGAGCTGGAACCAGACCTCCGGTTGTATATCCTGTTGTAAACGGATAGTTAAAATACCGGAAACGGAAACGGAATGTGATCAGAATAACGGAAACGGAAAACGGACATTGAAGTATAAAAGCGCCAAAAATGTTTTATTTTTTTGCAAACAATTGAGGCCTACGTATATTCACCGGTTTTTCAAAGATTCGGGAGGAAAAATGTTGGATGCATCGAAATTTGTAAGATTTATGGATTTATGTCAATTTTTATTTCGCTTCAAACAATTGCAACATATCTGCGACGAACAATTGCGAGATTTATACGTGATTTATAATGAATTTTGAACATAAAAATAACATAATTTCCGTTATTTCTATAATGGAGACTAACGGATTTTTACCGGAAACGCAAACGGATATTCGGTTTACATCCTGGCTAGAGCCCAAATTCTCAAATATGTATAGCAACGATTATCAGTTATTAGGTTTTCAACTCGCTATTGTAGTTGCTGAATGCAAGATTAAGATTAGTATAGGAGGAATGCAAATCAAATGAGAAAAATACGCTAAATTTTGAGCTGTCAGCATTCACTGGTTCGAAAATTAGGCCCATGTATAGATCAGGGGCTTCCACTTTTCCAGGGTGGAAAACTTATGACCAGGAGTGCATCGCAGCCACTCCTGTATGACGACCTGATTTTTCACTGGTTGGTAGGAAAAATCACGGGCATAGGTTTTGCTGTGGAAAAGTGGAAAATTCATTAGTCTGCATATTCCCTGGTTCGGTAGGGAAAATCTGTAGTGTAAAGTTTGTTTGGAAAACGGGAAAAGTGGAAATTTTAAAAGCTTACATTATTCCTGGGTTGGTAGGGAAAAGTTGAAGCATAGGTTTTGGTTCGAAAACGGGAAAAGTGGAAAATTTAAACGCCTAGATTTTTCCTTGGTTGGTAGGAAAAATCTGAAGCATAGGTTTTGGTTGACAAACGGGAAAAGTGGAAAAGTTAAACGCCTAGATTTTCCCTTGGTTGGTAGGAAAAATGTGCAGCATAGGTTTTGGTTGGAAAACGGGAAAAGTGGAAAATTTAAACGCCTAAATTTTACCCTGGGTTAGTAGGAAAATTTTGAAGCATAGGTTTTGTTTGGAAAAGTGGAAAATGTCTACGTCTAGATTTCCCCTTGGTTGCAACTAGTCAAAACAAGAAACCGCGGAGCGGAACAGTGCAATGGACAAAGTCTACTTTACACAGTTAGAAAGACGTTGTTGGCTATTAATGGCCGGAAAGTCGAGGGAACATAAATATATCAAATTTGGTCGTCGCTGACTTCTAACCCAGGGTAAATCTAGGCGTTTAAATTTTCCACTTTTCCCATTTTATATACAACCAAAACCTATGCTTCATATTTTCCCTACCAACCTAAGGTAAATCTAGGCACTAAAATTTTCCATATTTCCCGTTTTCCAACCAAAATCTATGCTTCAGACTTTCCCTACCAACCTAAGGTAAATCTAGGCCTTTAAATTTTCCACTTTTCCCGTTTTCCAACCGAAACCTATGCTTCAGATTTTCCCTACCAACCCAGGGTAAATCTAGGCACTAAAATTTTCCTTATTTCCCGTTTTCCAACCAAAATCTATGCTTCAGACTTTCCCTACCAACCTAAGGTAAATCTAGGCCTTTAAATTTTCCACTTTTCCCGTTTTCCAACCAAAACCTATGCTTCAGATTTTCCCTACCAACCCAGGGTAAATCTAGGCACTAAAATTTTCCTTATTTCCCGTTTTCCAACCAAAATCTATGCTTCAGACTTTCCCTACCAACCTAAGGTAAATCTAGGCCTTTAAATTTTCCACTTTTCCCGTTTTCCAACCGAAACCTATGCTTCAGATATTCCCCACCAACCTAGGATAAATTTAGGTATTAAAATTTTCCACTTTTCCCGTTTTCCATCCAAAACCTATGCTTCAGATTTTCCCTACCAACCCAAACAAAAATTTAGGCATTAAAATTTTCCACTTTTCCCGTTTTCCAACCGAAACCTATGCTTCAGATTTTCCCTACCAACCCAGGTTTCCAACCGAAACCTTTGCTTCAGATTTTCCCTACCAACCCAGGGAAAAATCTAGGCATTTGAATTTTCCACTTTTCCCGTTTTCCAACCAAAACCTATGCTTCAGATTTTCCTTACCAACCCAGGGATAAAATCTAGGCATTAGAATTTTCCACTTTTCCCGTTTTCCAACCAAAACCTGTGCCCTACGCTTGAATTTTCCACTTTTCCCGTTTTCCAACCATTGCTTTAGATTTCTCTTACTAACCAAGAAAATATCTTGGCATTTCAATTTTCCACTTTTCCCGTTTTCCAACCAAAACATATGCTTCAGATTTTCCCGCCCAGGGTAAAAATCTAGGCATTAGAACTTTCCACTTTTCCCGTTTTCCAACCAAATCCTGTGTTTCAGATTTTCTCTACCAACCCAGAATAAAAATCTAGGCATTAAAATTTTCCACTTTTCCCGTTTTCCAACCAAAACCTTTGCTTCAGATATTTCTTACTAACCAAGAAAATATCTAGGAATTTCAATTTTCCACTTTTCCCGTTTTCCAACCAAAACCTACGCTTCTGATTTTCCCTACCAACCCAGGGGAAATCTAGGCATTAGAATTTTCCACTTTTCCCGTTTTCCAACCAAAACCTATGCTTCGGATTTCCCTACCAACCCAGGGGAAAAATCTAGGCATTAGAATTTTCCACTTTTCCCGTTTTCCAACCAAAACCTATGCTTCAGATATCCTCCACCAACCCAGGGTAAATCTAGGCATTAAAATTTTCCATATTTCCCGTTTTCCAACCAAAATCTATGCTTCAGATTTTCCCTACCAACCTAAGGTAAATCTAGGCCTTTAAATTTTCCACTTTTCCCGTTTTCCAACCAAAATCTATGCTTCAGATATTCCCCACCAACCTAGGATAAATCTAGGTATTAAAATTTTCCACTTTTCCCGTTTTCCATCCAAAACCTATGCTTCAGATTTTCCCTACCAACCCAAAGAAAAATTTAGGCATTAAAATTTTCCACTTTTCCCGTTTTCCAACCAAAACCTATGCTTCAGATTTTCCCTACCAACCCAAAGGTAAAAATTTAGGCATTAAAATTTTCCACTTTTCCCGTTTTCCAACCAAAAACCTATGCTTCAGATTTTCCCTAACAACCCAAGGTAAAATCTAGGCATTAAAATTTTCCACTTTTCCCGTTTTCCAACCAAAACCTATGCTTCAGATATCCTCCACCAACCCAGGGTAAATCTAGGCATTAAAATTTTCCATATTTCCCGTTTTCCAACCAAAATCTATGCTTCAGATTTTCCCTACCAACCTAAGGTAAATCTAGGCCTTTAAATTTTCCACTTTTCCCGTTTTCCAACCAAAATCTATGCTTCAGATATTCCCCACCAACCTAGGATAAATCTAGGTATTAAAATTTTCCACTTTTCCCGTTTTCCATCCAAAACCTATGCTTCAGATTTTCCCTACCAACCCAAAGGTAAAAATTTAGGCATTAAAATTTTCCACTTTTCCCGTTTTCCAGCCAAAACCTATGCTCCAGATTTTTCCTTCCATCCCAGGTTTCCAACCGAAACCTTTGCTTCAGATTTTCCCTACCAACCCAGGGTAAAAATCTAGGCATTTGAATTTTCCACTTTTCCCGTTTTCCAACCAAAACCTATGCTTCAGAATTTCCTTACCAACCCAGGGGTAAAATCTAGGCATTAGAATTTTCCACTTTTCCCGTTCTCCAACCATTGCTTTAGATTTCTCTTACTAACCAAGAAAATATCTTGGCATTTCAATTTTCCACTTTTCCCGTTTTCCAACCAAAACATATGCTTCAGATTTTCCCATCCAGGGTAAAAATCTAGGCATTAGAATTTTCCACTTTTCCCGTTTTCCAACCAAAACCTATGCTTCAGATTTACCCTACCAAGCCAGGGTAAATCTAGGCATTAAAATTTTCAACTTTTCCCGTTTTCCAACCAAAACCTATGCTTCAGATATCCTCCACCAACCCAGGGTAAATCTAGGCATTAAAATTTTCCATATTTCCCGTTTTCCAACCAAAATCTATGCTTCAGATTTTCCCTACCAACCTAAGGTAAATCTAGGCCTTTAAATTTTCCACTTTTCCCGTTTTCCAACCAAAATCTATGCTTCAGATATTCCCCACCAACCTAGGATAAATCTAGGTATTAAAATTTTCCACTTTTCCCGTTTTCCATCCAAAACCTATGCTTCAGATTTTCCCTACCAACCCAAAGAAAAATTTAGGCATTAAAATTTTCCACTTTTCCCGTTTTCCAACCAAAACCTATGCTTCAGATTATCCCTACCAACCCAAAGGTAAAAATTTAGGCATTAAAATTTTCCACTTTTCCCGTTTTCCAACCAAAAACCTATGCTTCAGATTTTCCCTAACAACCCAAGGTAAAATCTAGGCATTAAAATTTTCCACTTTTCCCGTTTTCCAACCAAAACCTATGCTTCAGATATCCTCCACCAACCCAGGGTAAATCTAGGCATTAAAATTTTCCATATTTCCCGTTTTCCAACCAAAATCTATGCTTCAGATTTTCCCTACCAACCTAAGGTAAATCTAGGCCTTTAAATTTTCCACTTTTCCCGTTTTCCAACCAACATCTATGCTTCAGATATTCCCCACCAACCTAGGATAAATCTAGGTATTAAAATTTTCCACTTTTCCCGTTTTCCATCCAAAACCTATGCTTCAGATTTTCCCTACCAACCCAAAGAAAAATTTAGGCATTAAAATTTTCCACTTTTCCCGTTTTCCAACCAAAACCTATGCTTCAGACTTTCCCTACCAACCCAAATGTAAAAACATAGGCATTAAAATTTTCCACTTTTCCCGTTTTCCAGCCAAAACCTATGCTCCAGATTTTTCCTACCATCCCAGGTTTCCAACCGAAACCTTTGCTTCAGATTTTCCCTACCAACCCAGGGTAAAAATCTAGGCATTTGAATTTTCCACTTTTCCCGTTTTCCAACCAAAACCTATGCTTCAGATTTTCCTTACCAACCCAGGGGTAAAATCTAGGCATTAGAATTTTCCACTTTTCCCGTTTTCCAACCATTGCTTTAGATTTCTCTTACTAACCAAGAAAATATCTTGGCATTTCAATTTTCCACTTTTCCCGTTTTCCAACCAAAACATATGCTTCAGATTTTCCCATCCAGGGTAAAAATCTAGGCATTAGAACTTTCCACTTTTCCTGTTTTCCAACCAAATCCTGTATTTCAAATTTTCTCTACCAACCCAGAATAAAAATCTAGGCATTAAAATTTTCCACTTTTCCCGTTTTCACCTACGCTTCTGATTTTCCCTACCAAGCCAGGGGGAAATCTAGGCATTAGAATTTTCCACTTTTCCCGTTTCCAACCAAAACCTATGCTTCAGATTTTCCCTACCAACCCAGGGGAAAATCTAGGCATTAGAATTTTCCACTTTTCCCGTTTTCCAACCAAAACCTATGCTTCAAATTATCCCTACCAACCCAGGGGAAAAACTAGGCGTTAGAATTTTCCACTTTTCCCGTCCCCCAACAAAAACCCTTCTCACATACCCCCCCCCCCCACGAAATATATAAGGCATTAAATTTTCCACTTTTCCCGTTTTCCATCCAAAACCTATGCTCCAGATTTTTCCTTCCATCCCAGGTTTCCAACCGAAACCTTTGCTTCAGATTTTCCCTACCAACCCAGGGTAAAAATCTAGGCATTTGAATTTTCCACTTTTCCCGTTTTCCAACCAAAACCTATGCTTCAGAATTTCCTTACCAACCCAGGGGTAAAATCTAGGCATTAGAATTTTCCACTTTTCCCGTTCTCCAACCATTGCTTTAGATTTCTCTTACTAACCAAGAAAATATCTTGGCATTTCAATTTTCCACTTTTCCCGTTTTCCAACCAAAACATATGCTTCAGATTTTCCCATCCAGGGTAAAAATCTAGGCATTAGAATTTTCCACTTTTCCCGTTTTCCAACCAAAACCTATGCTTCAGATTTACCCTACCAAGCCAGGGTAAATCTAGGCATTAAAATTTTCAACTTTTCCCGTTTTCCAACCAAAACCTATGCTTCAGATATCCTCCACCAACCCAGGGTAAATCTAGGCATTAAAATTTTCCATATTTCCCGTTTTCCAACCAAAATCTATGCTTCAGATTTTCCCTACCAACCTAAGGTAAATCTAGGCCTTTAAATTTTCCACTTTTCCCGTTTTCCAACCAAAATCTATGCTTCAGATATTCCCCCACCAACCTAGGATAAATCTAGGTATTAAAATTTTCCACTTTTCCCGTTTTCCATCCAAAACCTATGCTTCAGATTTTCCCTACCAACCCAAAGAAAAATTTAGGCATTAAAATTTTCCACTTTTCCCGTTTTCCAACCAAAACCTATGCTTCAGATTATCCCTACCAACCCAAAGGTAAAAATTTAGGCATTAAAATTTTCCACTTTTCCCGTTTTCCAACCAAAAACCTATGCTTCAGATTTTCCCTAACAACCCAAGGTAAAATCTAGGCATTAAAATTTTCCACTTTTCCCGTTTTCCAACCAAAACCTATGCTTCAGATATCCTCCACCAACCCAGGGTAAATCTAGGCATTAAAATTTTCCATATTTCCCGTTTTCCAACCAAAATCTATGCTTCAGATTTTCCCTACCAACCCAAAGGTAAAAATTTAGGCATTAAAATTTTCCACTTTTCCCGTTTTCCAGCCAAAACCTATGCTCCAGATTTTTCCTTCCATCCCAGGTTTCCAACCGAAACCTTTGCTTCAGATTTTCCCTACCAACCCAGGGTAAAAATCTAGGCATTTGAATTTTCCACTTTTCCCGTTTTCCAACCAAAACCTATGCTTCAGAATTTCCTTACCAACCCAGGGGTAAAATCTAGGCATTAGAATTTTCCACTTTTCCCGTTCTCCAACCATTGCTTTAGATTTCTCTTACTAACCAAGAAAATATCTTGGCATTTCAATTTTCCACTTTTCCCGTTTTCCAACCAAAACATATGCTTCAGATTTTCCCATCCAGGGTAAAAATCTAGGCATTAGAATTTTCCACTTTTCCCGTTTTCCAACCAAAACCTATGCTTCAGATTTACCCTACCAAGCCAGGGTAAATCTAGGCATTAAAATTTTCAACTTTTCCCGTTTTCCAACCAAAACCTATGCTTCAGATATCCTCCACCAACCCAGGGTAAATCTAGGCATTAAAATTTTCCATATTTCCCGTTTTCCAACCAAAATCTATGCTTCAGATTTTCCCTACCAACCTAAGGTAAATCTAGGCCTTTAAATTTTCCACTTTTCCCGTTTTCCAACCAAAATCTATGCTTCAGATATTCCCCACCAACCTAGGATAAATCTAGGTATTAAAATTTTCCACTTTTCCCGTTTTCCATCCAAAACCTATGCTTCAGATTTTCCCTACCAACCCAAAGAAAAATTTAGGCATTAAAATTTTCCACTTTTCCCGTTTTCCAACCAAAACCTATGCTTCAGATTATCCCTACCAACCCAAAGGTAAAAATTTAGGCATTAAAATTTTCCACTTTTCCCGTTTTCCAACCAAAAACCTATGCTTCAGATTTTCCCTAACAACCCAAGGTAAAATCTAGGCATTAAAATTTTCCACTTTTCCCGTTTTCCAACCAAAACCTATGCTTCAGATATCCTCCACCAACCCAGGGTAAATCTAGGCATTAAAATTTTCCATATTTCCCGTTTTCCAACCAAAATCTATGCTTCAGATTTTCCCTACCAACCTAAGGTAAATCTAGGCCTTTAAATTTTCCACTTTTCCCGTTTTCCAACCAAAATCTATGCTTCAGATATTCCCCACCAACCTAGGATAAATCTAGGTATTAAAATTTTCCACTTTTCCCGTTTTCCATCCAAAACCTATGCTTCAGATTTTCCCTACCAACCCAAAGAAAAATTTAGGCATTAAAATTTTCCACTTTTCCCGTTTTCCAACCAAAACCTATGCTTCAGATTTTCCCTACCAACCCAAAGGTAAAAATTTAGGCATTAAAATTTTCCACTTTTCCCGTTTTCCAGCCAAAACCTATGCTCCAGATTTTTCCTACCATCCCAGGTTTCCAACCGAAACCTTTGCTTCAGGTTTTCCCTACCAACCCAGGGTAAAAATCTAGGCATTTGAATTTTCCACTTTTCCCGTTTTCCAACCAAAACCTATGCTTCAGATTTTCCTTACCAACCCAGGGGTAAAATCTAGGCATTAGAATTTTCCACTTTTCCCGTTTTCCAACCATTGCTTTAGATTTCTCTTACTAACCAAGAAAATATCTTGGCATTTCAATTTTCCACTTTTCCCGTTTTCCAACCAAAACATATGCTTCAGATTTTCCCATCCAGGGTAAAAATCTAGGCATTAGAACTTTCCACTTTTCCTGTTTTCCAACCAAATCCTGTATTTCAAATTTTCTCTACCAACCCAGAATAAAAATCTAGGCATTAAAATTTTCCACTTTTCCCGTTTTCACCTACGCTTCTGATTTTCCCTACCAAGCCAGGGGGAAATCTAGGCATTAGAATTTTCCACTTTTCCCGTTTCCAACCAAAACCTATGCTTCAGATTTTCCCTACCAACCCAGGGGAAAATCTAGGCATTAGAATTTTCCACTTTTCCCGTTTTCCAACCAAAACCTATGCTTCAAATTATCCCTACCAACCCAGGGGAAAATCTAGGCATTAGAATTTTCCACTTTTCCCGATTTCCAACCAAAACCTATGCTTCAGATTTTCCCTACCAACCCAGGGTAAAATCTAGGCATTAACCCTCTCACATGAATATTTTCTATTTCCCCTAAGACCTACCTTTATGCTACGATTCGAACTCCAGTGACTGGAGTGGGAGGCGTATACCATCACCACTCAGCTATAGGAGCTTGATGCTCGAGCCCGAGGGGGCTCTCCCGTCTTGTGGCGATTTAGTACTATGTATACGTGTTGCAATTGTTAAACACGGTGCGATATATACTATTTAACGTATATATACTGCGCTGAGTTGCCTACAGGCAGCTCAATGTGAGAAGGGTTTAAATTTTTTTAATTTTTCTACCAAATCAGCGGAAAATTTGGCCGTCATACAGGAGTGGCTGCGCTGCACTCCTGGTTATAAGTTTTCCACCGTGGAAAACTGGAAGCCCCTGTGCTATACATTGGGCGAAAATTACAAGACCTAATCACCAACTGGTAATACTACACACATTTAAGAATACGAGCCTAGGATTCGATGAAATTTTGACTAGTCTGTTGTAACCTGCATCTCTATACAGTGGAGCCTGGCACCGCGTGGACGCTTCCCTATAAGCGTGTCTCTTTCGTTCGGTTTTCAATATACAATGAAAATTATGTTTTTTATTTTGATAGGCGCATTCGGCCACTTCAAATGTTGAAAATATTGAAACATTTTACAGTTGCTAAAAAACAAGAAACGCGTTTTAATGCAATGAGCCATTTGATCAGCGAAGCCTATAGCTACGAAATTATCTAACAATGTTCTATTCGTACTATGGCCAATCTTACTTTTAGGGCCGTAACATTAGATTAAGCGTATTCATAAGCCGAAACCTCTAAGCCTAAGCGTTGCAAAAGCGTATTCCTAAGCGAAAGCCTAAGCCGAAGCAAAAAAATGTAGTCTAGAAAATGTAAGCCTACTTTTTTACAGACGCACCACAAACCGTGATGCCCTAAAACTAACATGGGCCCGGGGCCCGTACTATTATACTTTAGTGCCAAAAATAACAGATTAATTTTCATTGGGCAACTACAATTCGAGGTAAGCTTTGATTGGCTATCTACATTTATATTTTGATTTAAGTTGACAATCCAAAAACAGCTTTTATTACTTTTTTATGGTTTAGTACCCAGGCCGCCAATGAAATTCGGTTCAATAATGTAATCAAAGTGTTATTTGCCCGTTAAAAATACTCTGATATTATCTTCGTCATCGACTATACAGCAATTTTCATTGGCTGATTTTGTATTCAAGATGTATCATAATTCAATGGTGTGCCCACCGGGGGCACTAAGGGGCCGCGCCCCCCAAATTTGGATGGTGCCCCCAAATAGGCTCGGTGTAAAAGTAAACAACTTGAATTGCAATTGTAGTGGCCCCCCCAAAATTATTCGGGGCCTTCTAAAATATTTTTCTGTGGGCGCCGTGTCATAATTCATTATTCTCAGTGAAATACTACGGATCCGTCGTCAAGGTGCATGTGAGCCATATATTAGGCTCTTCTTCAAATATTTTCGCGCTCGTTCCTCTTTTCATACTGAAGTCGGTGCGGGTCTGCCTGACTCAGGCCTGTAGTCGACTTACCTCAGTAGGGGGATAAAAATTTTGGCATACAAGGGCTTTCGATGGCTTACAACCAAGGTTGAAAATTTTCTAGGACAGCCAAAGTTTTTCCATGGGGGGCTGAACCTCCTTGGTACGGACCCGGCCTGATGTGATGCAAAAATACCAAACCCAACTTCGCAATGGTTTTCCGTGCGACCAATAGACTTTTAAAAACAAATGTTAACTGTTGATTGGCCGAATCTTGCAAATGTTATTTTATTCGTTAGATTCTGCCCAATGAAAATATAGTGCATGTATACCATTTGTGATTATCAACATACGATTGGAAATTTTAGCCAATCACCGTCCAGCTCACTTCCTTTAGTTTTAAGCTTTAACCAATCAAAAAACAGATTACTTGCTTCAGTTAAATTATATTATGCTCTGTGTACAACGTAGTTATGCGCATAAATGCGAAATGTTTTTACTGCCTGCCGTTTAAAATATCGTCGACTATGCAATATAATAATATAAGGTGTATAATGTTTCTGTATTTTTCGAAAGCAGTTGTTAACTACAAGACTACTGCTAACGGGTGCGTATTATTGGAAATTGTAAATATTTTGGAAAACTGGCTAACATTAAAGTTGGCACCATTGTACAAGTTAACACGTTTTGGTTTCGAAATATATGCCTAAATACCGATTGTTTTAAGCATTACTTTCATTCCAAGTTTACTGCTTGCCTGGAAAACTGCAGACACGTACTGCTGAAAAGCTGATTTTATACTTTTCGGAGACCAATAGCAACTTTGGACGGTAGGGCTAAAATTTTTTATTTCCATTGTTGAAAGGCACTCTGATCACTGTCCATATGAGATCTTTTCTTATAAGATGCTGCTTAACTAAAAATTTCTACCAATGATAATGTAGGGAACTAGACGGCAGAAAGCAACAGGCCGAAAACCAAATACAGGCATTTAGGCAGCACTAGACTTTGCCTGGTAGTACCTTGGCTAGTAGTGTAACGATCATTAGAACTGAATCCGGGCACATTTGGGTTCTCAAGGGCACTACCGTTTTCCATATACACGGACATCGGCAGTTTTGCTCTTATTTTTTTCACCAAGTACACGTTAAACATACAACGTACAGAAGATTGTGGCGTATGGAATATATATGTGTATACTGAATATTAAACATTGTTTGCGCTCGTGTTGATGTGTTACGCTATAGATAGGGGTTTTTAGAAAAATACAAATGGAACTAATGGCTGTTGGTACCGATAGGCCCGTAGCCAGCACACCATTTTTTAGTGGTGCCAAAATTTTCCAAAGTGAGCCCCTCCTGCCCCCCCCTCCTTTGGCTACGGGCCCGGGTACCGAGGAATAGATCACAAGTTGTCGCTATTTGTGTCTCAATAGATATTGGCACACATTTTCGGGTGTTTTAATTGACTGTTTTGTGTATAACAGGAATTGGCGTATCCTATAAAAGCGTTTTTGGGCCGAAAAACTACCGAAAATTTTAAATTATATCTGTTTTCAGAATTCAGTTTTGCGCTGGTATTCTTGTCTTTCCTCCAAAAATGTATTTTGTCAGTTCCCCCCTCCAGTGGTTGAAAAGAAAATTCACGGCTTCAACTGGTATGTTCGCTGAAGTGCGTATTTAGTTGCATTTGTGTGTGTCTTTAAAATGTATGTTGTTTATCTGTGTGTAACGTAAATATAACACAAAATGTTTAAACGTACACATTACTACACTGCTTGCTGCCTTGTGATTCTACTGGAAATGTGAGTCTGTGCTTTTAGCATATGTGTATGTTTTGACCGTTATGTTTACGAATATGTTAATATGTGTATTTATTTAATATCTACTGAGATATTGGAACACTTATACGTGTTGTGTATACGAAAGATTTGTTGATTGCTAGTTTATGTTAATATGTGTATAGACGAAATTTTCAAAAGGCACAATTTAGATACAATGCAATATCGTTTGTATTATTATGTCTAAGTGTGTGTAACTTCAATGTGAATTTGTGGTTTGTGCATTGTGCCTATCCACATACCCACAGTCGGATTAATGTAAACCAATATATCGAAGGCTTAGCCATCTGGTTACTTTGGCCAGGGGATGTGCCACAACAGAATAATTGAACAAAATTGGGAAGCCAAACGCAATTCTAATACTGTATCTGGATATAAAATTTCGCATATGATCATTGTTGTATGTGAGGGGCTACGGGCTTCGGTGGCCCCCTTGGATACGTAAGTAATTCTGAGCACAAATTTGTGTGGCGATCTGTATGTATAGTTTGAACGGCTGTATTCAAGTAATATTTTGTTATGTGTGGCGAGTTTGTGACGCGTTATGTATCGAAATAGGCATATTTTGGTGCTTGTGCACGAATCGATATTTACTGCGAGACGTATTTTGCGACCAATATGTAGAAATGGGTTTTATGTTAATATGTGTGTAACATTGAAATATATATATGTAGTGTGGATATTGAACATGTGTGTAAACTTGAATATAGACACGCGTAGTTAGAGTGGTGTATAATAACCATAGAAATATTTAAGTGTATAATTTTCCACGGTCGTATTATAGTTTGTTCAAATCGAGCTTGTGTTTGCGTGCGTAGTATAATATGTTGTATACAACGACGAACGAAAACGGCTGCATATTACTGTTTGTGTATAAAAACGTCGTCAAACGCATATAATAGAGATAAAAAATACGGCGTATTTTGTTGGATTTTTTGATTCACATAATAATAATAAGGTTCGTAAACCTGATGACCCCAAGAATGTGTGAAATATTATAGGTTTGCCAAACGTTCAGCGAATTCAGTTGTCTTCATGTAATAACTGTCCGGGAATTAGTCTAGGCAAAACACATTGGAGTTCACACGGGGGCATTGGGGAACCGTCCCCCGTCCCCGCAAATTTGGCTGGTGTCCCTCAAATTGACTCAGTCTAAAAGTAAACAATATTGCAATTGTAGGTGGCGCAATAGAGCCATTCCAAAATGTAATTTTCTGCCGACGACCCGGGCTAAGCAACATAGAATCGGTACAATGGCTAAAGTTTGTGATTTCCGACTTTTAAGCTAGGTCTACATTTCATAGCGTTGATTAATTTTTGCTTGCGAATTCCTTGTCGAACGAGATAGAAAGCGTACGCTCGATTTGCGTGTATACTTGACAGAGTACATGATGAGAATTTTGATGTTTTAGCTAAGTCGAATCGGTTAAATTCAACATTTTGTAGTTGGTTCAATACGAAATGGTACGACGACAGTTCGGTGCCCCACATGTGTAAAAAATGCAAAATGAGGTTAAACACAAAAACTAGAAAGCATACAGTGCTAGAGAACAGAGTATAACAAATAGTGTATTCGCATGTACTCAGAGGGACTTAAAAATTTAAATTATTTACATGCCGGAACGGTTGATCCTCGGTTGTAAATTAAAACTCATTCGTATGGTCCCATCCGTGGCTATAGGATACTTGATTGACATGGTTGCTGTTTGCGCGGCGGCTAGGGTATCATTCGACCGCCTCATCCAACCTGTGAGACAGTGGCGGATCCAGGATCTCAAAATGGGGGGCCCAAAATTTCACAGCTAATAAACTTATTTTTGACCCACACATAAACCACGATCTATTGCCATAAAATTGCTAAATACTTTTTGTCGAGATGCTGTTGGGGGCCAATCCAACAACGAGAAGCAACATATGTGGATTTCCAATATATAAGAAAATTAAAGCTTACAACCGAATCGAGCGAGACCTTGAATTGAAGCGAGCAACAGTTTGGTTTACGTGAATTGCGCCAAAGGCGCAAAATTTCTTGCACTCGCAGTTCATATCTGTTTTATCGGATGACCCCTAAGTGGCTGAAGTCCCTTCTCGGACATTGCAAACCGGTAGCCGAATTCCAATTGAATTTGTATTCCCTGCTACCAGTATGCGTATGAGGCGTGTAGGCAGCTCAGTTTGCTAGAGGGGACAAAAATTTTTCAGCAGTTGCTTACCAGTGTTTTCGATGACTCACAAGCAAGGTTGAAAATTTAAGGTGGTAATAAATTATTCCAGGGAGCTAGGGAGCTAAAATTATTGTAGGGGGATGAGCTTCTCTTGTTAGCTCCCCCTAACTACTGGACCAATCCATATATTTATTCGTATGTACAGTGTTGGGTGTCTTAATGCTGCGTTGTGTGTCTGTTGAAGTATAGTGAACGTACTTTGTATTTATGTGTGTCCAGATATTGCTGATAATGAGTGACATGTTTTCTGTGTGCACTAAAATGCAGATGTATTAGATTATGCGAATGTTTGTCCATTGTGGTGATATACAGCAGTGTCATTTCGATGATCATGATACGTGTATTGTGCATAAATCGAACGTGAGAGTCTAATTTGACACCGGGCCCGCAGGCAAGGGGGCAAGGCAAGGGAGGCTCAGGCCGTCTGGAAAAATTTTGACCCCTTAAAAAATTTTCAACCTTGCTTATAATTCATCCAAAACCTTTTTAAATGCCCCAGATGAAAATTTTTTCAGCCCCACCTAGCAAGATGAGGTGGCTACGGGCGTGTTTGACAACATGTGCCTAGTAAATAGGGTGTGTGTCTAAATCGTGTGTCTGTAAGTTATGGGTGGGTGTCTAAATTTCGTGTTCAAATGAACTAGTGAAATTTATATAATATTGCAAGGCTGTGTATAAAAAACCATTGTTTACCCCTGCAATATAGATTTTTAGTTGTGAGTGACAGTAGCAGCGTTGTCTGAAGACTAACGTTTAACCCAAATATGTAAAAGCCAGGTATTATAAAGAAGCAAACAGCAGCAAAAATAAAAAAACATAAATACGAAATGATTACAAGGATTTGTCTTATTGCTTGTCAGTAATATCTTTTTTCACACAAGCAAGAATACAAGGGCGACGTTTGTCTGCCTGCTCTAGTTTGCGTTCGGCTTGAACTCGGGTGTATTTTTGACAATTGTGAACATGAAACGCACGCTTTCGGATCGAAAAATTGTTCAATAAAAGTGTTGTAATCCGACGAATCCACATTATTACAAAAAGGCGAGCAAAGACGCTGATTATACTGGATCATAGTCCCAACTGTTTGTTTCGTGAATTGTTTGTCGTCTTTTGCTGGGACGTAGGGTCCAGGTTTATTATAGTTAAATACGATAAGCGAGTTTGAAAAAATATTGCAATGGAAAGTTTTTCAAATTGGCATTTGATTAGGGCTCGTATATTCAACTGTGTATGTATCAACTATCATCAGTTAGTAATAGGCTTTCAAATCTCACAGCGATTACAGTTATTGAACTCAAAATTGGTACAGAAATACAGCAAATCATATGCGAAAAATGTGCTCAATTTTGAGTCTCAGCATTCACTGGTTCGAAAATCACAAGACCTATCATCAACTGGTGATCGGTGCTATATACATATGTGACAACACAGGGTCTAGCGATAAAAATAAATCACAATGTTCGAAATTTTTATACATCAGGGATAAGAGATGGTCACAGGGATTCAATTGTGGTTTGTGGCTGTGTACGGCTACGTTGGGAACTATTGAAAGGTGAGCGATTTAGTTTGTTTTTTTTGTATATTTTTTATTTTTAAATTTGTGTTTACACAAAATATAATCTGGTTGATTTGTTTGTATTTGTTGTACAGCGTTGATATATAACGCAAATACTATACGCAACGTTTTCCAATGTACACAAAATTATATGTATTTTTGACTTGAAATTTTTTTGATTTTTCTACATGCGTTGATTATAAATGTGTATAAAGTGTATATCTCAGAATAACAACAATGCACGTGACAATGTATACTATTTGTGTAAATTTGAATCCCCCCAAAAAAACTAATGTGTTGGATATTCACGAAAAATTTGATGAAAGGCGCCGCGAGTTTTTTATGAAATATGTTCACATATCGACCATTTCGAAACGAACCACGGCTCGCGTTGTACCTGTACTTTTTTTGGTGCTGAATATTCAGTTGCTTGTTGCGGGCTGTCGCTGTTAGTCATCCAGCCGTACCTTGGTATAACCGCTCATGTTCAGTTTCACTGGCCCATATATAGTACAAGGCCGGTACGTATTCCGGCGGCACTGTTAATAGAGTAAGCTTAGTAGTGGGTCTAAAGTTCAAACGAGCTCTTATAGCTAACCAGTATTAGCTAGGATTGGCAAACAGGATTGTTAAGGCTGGTACGATTAAATGTTGTATTACTATGTAAAGCTACGATCTTGGCCATTTCTAAGTGAGTTGATGGTTTCCGTTCGAAGGTGCCGTGTCCCAGGTACACAGATTCTGTTGGAAATGGGCCACTCCTGTCATTGTTACTGGGGCATTGCACGAGTTTGGTTGCTATGCTCTGAGGGTTGTTTCCTTATGTCAGTTGTAGTACGTGTGTATTATGTACTGTGGTTTGTATAGAAGAGGAATGTGTGTCTGCTGTGTGTGTCTGATGAATTGTTATGCGTGTGGCTGTATTTTGTTTATGTTTGAAGTGGTGTGGATTTTGTGTATTTTGTTATTGGATCGCCTAGACACACACTGTGTATTGAGATACCCGAAGCGTGTTGAGACACCCAGAGTGTATTGAGACACCAGTGTATCGGGACATATACAGTCTATTGAGGCCTTGTGTACTGGGAGGTTTATTGAGATCTGCAGTGTATTGAAACACACACAGCGTAGTGAGAGACACACAGCGTAGTGAGACACACAGTGAATTTTGTTTTGCAATATAATATAATATGAGACATGAAATATATATTACACAGTGTATAGAGCCCTATTCAAACATGCAAGTTTTTGCTGCGAGAACTTGCAGCTACAACTTGCACTTGCAAGTTGTGTCCGAAATCCCGTTCGAAAAACTTGCAGCTGCAAATAATTGCTTCAAAATCAAAGCTGGCAATTTAGTTCACATGTACGGATAACCATGCGAGTTCGCTGAATTTATTGCATCCGCTTTCTCATTGGCTGATGAAAAAAATGGAAGTTCTGTGTGCAGTTCGCAGCTCCAAGTTCTCGCAGCAAAAACTTGCACGTGTGAAAGGGCTTTATGGAATATAAGACACATTGGGTGCTTTAGTGTGTGAATATAAGACACCGAGACACAAATGTTAACATAAAATGTATTATTGTTGTTGTTCGCAGCGCCGAAAAGCAGATAAAACGTTTCGTGTTGGGCATATAAACGCGATTAAAAAGAGTTTCGTTGTATTACAGTTTATATGATGGAAAGTCGTCGTTGTGTGTATTATGTGTATGTATAATTTGAACGCGAAATCGTTAGTGTTGGGATTCCCAAGTTTGGTACGAAAATAACGCTGAAACGCGCCCGACTGCCTGGATTCAGCTGAGTTTAACGCGGTTATGGGCCTGGCAGAGAAGGGAGTAGATTTTAAAAACACAGCTATTTAAGGAGAGCGTTTACTACGTTACCGTAACAGGTTACAATAGAGACAAATCAAACCACTGATATCACAGTGTGTGAAATCAATTCGTTCTGGCTTGCTCTGCTCGCAAAAAGGTTAACCTTAAAAGTTTTAAAAAATTGTATTTCAATGAGACCACAAAATTCTAGTGTTTGATTATGTGAAAAATATGCTTTGAATTTGTATTGGAATATATACAGGATTTTGTGTATTGTCTGATTCACAAAGGTGGTACTGTTGAACAGAAAAATTTAAAGTGTTATACACTGTCATACATGCTTGGTCTGTAGTCTTCATAAGTAAACGTTATGAGCAGTTTGACCATGTGTACAAAAAACGTGTAAAGTTTTTAATTTGTTCAATTAATATCACGCTGTCAGTACACAAAGAATATTCGGAACCTGTACTGTAAACAGAATAGTTGGTATGGCTGTTGAATGAGGTAGAGTATTTGTGATACTCAAGCACATGAAAATGTACATGTGGCTCGGAAAGTCGAATAAACTATGAAAGTAGTGCCAACGTGGCCAACGCTGCTTCACGTGATAAACAGACAAAAACCAGGAAAGTATCCGCGAATAGGGTTTGGATCAAAATTTGAACGCAGATTTCAAATTGTGGAAATTTTGCGCCGTTCAAGTCGTAGACAAACCATAGCGATGCGTAGTTTCAAATGGCGATCAGTATTAACTCGAGAAATGTTAATGGTTATATTTTATTGATGTATTGCATCTTAATGCATGTCAGCTATTTGTAACGGCATAGTTTACGTTGTTTTGCCTGGTGGGGGCGTACGGAGGTGTGGTGAATAGTTCCTGATTGGTTATGTTATATGATTGGATGTAATTGACAACCAATTAGATTTTCGTCAGAGTGTGGCCAATCAGAATTGTTCTAGATATATAAGATTTGGATTACTGTAGGTAACAGTTGAGAGGGTACTGTAGGTTAGAGTTTTCCGATATTTTTGACATTGAGTGGAATGGTAATATCGTGAATCACCCAATTCGGTATGAGATTTCTGAGACGAGTCATACACAGCCTGTAAATGCTGACGTGCAGCAGTAACTACGTTAAATGAAAGTGATTCGTGCAAAAATACTTAATGGACTGAGAGTACCATACATGAGCGGCCAACTAAAGTTGGAACGAACTGGCTGATTGATCCTTTAATGGTCCAAAAAATTGTTTCTGGCAGCCGCAGCAACGGTATATCCTGGGTGCAATCGAAATTCCGATTCAAAACGATGTTCGACTACGATTCTGATTTCACAATCAGTCGGAGTCGGGGTATTAAAATTTGAATTTTAGGCCTACTTGGGATGCGTTATAAAAATTCTTTGTCATTTGTTAAAATTGCTTTCGATGAGTTAACTTATCAATGTTTATAGCCTATCTTTTTAGAACCAAAAAATGCCACTCTGTTGATGCGACCTTTTTTGAATATTGTTGCCAGTAACAGACATTCTAAATCAATGTATTTGTCAATACAAATTATCCGTAGTCGCAAAATTTGTAGTTTCGATTCCGATTACAATTCTGGTATAAGTTTGCCTGTTCAGGGCTCCGATTCTGGTGTTATCCAGTTGCGCTTTGCACCCTTGATATATCAATATTTTTTACGGTTGTTTTTGTGGCAGATTCCAGTGCTTAACTTCGAAATTGTTTCAAAAGCTGCAAATAATATCGGGTGACAGTAGGAAGTACGGAACAGTTTAAAACTTGAATTCAAAGTTGTTAGAAATTAGGACGAAACCCGTAGCCAAAGAAGGTGGCAGGAGTGGCTCACCCCACCTGGAAAAATTTTGGCCCCCTAGAAGGTTTTCAATCTTGCTTGTAAGTCATTGAAAATCCTTGACTGCCCCTCGTGGAAAATCCCCCCAGCAAGGTGTACTGGCTACGGGTCTGAATTAGGAGAAACTTGTGGTTATAGACAGAGAGAAGTTGATGAAACACCAGGAATAATATGATCGCAATTGAAAGGAAGGCAGCTGTCGGGTTACTTGAATATTGCAAACAAGACTATTGCACATAACTCGGCCAGATGCAAACAATTTTTGCCCAAAATTTGTACGCGGATAGATGTAATGACTATTATTAACTTCACGGACGAAACGATTGTTTCGAAGTCGAAACTGTCAGCATGTACATTCAAGAGGGGTTACTCAGTCCATGACCGTTGGCAGCGGTCAATAAGATCCAACAATGTATCCGACGATATACAAAAGCAAAGCATATGAAAGCGTGACAAAAATATTAAACAATATAAAAATCTATTGAATCAACTACGAAAATAAATTGTGCCTGCGAAAGAAGTTTGGGCTGAGTATTTTGGTCGGAACAGTACCGGTGTCACCTGTTAATTGTTACCCCGGAAGAACTAAACCAGTTTAATTATTCCACACATGCCGGTAGTGTTATTCCACCACACTTCCCCCTGTATAATTTTTCCACGATTCAATTATACTTGATTAAGCCGTCACCCTATGTTTTGTTTAATACTGTTCAGGGTAGACATGGGTAACCGAGTGCGAAATTATTATTGCCACTGTGGATTTTCTTTCCACTACAATTTTCGTGTATTCGACATTAGAATCCCGGGGAAGTATGTATTCGACATTAAGATCCCGGGGGAAGTAATGGGTGCTATCTAAAATTTTGATCAATCAAAAACTGTCAAATTTTGCTTTTGGAAAATTTTTCATTGCTGCAAAAACAAGTATCTTTGCAGGCAGTTTTTATACATACTTGCAATCGGTAAATTAAACAATTCGATCATGGTATAACCAAGGGTTCCAACAGGAACTAAATTTTGCCGGAACAGGACAGGAATCAGAATTTGAAATAATTTTCATCACCGAATTACTGTTGAACATTTTACAAAACTTGTCAAAAAATGGCTTAAGAGAATATTCAGCTATTTCATCAGTAAGTTTTGCGGAAACACATCAGGAACAATATTTAGTAACAAAATTAAATTGAACTAGGCACTAAAACATTAATTTTGACATAAAATTTTTTCAAAGACAAAGTTTCCAATATTTTTATGATTATAAATTAGTTGCCACAAAACCGTAAAAATTCCGGTTCCTGCATCTTTCAATGCAGGAACACGAACAGGAACAGGAATTGAATTTTGGCAGGAATTCCGGCCGGAACGGGGATTCCGGTCGCACCCTGCAAATATCCATTTTTGCTAGAAATTTGGTGTCCGTTTTTGTAATACAGAAATATTGGAAAGTTGGTTATTTTTAGCTTTAAGTTAAATTTTTCGGGCAGCCCAGTAACAGGATGCATCCTTTAAAATTGTGTTGACAGAAAAAATCAAAGTCCGTTTCTGGTCAAATAAATTCGCCAGTCAGTGCGCAAAATAATCGTAATACAAGCCTCAGTGTTTGAAAAATTCAATATGCATTTTAAAATTCAGAGGTTCACATCTATAAAAATGCTTACGGACGGTCTGCGCTTTGTTCTAAACTGAAAAATGTGTCAAAATATATCGCTTGTTTTGGTTTAAAAATTTATCAGTAAGCTGAAACTTAACATTTTTACTTCAATGCAGCCGGTTTAGCCGGAAGCGATAAATACCCGAGCCGAAGGGTCAATAAATGTTATTGGTTCTGAAAAAACTAAAGTTATAGAGAAATCAAAATAGTAGTACACGAATTATGAATGTTGGATCAAAAAATGCAAAATCGCACTGAACAAATAAAATGTGAACAATTACTTAAAAATTTTTTGTTGCGAAATATTTGAAATTCAGCAAAAATTGCGGTCGTTTCGGTTATGCACGCGTTTACCCAAAAATGGTTCGATTTTGAAAATGTTTGCATATTGGAGCTTCTCATGACCTCTCCTGATCATTTCACGGCTAAATTTGAATTTTTGCAAAATTCGATTTTTAAGGGCCAAAGGCCCCCTTGGGACCCAAAAAAAATTTTGTCACGAAGTTTCACAAAAATGTATCATTAGATACAGCTTGCGGAGCTGAGTTCAATGGTGTTAAATTTTTCGCAATCAGCCGTTAGTAACGAGTTATCAAATTACTCATTTGGCGCGCTGCCAACGATTTGGGACGGCACCAAATCAGTTATTTGACCATAATTCGATAACCAATTGTCTAATTTCGGAACCTTTAAAACCATTCAGCTCAGCTCTGCGAGCTGCGTCGAATAATATATAGTTTGTCAAGCCTTTTGAAAAAAACTTTTTATGGGTCCCAAGGGGCGACCTCGAGATCAAAAATCGAATTTTTCAAAAATTCAAATTTAGGTGCGGAAATATCAGGGTAGGTCGTGAGAAGCTCAAATATGCAAAAACATTTAATTCCAATGAAATGGGTAAACGCGGGCTGAAAGAGGGATAACGAAAATGACCCATTTTACCAAAGCCCGGAGGAAGTTGCTAAATAGTATTAACCCTTTCTCACATGAATATTTTCTATTTCCCCTGAGACCTACTTTTATGCTAGGATTCGAACTCCGGTGACTGGAGTGGGAGGCGTATACCATCACCACTCAGCTATACGAGCTTGACGCTCGAGCCCGAGGGGGCTCTCACGTCTTCTGGTGATTTAGTACTATGTATACGTGTTGCAATTGTTAAACACGGTGCTATAAATACTATTTAACGTATAGACATTGCGCTGAGTTGCCTACAGGCAACTCAATGTGAGAAGGGGTTAAGGGACAATTCCGCGTGGGAAATTCGGCTGAACAAATAATTTAATTCAGAGGTATAAAATGTAGGTATTTTTTGGGTCAATACAATTCACATTTGAATGGTACAAACGGACACTAAATACAACACCGGGTCCGTAGCAAGAGGGTGCCAAGAGACGCTCAACCGCACCTGTTGTAAACATTTTGCAGCCCCCTTAATATTTTCAACCTTGCTGGTAATTCATCGAAAATACTTGTATGCTCCGCCTGAAAATTGTGACGCTTCTCTGGCAATGTAAGCTGGCTATGAGCCTGGATAGTGGTGTCACAAAAAAGAATACTTGAAAGGCATCCAAACAATGAACGGAACAAAGCGAACCTCGTAACTTTTTGGAGCGTTTGCGAAGCCGGCCCGTGTACAAATCGGGGGCGAGACGTTTTTCTGTAGGACTGCAATAAAGTAAGCTTAAGCTTTAGACTAATTTTTTTGCTTGGCTTAGACCCAGGCTTAGGAATATGTCTATTCTTCTTACGCTTACGCTTAGGCTTAAGCTTAGGTTTATAATACTGTTCCGCCCCTGTTCTTTACATTGGCCGCGAACTTTTTTTGGTGATCTTGAAATTGTTTTGTTGACAATTTTTGTGCCAAAAGCAATGTCGCCCCCGTTGTCAATTTGCAAATTTCGACCAATGGCATTGGTTATTAATACATTGACCAATTTGGTATTTTAATAGTATATATATTTCTGTTCTGTAGCTATATATACTTGAGCCTATTTGCATATAAGACGGAAAATGTATATTTTCGAGAGAAAGCCTCAAATGTTGATTGGAAAAATTTAATATTTGCCTGATTTTTCAAAATATAATATTTTGTGTGCGGTGTCTTTATCGTCAAGCGGACCTTGAATTAATTTTTATCCATTGAACGGCCCATGTTACTTTAAGTGGCGTCCAGGTTTCTGGTGGGTCTATAAAAAGCGTAGGTTTTGATTCTAGATTACATTTTTATGCTTACATTTAGGCCTAGGGCTTAGGCTTACGAACATATTTTTACAACGTTTAGGCTTAGGCTTAGGAATACATTTAATCTACTGTTACACTCCTTAAAGTAACATTGGCCAATTGAGCAGTGCCGGAGCAGGCACGGGTGGGGGTTACCCATACATTCCGGGGTGGAGCACCCCGAACTCGCGAGCGAAGCGAGCGTGATGCCAGATTCATTTCAAAACTTAAGCGGTTTTTGGTTCGGGCCCCCAAATGGGGGTATGGGGGGTGGCTGCTCAGGACCTGCAATTGAAGTGTAGTAGTGCTGTTGCAAGCTGAACGAAGCCACATTTTTCTGGCAAACATGCGAAATTTGCTTGCCGAAATCAGGCTTAACGGTAATAATAGCGTCCAAACTCAGAACTGGGACCCGACAGGCCTTTGACTGCTGTTTGCACATTTCCCGCATGTTTAAAGTTAGTGCTCAGACAAAGGCTCAGGGCCAAATACACCGTTTTCACGGCGCAACGGGATATTAATTTACCGGAACCGGGTAGGGAATTTTAACCGGAACGGGATGTTAACCGGATGTAACGTCTCAATATTGGAATATTGTGAACAACACTGTTCCACAATTTCCAGTCGATCTAAAGTATATGTTTACTGAGTTTAGATTCGCTATTTAGATTGTATGTATATGTTTGTGATTTTGCTTCGGTATGAAAAAAACGTAAGCTTCCTGATTGGCCAATAAATGTAGTCACAGCAAAAAGTGTAATATCTTCGGTCAAGGGGGGGCAAGGAGGCCTTAGCCCCCTGGAAAAATTTTGGCTTCCTCTAGAACATTTTCAACCTTGCTTGTAAGTCACTGAAAACCTTTAAAATGCGCCTCGTGAATAATTTCTAACCCCCCCTAGCAAGGTTGGCTGGCTACGGGCCTGGATATTGTAAATATCGGGCAGGGTTATACAGGATACTTTAGGCAAATACGGATGCCTGTTTTGTGCTGGATAAAAACCGGATATCCGGTCGCGCGATTTGACCATCATTTCCAAAACCAAGCTTTACGCCTGTAGGCTGAGCGTATTTGGCTTTTGAAATGGCACAATTTCAGAGGTATACACAAGGGAAGGGTTAAAACGAAAACGTTCCTTCATTGATGTTTTGGCCAATGTAAAGAACAGGGGCGAAACAGTATTATAAGCATATTCCTAAGCCTAAGCCTAAGCATAAACCTAAACGTAAGAATGAGCATATTCGTAAGCCTAAGCCGGGCAAAAAAAGTTGGTCTAAACCTTAAACTTACTCTATTCTAGTCCCACACAAAAACGTTTCGCCCCTGGTCTTTACATGGGCCGATGTTTTTGAAGACCAAAGACAAGAATGAAATTTTTTAGCAGGCTTTAGTTGCAAAGGATTTGAGTTTTTAATTTCTACAGCTTTTTGTTCATAAGCGTCAAAATTTGATGCTGTATCGAAGCCATTTGCTTGAATACACATGCAGAATTGCACTAGAACTCTTGTTCTGGCAGCAAAATTCGTGTAAAAATTCGGCACCTATTTTTGATTTCCGGAATTCTATCAAGACACAGGAACCGGAATTTTTTGCTAGCAAATTATTCATAATGAGAGTTAAAACATTAAAAATATTGTCGTTGCAAAATAAGTTGTAGTTTCGAAATGAATGTCTTTGCAACTGGTCAACTTTGTAGTTCACATTTTGTTAAAAATTGTTCCGGTTACAAATCTGATGCGTTTTCGCAAAACTTGATGATGAAATCGATGAACATTTGCGCGGACGTCACAACAACAGTTTTGCCGGGTTTTCTAAGCATTTCAACGGTAATAAAGCAAGGAAAATGTTCGCGTTCCGACAAACCATTCAACGCCCCGGTTCGTGTTCCGGTAAAATTTAGTTCCTGTTGCAATCCATGCTATGGCCCGTGTTACTTTAAGGGGCGTCCAGGTTTCTGTTGGGCCTATAAAAGAGTAGGTTTAGATTGTAGATTACATTTTTTAGTTTGTTTGGGGTAAATGCTGAGACTGTAGTTGGGGATACCCAAACGAATTAAACCAAGCATTCAAATCGAGAGGAGAAGACAGTACAATATCAAATGAACCAAAATTTCGACATATTTTCATTGAATTTGTCCCGGATTTCGGCCCACGTAAAGATCAGGCGCGGAACATTTTTCTGAGTGACTGCAATAGAGTAAGCTGGTTTTGTTCAGGCGACGGTTTTGAGAATTTTTGCCAGCTAACAGACACCCTAAATCAATAATAATATACTTGTAAATACGCTATTATCAGCAGTGGCAGATCCAGGATGTCAAAATGGGGGGGGGGGGGCAAAATTTCACAGGTAATAAACTTACTTTTGACCCGCACACAAACCAAGAATTATCTGCCATTGATTATCAGTATACTCACAAAATTTGTAGTTCCGATTCCGATTCTGGTATAATCCAATTTCGGTTTGCACCCTGAAATGTAGTTTTTTTCTGGTTCCATAGTTACATTCGGAAGAAGGTATGTTTTGTAATAATAGGTTTTAGTTGATTTTTTTCGATCATTAATGCAGTTTTAATTGCAAACCAGAGCAAAGTTTGGTATTTTAAAATTAGTCATCGTCGGTTCAGTTCCACTCAGTTAGTTAATTCGGGTTGTTACGCCATTTTTTGCGTTAACCGTTCGGGCCCGTTGCGGCCCCCCTAGAAGAATTTCAACCTTGCTTGTAAGTCATTGAAAACCTTTAAATGCCCCTCCTGAAAAATTTTTAGCCCCGCCCTAGCAAGGTGAGCTGGCTACGGACCTGTAACCGTTGTTGTTAAGCTTGAAGTTTCTGTCAAGTTAGGCATCGGTTTCATAACTTTACAAAAATATATATCAGTCTTCCATGTTAATACTTCGAGGGGAGTGTCATTTTTTTCGCGAGAGTTTAACAGAATAAGCTTAAGCGTTAAGTTTTTTGCGTAAGTTTAACCTTTGGCCTAGGCTTAATTATACGGTTACCTTTACGCTGAGGTTTAGACTACGGTTAGACATTAGCTTATATTATTAACGTTTTTACGGATTTTTTTAAATTCATTTGTCGCTGTTCGAGATTCGCGATTCTTGCTAACCCTGCAGCAAGGAATTACTTACTCGCGGTGTCAAGTGGTTCCACCCAACCTTGACGCTCCAACTGTGTTAAAACCAATATTTTTTTTAAGATTTAGCGCTAAAATGGCGTTCAATTTCTCGTTCGCTTCGCTCGCGAGTTTTTTTCAACGAATATATCTCGTGCGAACCTCCCGTTTTAGAAATGGGAAAAAAAGAAGCGGGCTCATAGGTAAGGGGGAGGGCAGGAGGGCTCAGCCGTCCCTGGAAAAGTATTGGCCCCCCTAGAAAAATTTCAACTTTGCTTGGAACGCGTTGAATATCATTGGATGTCCCCTCCTGACAAATTTTTAGCCCCCCCCTTGCCGAGGTGAGCTGACTACGGGCCTGAAAGGAGGCAACAATAAATTGTGCGCGGGGAAATAAAGGTTGTACGGCAAAAAAAGTGTTCAGTTTGATGAGTGGCGAAGACTCTTTTGTATCTGGCACGGCGAGCAAGGCTGCCCCCTGTAGTTAGCCAGTTTCCTGTAACTGCAGTTTTGAATCTACTATATATATACTGAAATGGGGGCAACAGTAAACGCTTCGCTTACTGATGATATCATGCATTGAATTTACATAAAATTATGTTATTTTTCTGCACTTCAGAATGTGAAATGTTAAAAAAAGTTGTAAAATGCGAAAACACTGGTGTGGAAGAATGCAACTACTATTAGCCGTAATGTCGAATTATTCGCACAAGACTTAAGCTTACTGATTTATGAAGTGAGTGTAATACTTGGTATATGTGATCGATGGTTGATTTATGTGTTGTCGTGACGTTGGCCTATCTGCTGTTCAAGCCAATGACCAATTAGCGTAGACCAATCTGCTATTCTGAGCAAATAGCAGATTGGCTTAGGCCACATAGCGATTGTACGATGGTGCAAAACGACAGTGATGTAAAACTAACGCTGATTGGTTAACGGTACTGACAAAATAATCAAATGTGATTGGTGTAATTGACGTGAATTGCAGATTGGCCTACGACATATCCATATTATGGTTACGTATGCTTTATTTTTCGTTCAGGGTGAAGCTAATAAGCACGTGTACATTTGAAACAACGACCTTGTGCACTTGAACAAATTTCAAAGTCTTAAATTTTTCAAGCTCATTAAATGTTTAGGTCTAGCTGGCCCGAGGTTAGGCCTCGGGCCTGTGTATGTATGTATGTATGTATGTATGCTTACATATTGCAACGACTACAAAACTAAGAGTAAACGAATGTCGCATATAGAGGTGCAAGGCAACTACAGGAGTAGAATTAAAAATAAAAATAAACAAATTCAGCAGCGAATTTGCTTTGCAAGCAGGGTGTAGCCGGAGGTCTGCCTCCGGCTCCAGCAGAAAACCGACCTCTGGCTTTGGTACCATTTTTGTCTGAAGCTCGGCAATTTTAGTAGTAAATTTTTCGAAAACTTATCTTTATAGAAATCGTGCAAATGTTAACAACACTGTTTGGATTAACAATTACAACATTAAATTTGTCGCCAAATTTTGCTTAACATCCGGTTCATTCTCCGGCCCCAGGCTTCTGGCAAAAATTGTAGAACTCCGTCCTCCGCATTCGGTTGTGGTTTCACCCTGCCTGCAGAAGTTTTGACCAGGGAACAAAGCGGAACTCAAATTTATATCGGAATTGGAATCTGAATTGGTAGTACAGTTTTTGTGACTACGGATAATTTGAATTAAGATATAATGAATTAGGGTGTCTGTTGGTTGGCTATCAATAATTTTCTAAAGCTTTGCATGAACAAATTGGCGATGATTTTTTGGTTGAATAAAGCTAAACTACAATCAATTATTGTTATCAAAATAAAACGGTAGTTTAAAGCAATTTAATAGATAAATTATACATAATTAAAAATGTACGTATTATGCGTTGCAAACAAAACACAAGGAGTGTTAGAAATGTTGGCCAATGGTGCTTTGAGGGGCGTAGCAGTAATATAAATACACTGCAAAAAATGGCGAGTCAAGTTGACTCTCTCCGAAACAGGCTCTACGGGACTACACAAGCTGAGTCAAATACGACTCCGCCAGAGTCAAACGTGAGACTCAATGAGTCGAATTCGACTCTAGCGGAGTCGAATTTGACTTAGTTTGTATAGTCTCGTAGAGCCTGTTTTGGAGAAAGTCAATTTGACTCACCATATTTGCCAGTGTATCAAACTAAACAGCTGACTGACAATATAATTAATCTTCTCGCGACTTTTACTTATTCAGTACAGTAAACTTTGGACATGTTGTTTGCCCAGGTCCTTTTTGGTAGAAGACCCGGTGCCGTCTGCCGACGCCGTGCTCGCAATCAAAAAAATTACCAATGCTTAATTACGGCAAAAAATATTGCGTTCTGCTTATAGTAAACCCAGTCCTAAGCCTGACCTTAAGCAAAGAAATCGTCTAAAGCTTAAACCTTACTATTATATAGGGTTAGCACGGGAAACGCACGCAAGTATGACTGCGGCAGTTTTACATTATTATTTATTATTTATTATTATTATTACGTATCATTATTATTATTATTATTATTATTTCTTATTATTACGTATTATTATTATTATTATTATTATTATTATTATTATTATTATTACCAATTTCAGGTGCATACGACCGAAATGCGTTATGGCATTACGAAACGAAACGTCGTTCGATTGGGCGCACGCAGTTTGGCATACCCGTGATTTGCTGGGACATTCTTCGACCGATCAATCTTCATCAATCTAAAGACTTTAACGTCTAGGGTCATCATTGTGTCTTTTAAAAATTACGGCACAAGTTTTCAAGGTACACTTGTATCCCCCCACCGTGCGTACTAGAAGGCATAACTACTGTTTAATATTTTACGAAACTTAAGCTTTAGCGAAACCAATGCCGCGGCTTCTGCGCCCCTACCCCCCTTGTGGGGATAGGTTCGGTCAACTGAGCGCACCCTGCCCGGTCAAAACCATAAGAAATTCGAGTTGAAAGCATTTTCCATTTTCGGTACAATTCAAGTTAACGGCATCGTTAATTTGAGGGTTCGTTGCCATTATATATTGGGCCTTCCCGTATGGAACCTGCCGTTTACTGCACGCTGCATCCGTAGATGATGATGATGACAGAGTACGTCCTCTTGCAAGACAGAGATGGGGGCTCACATACCCTAGCCGTGGTTCTGAACAAAACGCTAAACCGACTCGTATGCTTATTTTGTTAATGCAGTCAATATGTAGTGGAAACGTTAACAAGTTGGTTGCGTTTTTTAGTGTGCGAGTGATGTAGATTGCCCGGCGGTTGGTTATGCTAACAGGATGCGACCGGATACCAAAAATGACACAGCCGAAGCTGGATGTCGATTTTTAACGGACCCGGGATGTCGATTTTTGACGGAACCGGATATCCGGTCGCATCCGTGTGCATATCAGTTACAAGCTTGGACATTTCATGGTCGACATATATAAAATTTGAATTGTTACTTGAACATTGTGACCGTCAAAAATCAAAATGTTCTGTGCAACGAATAATAATAATATTATGACCAAAATGTGAATGGATGACAAGAAACATAGCAGAGGTATCATCTACGTGTGCCCCACCTGGTCGTTTTGTTGCGAAATGCGATTCGAAAACGTGATAGTTTGTGATGGTATGGTGTGGGGGAACAACAACAGAGATGAATGTAGACAAATTTGGGAAATTATCACATTGAATAAGTGAACGCGAGACATACTCTGATCGGTCGATAATAAAGTATACTAGAACACGTAGTTGTACACATGTGCAACTGGTCTAAGGCTTCTTCGGCCATAGGCTAAAATGTTGTCTGATCCCGTGTCTCATATTAGGAGAACAAAAATTAAAAAAAACTACTTTATGAAAAGATGTGGTGCTTTGCAGATATAAATACATCTAAAACGGTAGTTAATCTCACTGCATAGTCTATAATTTGCATACTTAACGTAAACAAAAATCTGTTGCAACGCTGTCCAAAATACGTATGTGGCGCGTTCCAGCTTTAATATATCGACTACTCATCAAGCTTTCCACAATGCGCTGGTTTGGCTTCTGGCTCGTTTTTGAGTATGAAAGTAAGACTCGTTATACACTTTCAATACATTTAAGCTTAGGAGTTAGAAAAAGGTTTAAGTTTACCTTCGCCTAAGCCTAACCAAAACCTTAAACGTGTGGGAAAAGTGTACAAACAGTTTGAAAGTGCGATGGTTTATTATTATTATTATTATTATTATTATTATTATTATTATTATTATTATTATTATGCAATATCAGCTGACTCCCAAACATTTTAAATCGAATAAAGTCGATGCAAAATCAAATTTGTGACATTCAAGCTACAACCGGAGCTGAGGTCTGCGTATGGCGTCGGTTGAAATTTTGCCGGAGGTTTGACAATTTTGGTAGTGAAATAAATTTTGGGCATACTTATTCAAAAACAGGGCATCGTTTTGGGGAAGGGTGCGTTTGGCTTTCACGTCAAGGACAAATGTTGACGATGAATGCAATTGTTGGTATTTAAAAAAAATGAGTCCAAAAACGGAAATTTTTTTGACAATTGTGTACAACAGCACAAACATAAACAAATTATGTTGGATTTCTGCGCGTTTGCCTATGTTAATTATAAGGGTTCGCCGAGTAATGGTTTAGTGGGTTGTAGATTTAGTGGTTTGTAAGCTTAATCTGAGGATAGACTAGGCTTGCGGTTAGGTACTGGCTTCGGTGGTTTAAGACGCAGGCGTCTTAAAGTTAACGTGCGCCGAGACGTTTTATTGCAATGGTTTTTGCAACACGGACGGTGTGGTGCCTGATCTATAGCGTGTCAGGTCAGATGCGAATTTTTAGTGTCTTGCAGTTATATTAATTGGTTGTGTAGCTTGTTGTCACTGGCGGATCCACGCGTAGCCCCCCCCCACGCACGGACCAGTGACCATGGCCCTAGCACTCGAAGCAGTGGTTAAAATATTAATTTTTGATGAAACGTTAGTGGTCAAATAATGTGTTTGAGCTTCTCGTTTGACTTGCTCGTGAATGTTTGTTCGCTGTAATGTCACACGAGCGCTTACAGAAATGTATGGATTCAGCACCGGCCGTTATAATTTTACGTATATATGTTACGTATCGAATACGTAATGCTACTGTGTACGTAAAGCAGGATACGACCGAATATCCGGTTCTGGTTTAATGTCCGACAAAAACTAATATTCGCTATCCGGTATAAACCTACCGGATACCGGATATGTACGGTCGTGATGCCGAATGACATGAAACTTCTTACTGTTTACAAGTGAGCGTCGAACATTTTTGCTGCGATTACCAGGTCTGAGCAACGAAAGAAATTCAAGTCTTGATAGATACGGTTTCAGCTACTTTGAACCGATACAAGCGAGCGCGGAGTTGAACGCATTTTTAAATTTTAAATATTTCAGTTTATCTGCAGAAATTATGAACTTTTTATAACAGACGAAACACGTTGAACACGCTAAAAATACAGCGAAAAAAACAAATTGTTTTAACATAAATATTCAATATCCGGTTTTTGTTCCGGTAAAAAATTAAACATCGGGTTTCGGTATCCGGTCGGTACATTAATATCCGGTCGCATCCTGACGTAAAGTAGTACGTAATTTAGTTTTGTACCAACAAATTTAGATTGGTCGGCGCAGGTATCGAAAAAACGGACTGAAATATTAATTTTTAAACCAGAATTGGCAAACCGTTAACGGTAGTTGAATAAGACAGTGTTATTACCTGTCGGACAACAGTAATGAATACGTTTCCTATGTCATAAAGTAGAAAAACACATAAATCTGTAAATAGTCGAACGGTATATATTATATTATTTGGAAAAATTTATATGTATATAAATTGTTGTATAATGTTGATAGGCCGGCGCAACCGGAAGTACAAAATACCGGAACCGTAGCGGGAAAAATATGTGTTTACTGCAATATATATTTATTATTTATCTCATTTCATGACTTCACTGGCAAGATAGATATTAAATACTTGGAAATCTTTTAACAAATAAGCTAATAGGATATGTGGGTTTTTGAAAAGATTGAAAGTTAAAAATTTGTAACGCCAATACGTAATTAAAAAATTTTCAATTCCTAAAAATTAAAAAATTTTAATACTGAAAAAAATTAAAAATTTTCAATATCGAAAACTTAAGGAACATTTTCAATACCCGAAAATTAAAAATTTTCAATGCCAAAATATAAATATTTTCAATCCCAAAAATTAAAAATTTACGGTCCCCAAAGTTGAAAATTTTCAAATTCCAAACATTAAATATTTTCAATACCAAAAATTGCAAATTCTCAGACCCAAAAATTACAAATTTTCAATATCCAAAAATTAAGAAGTTTTCAATCTCCAAAAATTAAAAATTTTCAATCCCCAGAAATTAAAAATTTTTAATACCAAAAATTAAAAAATTTCAATATCGAAAAATTAAGAAAAATTTTCAATACCAAAAAATTAAAAGTGTTCAATCACTTAAAATTAAAAATTTTTAATTTCTGGGGATTGAAAATTTTTAATTGTTGGAGATTGAAAATTTCTTAATTTTTGGATATTGCAAATTTATAATTTTTGGGTTTGAGAATTTGTAATTTTTGGTATTGAAAATTTTTAATGTTTGGGATTTGAAAATTTTCAATACAAAAATTACAAATTCTCAAACCGAAAAATTACCAATTTTCAATCTCTAAAAATTAAAAATTTTCAATCCCCAAATTAAAAATTTTCAATCCCCAAAAATTATAAATTTTCACCTAAAAAGTTTTATAATTTTTCTTATGTTTCAGACAATTTTTTTATCATAAAAATATCTCTTGTCTTACTACCTAAGAAGTTGTCGGCTCTTATACACATCATCGCGTTTAAAAATATGGCTTAGGCTTAGGCAAAGGCGTACACTTTGGTATAGGTAAGCCTTTTCCTAAACCTGATCCGAAGCGTAAATGTGACAAAAGTGTAGGTACGAGAGACAAATTGTTGTCTATATACTGTAATAACCGTTACGGCTAATGCATAAAAGACGTTCTGAACGCTGAGTTCGAGATCTGTTCTATAGGAACATTTACGAAGCTTATTAAATATGCAAAAACAATTGCAATGAGGCTGGAGATAACTGAAAAGATACGTAGTTATACTTGATGCCTACGAATGGAGAGAGGGGCCAGCATGCCCCCCTTGTGGGAAGTTTGAACGATTTTTCCGAGAACGCTGAGGTTTTAGGCATAGTTTCATAGTGAAATGTGACATTCTGCATCAGGGTTCCCATAGGGACTAAATTTTGCCGGATTAGGCACAGGAACATGAATTCAAATCCTTTGCAAGAACCGGAACTGGGACAGGAACCGGAATGTGCAATAATTTTCGTTGCCGAATTACGTACTGTTGGAAGCGACTATTCAGCTAATTTCATCATCAAGTTTTGCGAAAAAAAACAGTTTATTATTAAAATTGAAGTAATTGGAAAAACACTCCAGTCGAAATAGCAATCTTTTAAAGACAAAGTTTCCAATATTTAAATGATAGGCATAATTTGTGCCACAAAACCATAAAAATATCGCTTCTTGCATCTTTGAATGCAGGAACAGGAACAGCAATTGAATTGTTGCAGGAATTCCGGCCGGAACAAGAATTCCGGTTGAATCCCTGCTTGTCGAGTTATAAATTTTATGCATTGTTCACATTTCAGAGTTTGGTAGCGTAATCAATAAGCGTATTTGGTATAAATAGGTACTTAATTTATATGCAGATTAAATGTTTACTAATAATATTACACTTTCGCGTTCATGTATACGTATGCTTGGATTCCAATGTGTAGTTGATAAAAGGATCGGATAACTTTATTGCAATCAGTCGCGGTTTACAATTAACTCCAACAACAACAACCACCACCCCCACAACATCATCATCAACAACAACAACAACAACGACGACGACACGACAACGTTAACAACTGGAATAAATCGAAATCAACAGCGATTGTGTTGCAAAAAATTGAAACAAATTGTTTGAAAAAAATAAGAAAATATTAATTTTAACACATTAATAAATATAATACACGGTTGCCAACAGTGTGTTGACAAACAAAAAATATGGCTGAGGATGGCGAAATAATGGAAGATGGCGAAATTGATGACGACACTGGTGCCGGCCGAGTAGTCCAAACAGTCCAGCCAATTAAATCGACTGACGATAGCGGTACGTTTTGCTCGCTCGCTGGCTTGATCGCAAAAATACTTTGATATGATGGTTTATTATATAATTTGTCGAAATGTAATCCATACAGTTGGTCGTGATGGCTTTAAAATTTATTCATGCTTATAGGCTTAGGTTGCAGAAAAGGCGTACTTACCTAAGCCGCAAGCATGAATAATTTAAAAGCCATCACGAGCAAAGGTAAAGCTTACTTACGTACGCTTAAGCCTAAATCGCTTTTCGCTCTAAGCCTTGGCCGTTCGCCGGAGCCTAAGCGGAACCGTAATAACCTAAGTGTTTTGTAGTATAGAATTTTATAAAATTTAAAATAAAACAACTAATTTACGTGAACAACTGTTTAACTGGTGAAAATTCGTTTGTAAGCTACTGCCACTAAATTTTGACTGTATTAATTGTGTGTTCTCTGCTGGGAACGTATAAAGCGCGTTCGAGGAGATTTGAGCAGAAACTATAGTTAGAATTGAATGAGTTTCAATTCGAGTTCAGTAAGAAGATTATTTGTGTTGTAAAGTTAATACATGAAATGAAAGAAAATATCGGTATTTTTTGGGATGGTGGCTAATACTTGGGCTGTTTGATGATATTTGGTATTTTGTGTTATCTCATCTGCTGAGTAACGTGGGCCGCAAAGTCTATTTACCGTGGTTCTATTGTCAAAGTTGGTATAAACTTTAGGGGCATGGTACTTTTAGGCGTGTATCGGTTTCTCGCCGAACCACAATAAACAAGGCTTAGGCTAGGCTTAGGTTTTTTTACACTTAATATCGTTAAGGTGGGCTTGGCCTTCCGGTTCCGTTGTGAAATCCGGCAAATCTGATATCTGTATCCGGTATAAACTGCCGGATACCGGATATTTGTGGTTGTGATTCCAAATAATATAAAATTGCATTTTACATGCCGAAATATATTAGATGTTTTGCAGCGACTGCAATTCAGTGCAAGTCAAGAGTGGCCACCGACATGGAACGAAAAATCCAAGCCAACTATAAATTTCAAATATATACGTAAATGCATAATTTTACACGACTCAAATACTTATAACAGTGCAAAAATTTAGATACATCCGGTTCCGATATCCGGTAAAATTAATATACGGTCGAACCATGACTGTTTACATTCTAGTTTGAGTTCCGGTCTGAAGTTTAGGTTCAGTTTCGATGTTAATTGCACTATTTCTGGTAAAAAAATTACAAAAGTATGACTATCAGTATACAAACAGAACATCTGCTATCGTAATAACACTTGGGCCAATGCAAAACAGCTGTTCAACTTATAGACAAATCAGATTTAATTATATAGATAGACACAATACAGATAAGCGACTAGCGTTGGCTTACTTCACTGTTGTTCAACATCATCTCACAATATCTGGCCTCGGCCAATTAGTAAAAAACCCGAATAAATGACAAATTACATGAAACAGAATGTTTTTCGATGTCTGTACATCGTTAAGACAGCGGTTTGTGCTTTTCTGTATGTTTGTAGTATTGTTTTAGGTTCGCCACGCTTTTCTGGTTCATCAACAACGTCTCGTGACAGTCTGCAGAATGTGCCACGGCGTGAACCCAGTAGATCTGGTGGAAGATATGGCATGAGCAACAACATCAACAACCGAAGTAATGGCGACACTGGTGACAACGATGTTATTTGTGAATTTTTAGAACAAGTACGTGATAGTGGAGTCATCCATTCTTTTATTTTAGTGATAATGTTTTTTTTTCGAATTAGCATTAATTGGAGCGAAAAAAACTGGCTCAAAATACATTGGAATTTTCTGAGTTTGCAAAAACTAAATACAGCAGAGTTGAGCACAATATTGGTCTCTTGGTTGATTTTGGCTGTTATAAAATAATAAAGTTCAGTGCAGCGTTTCTGATCGTCGCCGGATTTGGCGCTCTCATAAAACTAAATTTGAACCCACTTTTGAGCGTTTCATTTTGCTGTAGCTGAAGACGAATCCGTAGTGTTTTTGCCACCTTGGCTTGTAGCGTTTGATGTGTTTCAGAAACATCGCGACTTACAGCATCGGGTTGCGTCACAATTTCGACGCGCAGGCGTTTGTGCTGATGTTGTTGATTTGGATGGCGATGATGATGACGAAGAAAATGGAGGCGGCCGAGGAAATGACTCGGAATCAAGCGACGGCCTTTATAGCGGCGGCCGATCAGGACGGCAGCGTCGTTTTATGTCGCCACCGTCGCGACGTAGCCGTGGCAGATTGAGCGGTGGCGGCGGTGGGAAAATGTCGGCATCGATGGTGTCACCGGTCAAAGATGATAAATATTATGATTTGGATCGGGTACGTTTGTGTCTTTAGCGGCGGCGGTGCTAGCTTGGCTAGACCATGGCATGCAACTGAATTTTTGACACAGAACGATTTTTTGTTGAGGCAAAAATCTTTTAAAAGGCAATACAGAATACTGGATCCGTATTTTCAAATGTGTGTAGCACCTATTACCAGTTGAATATCAAAGGTTAACACTTTTTTCGTAATTGAAGCTATACAAATTTCTATAACGATAAATTTTACATTTTATCAAATAATAATTTGCCAACGGTATCCAATATTGAGACTTCTGAGTGCCGTCAAATTTTATTCTTGTTAAAATATATATATATCCGACCCCGACCTTGGGAATAAAATATTCCACATAATGATTGCAGCAGTTTTGACCATTTCAGACCGAAGATCCGACAGAAACTATGATGGCCAATTGGGCGAGAGGTTCAAAGCACCGGCCTGGTGCTACTGCGGCAGTCGGCTCTACAAATAACGCTGGCGGTGGGCATGGTAGAACAGCAACACCGTTAAAGAATGCTTCGGCGGCGCCTTCAAAACCGAAATCACTGGTACAGTCGGAGTTTGGCAGCTATAAACGATCAGCAGGCAGGAATAACGAAACTCGTGTGTCCGATCAGCAACAGAAAGGTAATCAGTATTTTTACTTTTGTGTAATTTAAGATTAATATATGTTTTATTATTATATTTTAAATGCAAGAATTGTAAGTTTTGAATACTGACTTTGGTTGGTAGAATACAAAATGATAGAGGTTGCCAGGGAATAATATTTAACTTTTTTGCTATTTTTATGTTTTACAATATATTGCTTAAGCATGGCACAGTCAGTCTGTTTCTGAAACAAATGACTTTGGTGGAGTAGAAAACTTGTACAGAGTTGTAGATGGGCTCTACGCAGTTCGCACAAATATTATACAGCGTATGTAGTGAATGCTGGCTGACTGGTTCCAATATTATCAGGGCAGCGAGAGATCAGAGTTGTACCAGTACGTGTATTTAGATCGCGCGATGTTTTGTCTCAATCTGATTGCTGTTCCTGCACAAAAAATCTCATGGTCCTGATTTGGAATGGGTTCGGAATATTGGCTGTTAGAATACTCAAAAGGAGAAGCAAGATTGAAACGTGGTGTTCACATCGGTGCTGTACTGTTGTACACTACAGTAGGCGAATATTGTTCGCTTTATCTCACATTTAGTGCTAACCCACGGGCGTAAGATGCAAACCCGTACAACGTGTTTAACTTGTTTCAGGAGGACGGGAAGACAACAGCGGCGGCGACGATTGTGATAATGACAGCTATGCAGCAATGGACGATTATTATGGTCGTAGCTCTCCGACGCTTAATCTACCTCAACAACAACAACGCGATAAAGATTATCGGATTGATGTTGATTACAGGTTAGTCTGCTAATAAGTGTGTCTCAGATGTTGGCAAGTAGCTCGGGGGGATGGATGGAAGGCGAAATACAGGTATAACTAAATTTCTTGCCTTAAAATCCATTTCCCTTTTTATGCACTCTTTAGGTACAAATTTATTATATATAGACGGAAAAAAATTTTGGTTGAGACTATTGTAAATTATTACACTATAAAAATCTTTGAATTGAGTTAATAACTTTTGTTTTTGCAGGGCTGCGGAAAATAGTCCTGGATGGGCCCGTGGTTTACTTATTGATAACACATACAGTCGCTCAGATGTTATCTATTTATTTTAGACAGTCAAGCGCAGGAAGTGATCTTAATTCAAAACAAAGCTGCACTAGCGAAACGGCTAGTTTGCAACAATCCAGAGCGACAGCTGCTCAAGAAGACGGAGAAGATGACGACGACAACAACGACGGTATGATTTCAAGTGATGGTGAAACAGTGTTGCCGCCACCGCCGTCGTTCGCGACGACGGCGGCTGCGACCGTTAATGGCGGTGACGTCGGTTCCTTTTCATCGCCGTCGCTGCGTCGTAATCAACGCGCCGGATCCCATAATGAATTTGGCGATATTGACGAACGAGGCGGCGGAGGTGGTCGCCGGAGCGGACGCGGATATGAAAGGTAAATGGCGTGGTTTCTAGTAGGACAGTGGTATAACAGGATTTGTGTAGGAGATTCCGATACAAGGTGAGTGGCGGGAGTGAGTGGCATTGAGAAGAGCCATCAATGTTGTGGTTGGGTGCTGGCACGTAAAATACATTCCAGTAGTCGCGTTTGTTTGTTTTTGATTTCGTGAAATATTAAGTAAAATTAATATCGGCTGCTGGTTTTTGCTCAAGGCATGGGAGTGAAAATGAAAATTTTGCGAGATGTTATAAACAGTTCCGATTTATTACATTAACGCTGGTGTAGAACTAGGGCCCATATTCTCAAAATATGATTATAGCAACTATCATCAGTTAGGAATAGGTTTTCAAACTCACGATCTTTTAACTCAAAATTGGTACAGAAGTAAAGCGATTCATATGCGGAGATATGCTGAATTTTGAGCCTTAACATTCACTAGGTTGAATGTTACAAGACCTATCACCAACTGATATAGGTGCGACGTACACTTTTGAAAATTCGGGCTAGGATTAAATTATGACACGACGATATCAGGTTCGCGTAATTATTGCGATAATGTTATTGGTTTAAGGCGTATGCCAAGTCGTCGTCACACAGAAACTGGTTCGTTGAGTCCGTCTGGTTCAGAAGGTGGTTCCGATGGCGATGAAGGTCCTTTTGAGGTAATCTTATACGTAGAATATTGAAAAATTAATGTCAATGTTGTCGCATTATTATTATTATTATTATTATTAATATTATTTTTATTTTTATTATAATTATTATTATTATTCTTATTATATCATTACTCCACGCATTGGTCAGCTATTGTGTGAGTATTTGAAGGTATCAGATTAAATTAAGTTTTTTCATGCAGTCGGATTTATTTTTCGTTCATAATTCTAGCATCGAGGGCGACGTTACGGATCGCGCTATGCTGGCAGTGGCCATCGGTCACTAGGTACACAACGTGGATCAGATGCCAATTCCGGCTATAGCAATAATTCACGGTCAGCATGGGGTGGCGGGGATCATAGACATCGAGACGATGGTCCTCCGTATAGGTCACGTGCCGGACCGTCCCAGACGTCTTCAACGCGATATAGAGGCGGCGGTAGTGGTGGGACAAAATCGACCATTCCGTGTAAATTTTTTCGTGAAGGATATTGCCGCGAAGTAAGTTTGGGTATAAAAGAGATGGTGGCTGGTGTTGCTGTATGCAGCGGCGGATACCGAGATTTGCGTACCCTCTGGAAACCTGACCCTCTTTCTAATAAACATTTCTGGTTGGGAGGCTGTCAATTGTTTGTTTGTTTGTTTGCGTGTGTGTGTCTTTGTTTTGAGTATATATGTATAGTTCGTCGTAACATGTTAAACAGCAAAAGCCATTGCGGCAGCGTTTTGAAAATCGAAAAAAATTTCAAGAAATGTGTAATTAAAATATTTCAGTTTTAATGAGGCAATCTGATACTTTTGTTATAGTTTTGATACTTTCTCATTGTTTATAGGGTGACGCGTGTTTGTTCAGCCATGACACTGGTGGTGGCGGCAGCGTGGGTACTGCGTCCAGCTCAAACAATTCAACCCCTTCACAATCGAACAAACGACCTGAAGTGTGCCGATATTATGCTCGCGGCTATTGCCGAGTCGGTGCTCGGTAAGAAAACCAGCTCCCTCTCTGTGCATCTAGGAATTGTTACAAGATTAGACAAGAACATTTTCTTGAGGAGGCAAAGATAATTTTGATAAGAATGGAATTTTTTAAGCATTGTGAAAACATTTTGTCCACGCCTGAAGATATTCGTCGAGAAAGTTTTGACGGCATTTCTTGCGGTAATAAGCAGCGATATATACTAGTAATCGAGCATGTATTTGCCGATGAAAATTGCAGCTTGCAGCAATTAAAATACCGTTGGCTACGTATATTTTGGTGTTTTTAGATGTCCCTTTATGCATAAAGAGTTTCCGTGCTATGAATATCATATTAACAACAGCTGTAATGCTCGTACAGCAGACGATTGTTTATTTTCGCACGATCCACTGAATGAAACAACGACTGTTATTTTGGAAAGAGTAAGGACACTGGATGTCATTTAGAGTAAAATCTATGTGAGAGACGCTTTGTGTTTTTTGTGCTTTTAGTACAATTTCATACTCTAATTTCAAAAAGTCAGTAAAAATATAGAAACGCAAGTGACTAAAATGCTAGACCAATATTTTTTGACTCAAACTTATTTTTATTGAGGTTATTTTGGATTGATCGTTGTGTCTATAGGGGCGTCGTAATATCTTACAGTTGTTGGAAATCAAATTCTGCCCAAACTTCAGTGTGCATTACGAGATATTTTAAATATTAGTTATTGGATATTGACTACGAATCAAAATGATCACCGACTGAAAGTGTTTCGTATTTTAGCAATAAAATAATGACGTGTAGCGTGTTGCGGACGTACATATTTTGTTATTTTTGTTATTTTAGGCAAAAATGTACAGCGAAGATCGCGGGCAATGGAGTAATACAACGTCTGGTGCAACCAACAATAACAACAACAGCTCAGATGCTACAGGCCGATCCGGCAATTATAATCGCTCGTTGTATCGTAGTCCTTCACGGCGCGGCGGGCATCATAATGACGGTACATCACCGCCACAAGGGGCAATGGACGGCAGGGACGAAATTAACGGTGGTGGCGGCAGTCATCGTCGTACTTCACCGCCACTGTCTAGCCGTCGCGCCGGTGGTCGAGGCCTGTTAGAACATCCGCGACTGCCTCAACCGTTAACAGCCGATACGACGGTGCCGGGAGCGGTAGTAGCATCGAGCAACGATGGTGTGACGTACTCAGCAGAACCGATGTATTATAACACTGGCACCGGTGGTCAGAACCAACAAAGTAGTTCAGTAGGTTCAAGCGGTGGGACTAGTCAGCTGGAAGGAAAAGGTGAAGATATGGGTAGAGGTGGTAGTTATGATCAGTACTCGAGTTATCGCTCAAATCAGTCTGGTGTTTCTGCCACGGCTGCTGCTGCTGAGGATGGAGAATGCCGAGCATCGCCATCGAGTAATAGCAGCGGCGGTGGTATCAGTACCAGTGTTTCGGGGGTGTCTAACTCGCGGACTCGTCACGAGCTGATCAACCATTCAGCTGGTAGCGGTGGCGCCCAACATAGACGGTTGTCACAGACGAATTCATCGTCGTCACAACAATGGCGTAGTTTGGACGCCACCGGCGCCGCTGTATCTCGACCGTCGCCTGGTCGCAGTAACTCACCACTTATTGGACATAGTCCTGCTGCGGTTGCTGCTGCTGGAAACGTATCGACCGAATACAGCACAGCGGCCGGTGAAGCTACACTGCAACCAGGACGACGTCATCGTGGTCTACTGGGGATGGCACCGCCACAGCAGCAATCAGCAGCACTGCAGCCTGGTTTTGGTGTAAATGGGCCGGCAACTGTCCCTATTGGCGGTCCAGGTCAATTTGATAACCAAATGGTCCAATCAAATGGATCGATGCAAGCGCCACAAGTAATGCCTTCTCAACAACAAGCTTGTAGCTTGCCGCCGTCTTATCCACCTGGGGGAGCTATGGTCCAGTTTGTGGCTCCGCTGAATAGCTCACTGTTTCAATCGAGCAATCAAATACAGTTTGATGGACAAATGCAACAACAGCAGGTAAAAGAGTTACCATGTTATCAGATGTTATGCATTTTTTGACTAAGATATGTACACTATTGCATTGCCATATTTTTCAAAATGTGTTTCAAATCACACTGCTATAATTTTTGTTGTGCTGTGACAGTAAAATTATTTTAGAATTACAAGTATTTTTGATCGAAGTTTCATGAAGACATTTTTTTACTTTAGCATACAGTTTTCATATAACGGAGTATCTTCTGAAAATTACATCAATATGATCATGATGAAGGCATAAGGCGAATGGATATGTATTTTGTTCTGGCTTAATACGTGGCGTAACGTATTTGGTTTCTTTGTTTTGCAAAAAACATGCCAACAGGTTTGAAACTGGAAAAAACTCATTTTTCTCGCGATTTCTTATCTACCGTTCAAAGTTTTTTATCATTTTGGAGAATCCCACACTGGTTCTTGTAGCTTTACTACAAAAAATATGTTTGCTAAGCATTTATTGCGTTTTCAGAATGCAATTGGTTCTGTGCCAAATCCTGTAAATATTTATGCTCAACAACAACAACAGCAATTAGCTACCGACCCCTATGCAACAAATCAGCAACAAAACTTATTATTGCCACAACAACAGCAGCCTATTGCGACAGGACCCCCCGTCTTGGCGGATAATAGTACAGCTCCGGCTAACTTTGTTGGCCTTACACCTGGCCAGTTTGATGCGGCATATGGGACAGCAGCTCAACAACAACAACAACCACCACCACAACAAAATACAACTACTGGCACAATGCCATATTTTAATAATATGCCAGTTGCTTCTGTAACTGACACACTAGCAACGATGGCTGAATGTGTAATGCAGAATAGCTTAGCGCTGCAACAACAACAACAACAACAACAACAACAAACAGTTTCAGCTGGAACATTTGCTGCTAGTTCAACACCGTCCGCGGGAGCAAACGTTTATGCGAATAGTCATTTGTATAATGTGACCAGGTGAGTTGTTGTGAAATTTTTCGACTTAACCTAAATTTTGGATATTTTGACTTTCACGTGCAATAAGTTTATTGATTCTGCCCAAATATTTTTGTAACTTTCGAATCAGTGAATGCTGAGAATCCGAATTCAGCACATTTTTTGCGTATGATCTGCTCTACTCATGTACCAAGTTTGAGTTCAACAAATGCAACAGTTAATAGTGAATTTAAAACATATTACTAACCGATAGTAGTTGCTATGCATATTTGGGAATAATAATATGGTCCTTAGTTATAACCGCAACTGTAGTAGGTGTTTCCATCATCTGGAACAAGCATTCACTCTTAAAAAATCGCATTTCAATTTTAAAAAACGCACTGGAAAACCGTAGGATTTCAAACAGAGAACTGACAGATGTCTCTATTCCGCATCGTAATGGAATAAAACAAATCAAAAATGTTTTTAATTCCAACTCACAACTTATTTTGGCTCGAAACGTTGTTTTGTGTTCTTGGGGGAAGCTAATATGGTGTGGTTGAATATTCGCTGAGTGATACTTGTAACAAAAGGCCGTAACACATCTTTATGTTTTATTGTACTAACTTTTTTGTATTTATTTTTTCCCGTTTTAGGGACTCGCTTGGAGTTGGTGTTCTCGGTTCGCAAGCAATTCAGCAACCGATATCAAATGGTATGGAACTTTAATTGTTTTGTTTTTGTTTCACTTTAACGTTTTTGCCAGTTGGTTGTTAGACGTAAAAACAAAATTATTTCCAATATTGAAATACCTATTGTGTCGACTTATTATGTTATAACACAAAGTGGAACTCCCTTATAATGGTTTATGTTTCTGTTAGTAATGTTTGAGGCGATTAGTTACCTGAATTCCTTAGGTATAGTGATTTTGTTCACTTTTAAAACCTTTATTCGTATTCTTGATTGTATGTAGCACGTCACCTCGCCTACCACCAGTTTGTGATAGGTCTCGAAACTTTTAAATCATTAAATGGAGAGCTTCGAAACTCAGCATATTTTTCGAATTTGATTTTCCATATTTCTGTGCAAAGCCTGAGATTCGCAACTGCAGGAGTTCCTGAGTTTGAAAACGTATCACTTACTAGTGGTAGGTGCTATATACACATCTGATATTATTAATCATTATTTTAGTTCCTTATTTTGATCCGCGAATGCAGTCGCTATCCCGGCCACAGATGTTTGCTACTGGTGCAAATAACGCATCAATGTTGATGCCGTCTGCGACGACAACAGGTACGCCCGGACCGGATGATGGAGCACAATTTGAAACGATGACGTCATCTTTTGTCGCTGGAGATAGCAATGGCACCGGTGGCGGCGGAGATCACGGGGTTGCGAATGTAGTCGCCGATCGGTTGCCCCCCGTTCAACAAGAACTGTTCCGACGCATTCAGCAACAACAGAAAAATCAACTCGCGACTACGGCGGCATCGATTGCGGCGACGCTTGTAGAGCAACAACAACAGCAGCTGCAACAACAACAACAACAGCAGCAGCAGCAGCAACAACAATTAAATGGTAGCAACACAGAACGCGTAGCTCAAGCTGAGCAAATACCGATACTTGGTACTAGCGAACACACTGAAGCAAGTGAAGCTGAACAGCAACCGACTACCAGTGAACGGAACGATAAGGTGAGAAAAACGCTAAATTTGATACGTAGGTGTTTGGTGTTTAGTAAATTGCTTTGCAAGCACTATTTTGTAAAGAGAATTTTTACTGTAGCAAATTTTATATTCTGCGTATTATACCCATACGTGCGAGAAGCATTGGTACTGTTTTTGAAGCATTACTGGTCGAATTAAGGGTGCCGTTGACAAAATTATTGTCAACGCCGTATAATTGACTCATTCACATGAAGCGTACGGTGTACTCCATTGCATCCTGATGTTTGAACAAAAAATATTTAAATTTTTTACACTAATCAAAGCGCTGCATTGCTATTATAATGTCATGTTGTACCATGTTTTATTTTATAGCCTGAAAAGAAATCGGCCGCCGCAAACGCTGATTACAGTAATGAAAATGGTCTCAAAATCAAAGAAAACTCTGACAGTAGCGGCGAAGGAAGCAGTAAATCTAGCGAAGTTAACGATGATAAGGCGACGAAATCGCAAGCAACACCGCATACGTTTGATATTGCTGCAGTTATACGTCAAATTCGTGCTAATGTATCGTCAAGTCAAGAGCAACAGCAACAAAAGTCTTCAGTTCCTGGCGAGTCTGTAACGGTGGAGGAGGCGGCTCCTGCTTCCACCAAGGATGTCGTTAGAGTGACTGCCAGAAGTCGTAATGGTAATTATATACCGCCGTCACATAATTATCATCACGGTTCGACAGCAACGCCTAGACATGATGTCGCGTCAAACAGTGTGGCAGCGGCGACATCAAAGAGATATGGTGGAGACGGAAAGCAAAAAACGAACGATGATCGAGGAACAAGTAAGTGTACCAAAAATCAGCAACACAATTGCCCCCTACGAAACAGCAGACACTGAGCTGTATTATAAGTAGTTCATTTCTCTCCAACAATCTTGAAATAATATGTTGTACGTGTTGGCCAAGATAGGATCGATCGTGGCTTTTAGACCTTTTTACTAAGCAGCTGGAAAAGCAGGTTACGTGTGGGTTCCAACTATCAAGCCTTACGGATCCTTAAACAAACGCTCTACCGCTGCGAAACGCAGGCCATCTCTTCAACTCCTTGAAACATCGACGATACGTCCATATATATTATTATATAGTGTCATATATTATAAGTATTACATGTACACACGAGCAAGCATTGTAATATGCTTACAGCATGCAAGAATACTTCATTAACCTTTTGTTTGGCGAAATGCCGGTATTCTATGACTTCGCCTGAGGATTACTGAAAGCATTTTCTTTTCTCGCAAGAGCAGTGTAACGTTCACGATAGATTAATTTAATAACAGATTGGTTTCACTCTGTGACATTGTGTGTTTAGGCTTGCCTGATACATCCATGACGCTGTCACCATTAGATCCTACAACCAAGCTATCTTCAAACGGGGCCGCCGCAACACCAACGGTGCCTCCCGTACCTCGCCGTAAAGTCAAATGGGTTCTGATAACATTCGATTTGCCGTACGATTCAGATTCACCAACCAATAACTACGCAACCATTCCGGAATCAGTGATGACCGCAGCTTTAACCGAACCACGGTTGCGTAACGACCCTCGGATCAAGCGGCGGCTGGCTTCACAGTTTGGGGGAGACTCAACAACTGCCGGTGGCGGTGCTCAGATGCTGAGCCCAACCGCAGCGATTAATGTTGCTGCAGCAGCTGTTAATGCAGCTGCCGCAGCAGTCGCCACCGGGTCGTGTTTTGACGCTGGTGACAACGCCGTTCAACCGGCCGGGGTTTGCTTGCCGTCTTCGGACCCATTTGTAGCAGCAACAACAGCAACATCTTCGAAAACCACAGATGATAGTACCAGCAAGCGAATAATTGCTGAAACCGAAACCACGAATGAATCACCGAGCGTGAACCCGGCTGAACAGGTGGTGGTTTCGGCTCCTACAACCGGCCCGTCATACTTACCTCCTGTGGTTGGATTTGCAGCCCCGATGCCGTCGCTGGCGGATTTGATGGGTTCAACAAAGACTAGCACCACCATTACCAATAATGGATCAACTAAAGATCCTCGAAAAGCGAAACATCAACAACGAATGCAAAGCGGAGGCAAGCAATCTTCAGCGATTACACCTGATAGCTCAAAAACGATGTTTGAAAGCTTGGTGCAAGTAACGCAACACTCTGCAACAGTTGGCGAGAGTTCTATCACAGATAATAATAGTGGCAGCCGCCGAGTGGTTGTGGCTGACCCGAGAAAATTGTCGCCTACATTCGTGCAAACAGCCAATTCTGGTGATACGCCGGATGCAGGGTCGTCTCGCGACCCACGACGACCTCAGTCTAACTCTAAAAGGGGCGCAGGGGGCAAGTCCGCGACGGCTGATGTCGGTAATAACACGACCACGGCTAAATCGGTAATCGTTGATACGGAGTGTTTGTTCGGATCAACAGCGGCTAGTCGGACTAGCTCAGGACTGAATTTGAATACGGGTACTAAGCTATCACCGCGACAACATGGTCAAGGTACCACTAGTAGTAGCAGTAGTAGCAGTAGTAGCAGTCGGCACCAATCATTAAAGCATAAACGTAAAGCTTCGACCCCACCTGAAGTGCCGGCAGCACTCAAAATACCGCCTGTATATCATTCCAGCACTGTTTTGTCTACATCGTCGAACGATTATAACTCTGTTGACATGAGCGATCCAAGACAGGTGAGCGAGTTGAAGCCATTGCCGTCGATAGATAATGGTATTGACGTAGGCAAAGGCACCGGAAGCGGATGGATGCCTAGTCTATCGTCTACTGCCATCTCATTACGAACCGACTCAACTGTGAAGATATCAGAGTCCAATGAGAACCTTCTGGCCACTGAGTGTGAACTCAGTAGCAATGCCAGCTCAAAGGATAACTCTACCTGTACTGCGGCAATGGCGTCTTCGACTAGCACCACTGCAACTGATTTATCAGGTTTTCAACCGCCGGATATAACTCCACAGGCAGGCCGGCCCAGCTCACCAAGGACAAGCGAGACATGTAAAGCGACCGCAGTTACCAAATCAACTGTATCATATTTACCGTTAACGCATTCCGTGATAACATCTTCGACTGGCAATAGTGATGCTGCGTTACTGTCACAGACGTCATATCTGACCGCTGCCCCTAAGTCAGGGACCCTCGACAAGCGATATCCACCCCTGTCATCGTTGGAGACACCACACAGCGGGACGCGTAAACGAAAATTAGCGGAAAATGCAATCGGTGAAGAACAACTATTTGACAAATCAAGTAACATTTCAGGGGAAAGAATACCGCGACGAGTTATTCAGAAAGATCTGACCGGTTCTGATTCCCCCGGGGTACCAGATTTTGACGGCTTTGATTCGGTGTCCCCTTGCTCTCGATCTCCCCCGTTAGCGGCAGTAATTGATCAAAAAGTAACCGCCGCGTCCCGTTCTGTCGTAGATTCGGAACAAATAAATTCATCACCGGTGCTGGCGGTTGGTAGCGGCGAACCAAATAATAAGCTACCGAAACCTGCGATTGTTTCGGATCCGAGCAAGTTGAGCTCATCAACAATTAGCGGTGGCAGTGCGAATTATTATCGCATTAAAAAGAAAACTGTTAGCTTTTCGACTGCAGTTACGGCGACGTCAGCGAATGAGGCTTCTTAGACTTGCGGATGATAAAAAATTTTAATTTCGTATTCACAATTGGCGCTGGAAATATAGTTTTGGCAGCATAGTAGAAGAAGGCACAAGATGTGGACAAAGTGATGTTTTGGAACATTTTTGATACATCGGGTTCTTGCTGTTGGCACACAGCCAAGAATGTGTATATATGGAAAATTGTGCAGCAAAACGTTACTCTGTGTTATATGTGATCTATTGAAAGCGGCGGATGGGAGTGAAACCATGATTTTCTAAATTGCAAAGAGCCTTATTTTACACTGGACAAAATGGATTAAATAATTGTTTTGTACTGAGTTGTGTTTTTGTTTGTCTGCTTGTATATATTCATTTTTAAGCATTAATACTGTCGTATCGTTATTGCAGAGCGAATCCTAAAAAACTCGCGTAACGCATGATTAATCAAGGGAGCTGTGTAACACGCTGCAACCAGAGGTTAAAAATACCGGAGCCGGACCAGGGATGGGCGGTCTCGGTCTTCGCAAGAATCGGGCTTTGGCTGGTCTCGATCTTGGTCTCACTTTTATCATGATAAAGCGATGAGCAATCACAATAATTTTCCTTAGATCGCAGCTTTCGCCCGGAGTATTTGTGCGTTATCATTTTCCACTTTTCACGTTTTCCAGACAAGACCAATGCTTCAAATTTTCGTTACTAACCCAGGGACTGTCGAAAGCGTTTAATTTTCCCTTTTTCCGTTTTCCAAACAAACTTTAGACCAGATTTTCTCTACCGAACCAGGGAATATCCAGGCCTGCCCGGTTATAACATGAACCCCACATGATCCCCATATATATATTGAAAATGTGTAGTAGGTGCAGTTTTTCCTTTCCTCGAATGGGCGGTTCCAGCACCCTCTGTCCCCCAGTTTCAAGAGACGCTGAGGATGAGCATGATAGCTGTTTCATTAATGAATTGCTTAGTGTGAGGGTTGTGGAGAGCGATAGAACCCATCCTGCTTACAGTCCCCTGAATTGGGGGGGGGGGTCAGGCGGGCGGCAGTTCCTCCTGAGAGAATCTAATTATAAAGTAAACTTTTCTACGTGAGGGGCTTTTTCTTGTTATGGGTCCTGCTGTCCGTCTGTGCCTACACACGACATAAATTGTGTTGTATTCAAGAAATATTGTCTGAAATTTAAGACAATTATGCCTTGATAGACTTAAGACATATATCCCTTGCATTCAAGACTTTAATTTCTTAAATTTTTCAGTAATATTGGTCTAAAATTTTTCAAACTTAAATTTCTTAAATTTAAGAGTGTATTTATTTCACAAACGATTAAGACAACAGACACTAATAATCTTAAACAACTCAGATATTCGTTCCGTAATGGTTAAAACCTAAATGACTTATACCTATTAAAAAATTACTATTGCAAGACACAATGTCTTTCTTTCAAGAAATAGGTGTCTTTTATTCACGAAACAATTTTCTGATCTTTATGTATGCAAAACATGTTGCTTCGTTTATATTTATAAAAGGATAAAGTATATAAATAATCGAATTTCAAAGATATTTCGGATTGAGCTCAGGCTCCTCCCAACTTAAGTTTATGTCTTGGACGTATAGATAGTAACCCCATTTGGAAGTCGTTTTCCATTACAAATCTCTGTTTCATTTCAGAAATATTTGCCTTTCATTTATGAAACACACTCTTAGCACTGTTGCAACTGTCCCAACTGTCCGCTGTCTCTACTGTCCCGCTATCCAAACAGTCTCAACTGCCCCAACGGTTCCCAGGTGTCCCAATTGTCGCAACTTTTTCCCTGTACAAATGTCCTAACAGTCCAAACTGTCCCAACTGTCCAGCTGTCCCAACTCTCCCGTTGTCCCAACTGTCCCGCTGTCCAACTGTTCTAATTGTTACAGCTGTACCAACTGTCCCAATTGTCCCGCTGTACTAACTGTCCCAACTGTCCAAACTGTCTTGCGATTTAGCGTATATAGTTTTACAATGTAGTTTTATAGTAGCAGTTGCATAAAAAGCTATTTTTATAGAATTGTATGGTTTACGCTCATAGCAATAGCTCCCTGTTTTGAAAACCCAAAAAACGCAAAGTCGAGTTTCGGATATCCGAAATAGAAAATTTAATTTCGGATATGCGGATATCAATAGATAAGTAACCGGCAAGAGTTGCCGGATATCCGGATATAAAAAATATCGGATGCTCACCACTATTGAAGGTCCACTTGAAGAATAAAAATTTTAAAAATGTGTGATTTTTCTGCCAACACAATGAGGACGTGCATATGTTCATTGGTCTTTCAAAAATTTTACAGAAGAAATCGCGGAAGCATCGAAATTTTTAAGATTTTGGATTAATTTTGCAATTTTTATTCATATAAAACAATTTGTAGCATGTTCGTAAGGAAAAATGCGAAATATAATGATCTATAATAACTAATTTTATATATTGATCTATAAAACTTTGGCTTATAAAAATAGCAGTTTCCGTTTCTATAACGAAAACGGAAACGGACATAGATTTTTACCTGAAACGGAAACTGATAGACTTTACAGTCCAACTCACCTAGAATTGTTCGTTACCCTTCGGTCTTACGTCCAAAGCTCTTCGCCAAACAATTTTAGTAATTTTGCAAACGGTCCAGTTCGTTGGATTTTGGTCGATAAAATCCCGTGTACACCGACTATAGGGCTATTAAGGATTGGGAACAGTTTGGAGAAACATGAATAGTTCAATTTCGAGAAAACGCTCGTTTGACGAGACAATTATCACATTTTCGAGAATATCATATCTCGACAAACCGTTTGCTATACATTGATACCTCAACACGACGTCGCAGCAGTTTGCAACATTCTCCATAAAACTCATATAGTGGTCTCGAATACAACTGTCCTGTCAACAAGAAAAACATCTCACTCAAACTAAACACTTTCGGCATTAATAAAAATCTGCCAACCGTCTTTTTTGTTAAGTATTCAAAAATAAGCTCTATGAGTAGGATTTCGACGTTTTATAAGCAGAGTCTCAATTTTTAGTTCTTTATGTCATTTCACGTCCGGTTGTAGCATTCTAAAACTACTACCATTGCAATTAATTATACGTAGCTAGTAGCCAAAGGTTTCTGAGATAGTTAATTTTGTGAGGGGCTGCTGCGGTGTAAATGTTTAGAAATTTTATCCATTCTTGCGAAGTTATTGCGAAAATTGCTGCATAACTGATTGGTGTTGTTTGTCCTGCAGTTGAATTTTCCAACAAAGCTTACACGTCAAGTTGCTGCTACTAAAATGCGGATTCAAAGTCAAAGTTTAGATCCAGCATCACTGATGGCTGCGCCAGGTCAATTCTAACTAAGGAACTGCTTGAAATTCAGGGTGGAACTGCATATCCGTTTCAATTAAAAATCAATATCGTGTCAGAACACAACTCCGCGGTCAAGACGACCGTTTTTCTCTGAAGTTCTGCGAATATACATAGTTTTCCTCCTAAATTTCTCCGAAACCTCGGACCTCTCACTCGCGAGTCAAACGCGCTACCCATTACACCACGCGGCCATGATTATAGATTTCGCATGTATATGCATGTGTCATACACTACATACGCTATGCACATACACATGTTACACCACATACCAACATTCCCCCTTCTTTAAGTGGTCGCCAGAACCACGAATCCAAACTTCTCCAAATTCATGGAACTCTTATTTACTGCGCCGGTCTCGGTGGGACCTTCACGTCAGAAGTACACGGCCTGGACAGCCCCTTTCTCCGAAGTACGCGCGGATATAAATAGTTTTTCTACTAAATTTCTCCGAAATATGGCCACGCCGGGAATCGAACCTCGGACTTCTTGCTCGCGAGTCAAGCACGCTACCCATGACACCACGCGTCCAATATATTAAAATAGAAATAACTATTCTTTAACAATCTTCAAAAACTTGTTGCTTCTTTGCATTAGCATATTTGGATTGGCCGCGTGGTCGCTTTGAGTGTTAATGGAATTTACCAGGCCGTATGATAAAGGGATTTAAAATAAAATCTAACGGAGGATCTCATGAGTAAGTATTGTTAGAACATAACTGCACGGTCGACACTATGCATATTCATATCAACGCCACATATATCAACATTCGTGTCTTCTTCAGGCGGTGGTCTCGGTGTCGCATGAAAAATGACCCCTCAAAAAAGTGATCCCCGTGCACAATACGGATACGTAATATACTTATTATTGTTTTAGGTTTTACGAACGGTTTATACATACGTAACTATGCATCGATTAATGTTTCCGTACATTGAATATTATAGCTGTAATGATCCGCCTTAAATTATATGTGAAGCAATTGATGCAGTGCCTGATGTGTAATGCGTTACACAAAACTAGGCACATAGCTCAAGCTTGTAGCGCTCAATAATAATTTGCCCCTTTTACCGATATATATCGTAGCTACGTTATTGCAAGCGCAACACTGGTGCAATATGTTGACGGAAATAGTTAACGAACACTACGAATACAACCCAAAGGATATTTTGGGTAACGGCGCATTTGCAATCGTGTTCAAAGGACGCGAGCGGCAGGTAATATCTTAACTATGACTATTGACTGAACAATTAATGTGTGTATTATATGTAGGGAGTATTTAAAGCTATTTATTGCTGGAATTCCGGAAAGCAATGTGTTTGTATTTTTGCAGGAATTCCGGTGCCGGAACAGTCATTCCGGTGCAACCCTGGTAAACATAACTACTTGCGTGTTGTCAGGTACATACTGCGATGGTAAACGTTTTTCAACAGAACGGTTAAATAAAAGAGTGCAATTCGAATGCCGGTTCGGTGAGCAAATTTGGGTTTTTTCACTGGATATTCCGGTATTTCCTGATGTTAATAGTATTAGTGTTTCTAAAAATTAAACTTGTACTTTTGTGACAAATTTCTTATTTCAAAACTAATAAGAGAAGCGCGGCGATTGGGAAAATGAAAAATTTTACTGAGTTTCTGAAATTAGTAATTTAGTACCAATTATTTATTTATTCGATTACACGTTACAAATTAACTAATCTGGCGATGAATGCTGGAAGATCGTACGTATGGTGGTAATACGTATTTGATTTCAAACTGTGGTATAAACTAATGGTTTGAACACAGTTCTTTTCAACAATCTGGTTACAATAGTTAGAAAATCCAGTCTTTTTACTATGCAGTTCTGTTTTCGCTATTTTCTAAATTTGGTTGTACCCGCCAGCTGAATGAATAAATATACCGTTATTACTAGGATTTTGCTAGTGGAAGTTGGGGGTAGGGATGCGCCGATACCAAAATTTGTGCCAATTATTTTGCCGATACCGATCCCAGCTTTAATACACCAAGCATAATAAACAGATACGGTACTATATTGCATCATTCTATGAAGAGATTATTCTAACCGCCATAAACGAAACGATTATAACTTTATATGAATAGCATTCCTACTGACTGACTGTTATGTGCAAAAAGGATCGGCAAAGAATCGGCAATTGTTTTGCGGTGCAGATGCCGATACTCACGAAAAGGGTCTATTACTACCAATGCCTATACTCACGAAAAGTGCCGATTATTACCGATGCCTATGCCAATTAATCGGCATATCCCTAGCTCGTGGAGCTTAAAAATTGTAATTAAGAAACAATTGTTAAAAGTACAAACAATTTGCGAAAAATATTCTATTTTTGTGAAAAATTCCGAATTTTTAGCCCTGATTTTTACATTAGGGGTTTTCTAAAAAGCTTCCCTCATTCATGTTGAATTTCAGCCGAAGTAAAACCGCAATAAATGATATCCGTTACGTACTAAGTTACAGTATTCCGGTTCTCAGAAACGGATGCAAAATGTGGTTTCACTTTTTGAAAAACCAGTTTTTTTAAATGCAAACCTTCTAGATTTAGTGAAAAATACAAGCAATTTGACGCAACAGCACAATTTATATTTTGAGTTTTGTTTTTCTGAGTTTGAAAAAATTAAGTTTCCTAAGTACGTAAATTTCCAAAAAATCGGCTCAGCTATAAAATTTTTTTAATAATAGAATTCCAAAATTATTGGCCGGCTGACGAATCTTTTTGCACCTTCGCCAAGGGGGGGTGGTGCCCGCCACTTGAGCCCACATAGTTGCTGGCCTGACTTGGTTGTGCGTAGCCGAGTTTATCGATCCTACCTGAAATACTAGTGTGATTAACTATTGCTATTTTCTGTCCATCAGGTCGGTTTATAACTTTACAGTCGCTATGCTCTCTACGCCAAAGTTTACTACAGCCAGTTTTACTGGTGTAAATATTTTCGCTGTTAAAGAAAACAAAGAATGGTGTTTTGTTTCGATGTCCCCCAGTATAGCGAAAGCTGTTGTACACCAACGGTTATAATTTTCTCTACTCTCTCATATTTATGTATTGATGTTGTGGAGACCAAAGACATAGCCATGATTTCAGTTCACTGGGTATAAATTTCACTGGTGAAAAACGTTTTGTTATGGATCGCTTCTGCCGCACGGGAGGAGATTATATTCTGAAGCCTGCTTAAAGTGCTATTATCTCGTTGCTCAACAATTTTCGGAAGCGAATATACCCCCTGTAGCAGTTGTCTGGTAAACGCCCTTGCTGTGGACAATATTACGTGATGTGCATAAGTGCATAAGTTTGTTTGAAATTTTTAGAAATTATGGTATATATATTATATATTTATATATATATGTATATATAATGTACATACGTACCTATATATTTGTGCGGATTTATGTATGTGTATGGTTGGGAGTTGGCACCATAAAATTTTGGGGTAAATAAAATGGACAGATGATGTAACCTACTGAAATTTCAGCCGGGTTCATCAGTGCAGCTCAGCGCGAGCGATGACGCCTCTGGTTTGTTCACACTAGCGGAGGGGGTTGGTTGGTTGGTTCAAGATTTACCCAGGGGTGTTTTTGGCTCTCGGTCAATACGTACGTAGTGTGACTGTTTTGTTGGGTTTGGGTATGGCGTCATTTGGTAGAAATGATGCGTAGAGATTTATAGAGTGATGTGTGCAAAAATATATAGCAATATTTACATACGTAATGTAGAAGAAGTACGTATCATATTTCAGTAAAGATTTATTAAATTGGATGCCGAGGTTAGCGGCCTCTCATTTCTATTTCCAGGAAGAATAGGCGGAGCACGCCAGTGGTTTCACTGCGGGCCCGTAACCAGGGGGGCAGTGGGAGCTCAGCCCCCCTACGGACAAATTTGGGCACTTTTAGAAATTTTTTAACCTTGCTTGTATGTCAACGATAACCCTTATATGCCCCTCCTGAAAATTTTCTAGCCTCCTCCCTAGCAAGGTGAGCTGGCTACGGGCATGTAAATTCACTCTGATGTACTCAGCAAAAGTTTATGTACAAGCATTTCTTGTTATAGAATTATACGATAAGATTAGGGTCGTTTCGATACGTTCAGACACGTTAGCTTAAAAACATCAAATATGTAATGCGCATTTTTTCAAAAAATCGACTCAATTTTAAAATGTGAATAGAATTTCGGTGAACGGCAACTGGGAACTCGATGAACCACAACGAGCCTGGGTGGGAAACATATTGGAGCCTTGGTGGATCGTTTGGGTATCACGTTGAATAATCGGCAGGGTGCAACCGGAATTCCGGTTCCGGTTTCAGCATTTTTCGCATTCCGGTTCCGGTAAATTTTTACCGGATTTAAAAATACCGGTGTTATAATTTGGTCGTTTTCTTAACTTTGCTAATTTTTAAGAATCTCTTTTGAAAGCCACTTGTACTCCGAATATAAGCCAATGATGGTGGATTTCACTTCAGTCGACGACGAAAATCTAAAATACAACAAATAAAATAAATACCTATGTTCGACTAAGGTTGTTTCACAAATAATAGAGCAAAAAATATGATTAAAATGAAATTTTTGGTGAAATGCATTTTTCACTTTCCGGTTCCGGTAAAATTTTCAAATTCCGGTTCCGGTAAATTGTAATTCCGGTTGCATCCTGATAATCGGGTATATTTTTTTTACTTTTTGGTCCTTTTAAAGAGTCTGGTGTATTTAAAAATGCTATAGGTATACTGGTGTATTTAAAAATGCTATAGGTATACTATATATATCAGCTGCAAATAATGCATTAAAAATCAAAGCTAGAAATTTAGTTCGCTTGTGTGAATAACCATGCAAGTTCACTAAATTTATTGCAGCCGCTTTCTCATTGGCTGATGAAAAAATGCAAGTTTTGCATACAATTTTTAGCTGCAAGCTTTCGCAGCAAAAACTTGCATATTTGAATAGGCGTAACCGGTATTTTTGGGAGTACCACTGCTTTAAATTTTACTATATTCTTAGGCGAATTTAGTTGAATATTGAATTGTATACTCCAGGGTGTAAAGCGGACCTGGATTATACCGGAATCGAAATCGGAACAGCAAATTTATACCAGAATTGTAATCGGAATCGGGTTCATAACTAGAAATAATATGACTGCACGCAAAGTTTGTGTTGAAAATATAATGTTGATTTAGGGTGCCTGTTGGCTAGCAACAATTTTCAAAAAGGTCGCATGAACAAAGTAATGATGATTTTTGGTTCTAAATCAGTTATTGATTAAAATTAAAAGTTCAAAATTCCAATTCCGATTTTTATCATCACTGGTTCAGTCAGTTGAAGTAGAGTATAAATTAATAAACTAAGTGAAGGAGATACAAATTTCAGCGAGTGGAAAACTCGACAGAAATTTAAAATTTAAATAATTTAAGTTTTGTGTAGGATCGAAAAGATATCTCGATTGCTAAATCCGCTATATTCGCCCGTAATGTGTTGACAAACTATCTCATATCGTGAGCACTTTTTATGCGTATGCAAGCGGTGGGAAGACAAACGCGAGCAATTTCTTGGTAGGAAGACATTAGCTGTTAGAGAAATTAGATCTCTTGATATAAGGAAAATTTATAAGTTTATTGTTGAAACAGAACGTCTAAAGGTTAATGTAGAGTGAGACACAGAGTATATAAGGTCGTAGGATGTCGCAATGGACAATGTTTTTAATTTGTCTTACGCGAACGCCCACAGTGGCGTCATATCCTCTTTCTACTTTATCTATCTGGGGTGGTTGCGAATGTTGAAGATATGGATAGTTTATGGAATGCTGAATTGCAAGCGCTTATGCTACTGACTGTCTTTGTAGGACGCTAGATTTCACAATCGTAGAATGACATTTGCATTGGTCACCACGGCAGCACAATGCAGCTGGAATTCAGATTCAAAACGAGTTCCGATTGCATAATCAATCTGCACAACCAAAAAACATTTGCCAATTTGTTCATGCCATGGTTTTGAAAATTGTTACCAGCCAACAGATATCCGAAGTCAATATTATACATATTTGTTAATACAAATTTATTCGTATTGTCACAAAATTTGTAGTTCCGATTTCGGTTCCGGTATAAATTTACTGTTTCCGATTCCGATTACTATTCCGATATAATCCAGTTTCGTTTTGCGGCCTGGTGATGAAGTATCGGTATTGATGCCACAACATTATGGTTTATGATTGTGAATCTGCTCATTAAATTGTAAATCTTTGATTTTATTAAGCCGTTAGGGTATTTTAAAGTTTTTTGTCATCAAATTTCACTGGATTTTATTTGTTTATTTACGTACGTATCATTGGCTGAACTGAGGATTTTTTCATGGGTAACAAGGGGCGGGTTGGCTTTTAGATTTAAATATTAAGCTACTCAAAAAACGTTGTTGTTTTTGTCAAGCTAGCATGACTACTTTGGTTTTGTTATAAAAATTTAACTGTGAAAAAATTCATGGGGGGTGGCCACCCCCCATCCCGTGACTGCGCCTGATGTATATTTGATTATTGTTGTATGTATGTACGAGAACATATTGGGTTTTATGGGTGCATTTCTTTGATTGCCGTTTTTTGGTTCAGGCATTGGTGTCATTTGGTTTAAGTGCAAAATGCGGCGATTTTTAGTTGTGATTTTTTGTACGTAATTTGTGTGCTATTGCTGGTGTTGTAAAAACAATTGGCAGTTATTGCGTCATAAATAAACGGATGGGCCGGTTTCAACGCTCAGGTTCTCTTAGGGGCCCATAAATATATATTATATATATACAGACGAATTGCGATTTGACACACTTGATTAGGGTTGTTTCTGTAAAGAAATGATGGTCATATGTGTTGAAGGGGGCATGTTGGTATATTTTCGATGATGTTCAGCGTACTACAAACCGCATTTGATATGTTAGCCGCTGGCGGATCCAAGGTGGTGCACCTCGGCCTTGACCCCAGACAAGAATCAGAGCCAAGAATTTGTATTAAGTTACCTGTTCATTTATCGGATTTGAAGGTTTATAAATAATTGATTCAGATTCCTCGTACCCGAAAACCCTTTACCGCTGAAATGAGATTGCATGTATACGAATAACCCGAATAATCAATCAGTGAAATAATTTAAAAAAAGTCCTAATTTAGGCATAACCAATTAGCTAACTATTCATTTGTAGGCGGTATAATGAAGTTTCAAACAAAAAAGTTTATCAAAATCCGTTCAGCGATTCTTGAGACTCTCGTCGGGCGGACGGACATCATCATTCGACCCCCGAGCACAAAACATAAAACGCATCGTGGCTTCGCGAAACTCCGAGCTTCACTCGGAGTTTCGCTACGCTCAACAATTGATTGAGACCAAGATCAACAGTCTCAGTAGGTCAGTATCGATACGACACGCCGGGTCGGGCCGGGCAGTAATTATTGAAAAAACCGTACGAGCGAGAAGCGAAACGCAATTTTAGTATTAAAACAACCGTGTTCTGGCCGGATATTAAAAATACCAGAGCAGAATATTTAAGTATATATATTTCGGCGAACACTAAGGGTTGTGCTATTTTCGCCGGACGTCGGCACGCGTTGCGTTAAAATTGTTTATTAAAAATTACTGCACGCCATCAAATAGAGTTTGCGTATATTTTTGTTAGGAACGCATAGCGACGCGCGTCGGCGTCCGGCATTGTAAAGTATAGCGCAAAGCTAAAACGAGTATTTGTCATTGTTATAATGTATTATTACAACTACAAGTGTTTTAGTATGAACTGTATACAAAGGGGGTATATCTGTCGTAGGCCAATTTGCTATTCAGGCCAAATACTAATTGTATGGATTAAGCCAATCTGCTATTTAATGTAATAGCAGTTTTGCCTGGGCTAAACTGCGATTAAACTTATAGACCAATCACATTTGATTATTTTGACAGATGTAATACCGTTAACGAATCAGCGTTGGTCTTTCATCATTGTTGGTTTGCGACATCTCACAATCACTATTTGGCATGGTTTTAATTGCAAAGTACATTTTGACGGAAGCGGAATCGGAATCGGAATGAAATTTTTATTGTCAGAGCCGGAATCAGAATCGGAGTCGGAATTCAAGTTTTAGTAGTTTAAAAAGTAAAGTGTATGACTTTTGACTTTTGTTGCAGTATGTATGTCTGTTTTCAATAGATATTGCTTGTACAGCGGACCGTATTAAAGACCTACGTACGCTATATACAAAGCTTATGATATTAATGGAGGCCTACCAATTCTAAGAGCAGCCTGCCAAGTCTTATGAAGCCATAAATAACAGGACCCAGATTGTTGAACGTCAACCAATCCTATGAAATGCCGTTGTCACTGAAGCAAGAATGCTGTTGAAGTAAATATCAAGCTTTATTTGAAATTTTATGTGGCTAACATCACTGCGTTCCGCTATGAAACAGAAGTTTAAGTTTAGATTTTGTTATTCGTTAAAAGGTAAAACTTAAAGTTTTCAATTGCAGTCACAATTTGATAATCATCGGAATAATTTGCTCTGCGAGATGCTTTTTAGTACCAACTGAGAATACGTACTTTCTCAGAAAAAATAATCAGATTTGCAAACAAACGAAACAACAGGCCAAATCTGAGTTCAACCACCTTAAAAGCTCATAGCGGAAAAATCAAAATTTTGGCATCAAAACAGCAACCAGTCGGGATCGGAATTCCGTTAGAATCCTGGGCCTAGGTCCAACTGCTATTTGCTTCGAATAACAGATTGGCCTAGGCCAATTGGTAATTGGCCTGAATAGCAGATTGGCATACGACATCTACATCCACCTTGAAATGAATGACACAGACTCGAAAAAGGGTTTTAGAATACGCTATAAATTGAAAATGTAAAAAATTTCTCTGCTTCCTGCGCTCAATCGCAAAAAACTATTTAAGCGTGATTATTCCCCCCCTGACATGAAATCCTGGTTATACCACTCATGACTATATAAATATATATTTCTTGGTACATATACTAATTTCTGTTGTTTGCGAACGAACTGCAGATAAAAATAGTTATATATAAATATATTGATTGAGTTATGTTAAGCCCTATTCACACGTGCCAGCTTTTGCTGCAAGAACTTGCAGCTCAGCTGCAAATTGCACGCAGAACTTGCATTTTTTCATCAGCCAATGAGAAAGCGGCTGCGATAAATTCACTGAACTTGCATGGTTTTTCACACATGTCAACTAAATGCCTAGCTGATTTCTAATAAATTATTTGCAGCTGCAAGGTTTGCGCGTGGGATTTTGGGCAAAACGTGCACGTTCAATTTGCAGCTGCAAGTTCTCGTAGCAAAAACTGGCACGTGTAAATAGGGCTGTATACTATTGGCAATAAATATTAGGCAATGTATAATACCGATGTCCGATGTAACGATCTTATGCCAGAATTGCAGGCGAATATCCGTCCACTTTCCCCAAGAAGTCAATATGCAATTGGTTTGTGTTCGACAATTGCAGCCTTCTTCACCCCGGAACATTGCTGTGCGCCTGACTTGGTGTGGGTGGTTTGTTTTGAAGCTAAAATAATCAGGGGTACGGTCTGCTTTGTTATGGTCAGACCGAAAGCTAAAGAGCGCATATACGCAGTGTGTTTTTGCCGTAGAAACAAACGCACGTTGTTTTAAGCAAGCAGCAGCTGTTTGGAATTTTGTAAACATTTGTGGGGGGGGGGGGCGGGGTTATGATGATGCGGGGATCGTAGTCGTTGGGGTTGATTTTTGTGAAAAACTGCTGACAATGTTTAGTGATATCAAGTTGTGTAAACGTTTCGGGAAACATTGTTACATACATTTTGAAAACAAGGTACATAATCACAAGAACGGTTTGTTTGGGGTCAACAGCGTAGCCACAACTTCATTTCGAGGAAGGGTGTAATGTCAGAAAAGGCATTTTTTTGGCATATATGATCGCCAAGGGGTTATTCTAAATCTTATTGTAACGGTTGTTAGTCTGGTATCTCGAGAAATTTTGGAAGGAAATATCCCCCCATATCTTTAGTGTATGCCTCACGACTTCATTTCGTGAGAGGGTATAAGCTCATAAATGGCAATTATTGGCACATATGATCCCCAAGGGGCTATTCTAAATCTTATTGTAAGGGTTGTTATTCTGGTATCTCGAAAAATTTCGGAAGGAAATATCCCTCCCATATCGTTATTGAATGACTGTCAGGGTGTTAAGGTTTTTGTCGGAAAAGCAGGTTGTTTTTACTTGTTAATCGGAACAGTGGTCTGGTTATGCCGGAAGTAAAGCGGAATATCCGTTGTAAGTATAACCGACGCAGTCAAGCTGACGCACGCTATTGACACTTTTATACGTATTCGTCGAAACTACTGCAATTGAACTTATAGACCAATCAGTTATATTACTTGGCCAGACACAGTACCGATGGCCAATCAGCGTCAACTCAACACCACTTGTGTTTTGTTACATCTCACAATTGCTATTTGGCTTAACTCAAACTGCAATTTGCACAGAACAACAAATTAACCTAGACCAAAATTGGTAATTGGCCTGAAGAACAGATTGGCCAACGACATATATTTTTAATTGCAAATTGGCCAAGGCCCTAGGCCAAGTAATTACTCTGAATGGCAGTTATGCCTGCAATATATTTGTCATGTTGCGCTTTCTGGCTGTTGGTTTTCACTTTGTTTATATTTTATTATTGGCAACTGAACTGCGATGATTTTGTCTGTCCTGAGAAAACGAAATTTTCAGGCAAATCAAGCAGTTTATAGAATATGTACATATGTATGTATGTATGTATGTATGTATATAACTGTTGTATGTATGTACATATATATGTGTTATATAAGAAAAAAATAAAGTTATCTTTGTCCAATATGAGTAATGCTGGGTTTCTGGTGCCGGAAAAAATGTTTTTAAACGTTGCAATTGGTAGAATTCATTAATTATTGCTATTTATATATGCGTAATTGTCTTCTATAGGTGTATATAGTAGGGAAAAACTGTTTTCTGTGTACAAAACCAGAAGCCTTCGGTTGCAGTCGGAGGATGATGGGCGGCACGCTTTTGAGGGAGGGGGCGCAGTTTGCCTGAAGCGGAGATTGTTTACGTTCTTGTTCGTGGCACAATTTGCTGACCACGAAGTGTGCTAAATGTTAATATATTATTACTTAATAGTTGGCTATTCATACCACACAAAATAAATAGGTGGCTCTTGCGCAAGTTGCTGGGCATTCGCTGGGTGCCGGCGGAGTGACGCGGGATCTAACGAGGGGGGGTGGAGGTCGCAACCGGAAACAAATTTCTGAATGGGAGGGTTGCGGAATTTTCAATAAAGCGTCAGTTGCGCTAGTCAGTGTTTAGTTATGACTACAATTCAGTCAAATATATGTACATATCACAGCTAGTACAGATAATTAACATATATTAAACATACACAGGGCCTTTTTCGTTATCCCGCCCAGCCTGCGTTTACCCAAAAATTGTTCTATTTTAAAAAATTTTGCATATTTGAGCTTTTCATCACGTCCCTTAATCATTCCACACATATACTGATTATGTGTTTCTGAACAATTTATATTTATCACTTAAAGAACGTAAAATTAATTCAGGTAGAAATATTGACTAAGGGCAAACGCGCGAAAAATTTTGAAGCTGGCAGCGGCAGTGTCCTTTCTTAAGTCCGGGATGGCAAGTAGCGAACCCCCAAATTTGTTCTTTGTGTTTAAAAATTATTATACATGCATATATATGCTTTTTTACTCAGCGATACTCTGTGATGTTATAATAATAATTGTCTCTTTTTTCTCGTTTCAGAACCCAAATATTGACGTCGCCGTCAAGCGTGTGAACAAAAAGAATCTTGCCAAATCAAAAAATCTGCTCACAAAAGAAATATCGATATTTAAGGTCAGTCAAATTGAAATCTCGAGCAATTTTAGAGCACTTTACTCGGTATATTTTACCTTAATATTTTTAAGTTTGAAATCGTTACACCGTGCGAACAGGAACTGTTAGTCTATAGACAGGAAGATGTTCAGAGAACACAGGGTAACAAGTTTTGGGCTGACGGTCGAAGAGATTTGTAGTATAGGTTTGTAGTGTGGGGGGAGCTAGCCGTCGCCCAGTCGTGGCGGTCGCGGATCGGTAACCGTTTTCGGCGTACGACACTAAAAATTTGGAGTTTTATACTAATGGCAAGGAATCAGATTCCAGCATCAACTACTTTCACTGTAACAGGAACAGGAATAAAGTTTTTCATCTGGCAGGGATTGCAATAATTGTCCCATCGCTCAATGAATTATACATACTAGTCGGCCTGGTTGCAATATTGGCAACCCGATATACTTTTTATATTTAGGTGCGGGTCGCAATTTGAAACCGATTGAAACACAATATGCGTAGATACCTTTATATCTTGCAGACCAAATATAAGTGCGAAAATGTGCTGCCTGCCATACAGTAAAATGTTTTCTATTGCTACGTAACTTTTATTTTTAGGTGATACAAAATAATTTGCCACAAAACCCAACAAAATTCGTGTTCCTGCGTTTTTGAACACCGGAACAGGAATTGAAGGTTGAGTGATGAATTTTGTTGCTGTTTTTCAGACGCTGACAACGTTGAGGCATATCAACTTGGTCCAATTGCTTCTAGTCAAAGAAACCGCCAATCATGTGTTTTTGGTGATGGAAGTAAGTTTGTTTTCGTTTTAATATATCTTAGTCTACGCATTTTTTGTAAAATTAAATTTGCAGATAATTGTTTTGCGGAGTTTTCATTTAAATGGGCAATCAAATGTCCGCTGATTGGCTAGAGTGCTAGAGAACATTCGGTTCTGGTTTAATATCTGGCGAAAACAACGAAATGTTTACATTATTTGCAATTAATGCAGACTTATGTATTTCCGTCTGTCCGTCCGAAAAGTATCTCAGGAACGGCTGGACCGATTTTGATAAACTTTTTTGTTTGTAAGCCAATGATCGTGGGATGTTTGTAAAATTTTAAGCCGTTCATTAGCTACAGGTTAATTTGCATGATTAATTCAGCCTAAATTATGCCTTCCTACATTATTTCACTAATTATTACAGTTACAAGCAATCTAATTTCAGCATTATATGGTTTTTGGGTGCGAGGAATCTGCATAGACTGTTTACAATCCTCCAAAACCAATAATTGAGTAGTTAGCTAATTGATAATTTGCATATTAGCATAGTTTATAAGCGTAAATTAGGTCTTTTTACAACATTTCACTAACTATTAAGAAAAATCTAATGCGTTAAGAAAGTGACTGTCTAATATTGTGCAATCAATCATGATGTACTATCGATTTTACATCTGGTGACTATTCCGGTAGAACGTTCACTATTCGGTTCCGGCTCCTGTATCCAGTATTTTGACAAGAGACTAGATACGGCGAACTGCCGCAGAAAAACTGGTATCCAAGTTACTTTAAAGTATAACCTTGTCGAAAAAACGGAATTTCAAAATAGCATTGGCAATTTTTCAAAAACATTCTGTGGAAACCTTGTTAAAAGTGTGATGCCCTCGTCAATATGTAGTATTGTTATGTAAGTGTGTTTTAGTATTGCAATAATGGAGATTTGGCTGATTACATGAATGCAAAGGGGACACTTGGCGAAGATACAATTCGATTGTTTACATCACATTTAGGTATGTAAAATAACAAATTGGTGTTAGCTGTAATATTCTGGTATTAAGTTTTTGCCACGAATTTGCGGAAATGATGATTTTAAATTTGAGAGTGTCGCAACAGTAAGCGTGGCGGTATACCTTTGATAACGTCCGGCGTACTGTGTCATCGTGCGGGGTCGGATGTCACCGTACCACAACATACGTGTATTACCGTATGGAAGAGCAAATTAATTGAAAAACAAAACATTTTGATATGCGACGCCTACTGTATAGCGCCATCCTAAGGGTGGTTCGTACTGTACTGACTTCATCTTGCACGATGAAGTGTGGTTTTTAGCGCTTGCCACCACAAGCTGACGGCTGGGTCTCTGTGTATAACTCAGATGTAATAGAAAACCCCTAATCGGTGTTATGTACTTTACGTACTTATGGAACTTCCACAATATCATGCGTACACCATGTAACTTTTGAGGGGTAGTGTGATGGACACTGAAGCCAATCAGGTTTGAGGAGAATATTGTAACATAAGTTTTTTCTTTTGACATTCATCAACGTATTGTAATCTTTGGCGGACTATTCTACTAGGATGCGATAAGTTGAATGATATTGTCTGAATTTCAAAATTATTTAAACTTGTGATATTGGCATTCAGGTGGTTTTATTTGAGTTTTCAGCTAAGTTTTGTTTTGACTTCAGTTTAAGGTTTAAATGTAAGGCGGTAAAATTTAGTTTCTTTTAGAACTTTTAATTTTTCACGGTTGCAATAGTTTCAACTGTGTATGCAGTCGCGGACAAAATTTGTTAATCGTTTGTAAACGCGAAAAAAATCGCGGTGTGAAACGTCACCGGTTGCAATCAAAGGAACTGGGACCCGGATTATTTAACCGTGACTGTAGATGCAGTGACTATTTAGCGACCACTTAATTCTGTTCATGACCGTAGCATTAACAATTTACTTTTATGACCGTATTTTTAGCGAAAGCTGAAGAAGCCATGTATTCCAAAGGCATAGTTCATCGTGATTTGAAACCACAGAACATCCTTTTGACCAATTTGAGTGGCCGACCGAATCCAGCGCCGTCGGAAATACTGCTCAAGATCGGTGGGTATAAATGATCTGCATAGTATATCCGAAAATTTATGTTCTTACGCATTTTTCACAATAATTTGCATACACTTCTGTGTCAGAATTTTAATTTTACTGTCGTGTACCAGTCGAAAAAGCGACGCGTTATTTGGATTCGAACGAGTGGTTCAGTGTTTAAATAAAACGTTTAGCGGTCTCGTATATGTAATCCTTATATTTAAGCTGGAACGCCACACATCCGTATTTTGGGCAGCTTTCCAGCACATTTATATATCCATATGGCCATATCCTGTTTGCTTTATGCGTGTATGTTCCTCTGCGAATGGTGGATCCCGTGGTCCACACTGTATTTTAAGTGAACTGCACATCTGTGCACCTACGGATTACTAGTATATATTGTTTACGTAAATTGTGGATTGTATTGGAATATTTTTTGCGTCATTTTTTCAGAATCATATTGAAGTTATATTTTGCTTTCTTTTGAACATTTTATTTTAGCTGATTTTGGTTTCGCTAGAGTGCTGGAAGATGGAATGATGGCGGCAACGTTATGTGGATCTCCAATGTATATGGTGAGCAAGAGTGCTTTTACTGTTTTGGTTTGGAAGTTTTTGAAAACTTCGATATAGTCGGATTATCAGCTTACTACGAGAATATGCGGGTATTTTTGAGTTTTAGTTTAGCTAAAATGGGATCGTTGTTGCTTATAGGTGATGTTGTCGATGATTGGACATTGGTTATAATTTCGAATAGTATTATTTTGGGTAATATTTATCTTTGTTTAGTGCATTAAGAACCGTTAATACTTCGTACTGTGTTATACAAAATTTGATAAACCTTTTTGCCATTAAAATTGTTCCAAAATTGATTTAAGTACTTCAGATCATCACTTTTTAGTGTTGGTGTTGGGATTGTATTATTAATGTTGAACTGCATATTGTCATATGCGCACGTTATCGAAATTTCAGGCTCCTGAAGTTATCATGTCTCTAAAATATGATGGAAAAGCGGATCTGTGGTCGCTGGGCACCATTCTTTTCCAATGTCTAACAGGGAAAGCTCCTTTTCAGGTAAGTTACTCTTATCTTAGCGTTGTCAAAATTATTAAATTTGAGTTTCGGCCAGCTGTTGTCATTATGGAATCAGGCTGCTAGGAATTTTTAGCAAACTAACCTGACCTGGTCAGTGATACAATTAGAACTGATTGTTAACAGCGTACTTTTCCTTGATTATTTTATACATTGAAAGGAATTCCGACCGGTATGTAATTTGCGTACAGCTAGGTGGTTATTGCTTTTGCTTTAGCTTGCATTATGTTTTTTGTTTAATTATTGTTATTATTGTAATAATATCTTGTTGTTTTGCATTATATTTTTAGGCACAAACTCCGCAAGAACTGAAACGGTTTTATGAACGAAACAAGGAACTTAGACCAAAGTTAGTTTGTTTGTGTGGTTTGTGTAAGGGTGTCTTACGTAAGCAGGGGTATTGTCTTGTATCATGTTTTTTGGATTTTGGTCAGGGTAACATAAATTTACAACGTTCTTTTTAGATATATAGCTGCAATAGCGATGTTAGACAGTTTGTCAATGAATTTTTCTGCGGCCACTTGGTTGGTTATTTGTCGTGTGCAGTCGGCGAACTTTTTAACCTATGCATATGTTCTCAAAATAATATGTGTAGTACCATCACCAGTTGGTGGTGTTTGAAAAATCAAATCGCCACCTAGAAATAGTTTTTGTAATGATGGCAGATTGATATCCCCCAGAACAACCCAGCGTCTGATGAATCATACGATGAACATAATTATGCAGTTTGGTATTGTTAGCTATGGCTTACCTTTCATCATAGCTATTTTAATATTGTCTTGTTCGTATTTGTAATTCATTTCTAGCATTCCTGAACGGACTTCGCCGCATTTAAAAGATTTGTTGTATCGCATGTTGAAGCGTAATTCACCGGATCGTATTGAGTTCGGTAAGTGACTAGGGTATTGTTTTTTCGGACCATGTCAAGTGTAACGTCCTGTTCACTTGGAAACAGAAGGATTGGCGGCATACATAAAGTCTGGCAAGCTTATACTTAGGTTTAGCATTACGCATTTGTTTACGCTTAGGCTTAACTTTAGGCATTCGCTTACTGGACAGGTCCCTATTATAGTTTACTGGGGCCGTTTGAAAATTTAGATAAATTTTAATGTAACGACGAATTTTTTAAGATTCGCAAGATCTCTAATCGCACCTCAATAAGTTTGTCTACAATCGATACAGTTAAATTGCATAAGTTTTCAAAAAATTTATGGCACCGTTGGACAGTTTAATGTAATTATTTTTCAGACGAATTCTTCAAACATCCATTTTTCTACGATGAAAATGGTAAGTAAACCTGTAAGGGTTGCGCTATACTCGCTGCGTCCCACGCCTCCGCGCGTCATGTTACAATTTAATTTTTATACGAAATGAGGTAAAACCCGGCACGAAATGGCACCCAGCGCTATTTTTAAAAATTGGCTCAGAAACGTATAATACAGCCCTATATCATACACCATGACAGCGGGGATCTCTTCGTTAACGGTAAACGTATAATGGCAAAACGATGAATCTTTTGTTTGTATTAATGTTAGTAGGTAATTGAAATTACTAGCGATCTATGAGTTTTTATGAAAATAGTTATTAACATGGAGTGAATTGATAGTTTTTGTAAAAATTTAATCGTAAAATGTAATGCTGGTGTAAGTGTGGCGTTATGGCGACGCAACTCGAAAATATGTTACGTGTACATGTTATGCGGTGCCATCCGGTAATTCACGTGCGTTGCCATACGTCGTCAAAAATGAAGCCGGACTGCACCGGTCGGCATAACAGTAGTCAAAAGTATAGTGTCAGGCTTCGGTTGAGCAGGTACTTATGTTTATAGAAGAAGTGAAAAATGTTGACTCAACGGCTAGTCGTGGGTTGGATGCTACTTCAAACGCTGTGTATACACGTAGCGGTCAGCAGTCATCAATTATGCATCGGTTTGGATCTTCGGCAAAGGTGAACTGCATTGTTCACATTTACTTTTAACACTTTGCCAGCGAAAATGCCTGGCGTTGGTGTTCACTATAGCAAATTCTAAATCTGTCACTCGTTATGCCTACCTTAGCACAATTTCCTTTTTAGCCTGACCGTAATACTTGTCACAATGCAGACAAAGTATACATTGTGACACGTATTAAGGTCAGGTTTGCAAACAAAATTGTGCCAAAGGTTTGGTTAACGAACGGAAGATTTAACATACGCTAGGCGTTACGGGAACGAAAAGTTTTTCGTTGACAAAGTGTCAAAAGTTAATGTTAAAAATGTAAAAAGCGCATTCGGGAAGTTCGCTTGACTTATAAGCAAAATTCTAAATTTTTGTGGTTGTCCAAAATTTTTCTTTGGGAAGGGCTGAGCAACCATTAGGCCCCTGGTGGATAAGGGATCGCAGCGCATCTGTTATGTATTACAGTTATGTTTTGCTATTTATAACCTTTGCGCATTGCGCAAAGTCGAACGACTAGTTTTTGTAAAAGTTCTGCATCGTAAACAGTTTATTTGTAACTTTGGGATAGTTCGGGAACGTTTTGTTATTGAGATTTCGCAAAGAAAAATGCTTTAAGTCAAATTTCTGGCAGCGCTAAGACGATTCTTATTGTTAAAGTTAGAAAAACTAGCATAATTTTCGTTACACAATTTGTTTCACCTCCGCTCCGGCAAAATTTGTTTACCTCTGGCTTGGCTTCGGCTTCTTCACCTCCAATTGTGCTCTGTGTGGAACTATGATTTTGGATATGAAAAGATGCTGACGAAATGTCTAAAATATAATATACCAAAGAAATGCCTTCCGTGAGTCATAAGATTATAATGTTCATTTTAACTTAACATTTTAAGGATTTTAATTTTGTCGTTTGTGACTCAAACGATCTTGCTCTAGAATTTGTATTCGTTTGTTTTGAAAAATCAATCTGCCGATGATTGTTATAACTCAACGCTGTCTCAGTGTTGTATTTGATTGTTCATGTACACTTTTCCGGAACATTTAATATTAAGGCTTAGGGTGACGCTATACATGTCGTGATTCGCCGTCCGTCATCGTCCTTCTCCGAATGATATCTTACACGCGCGACCAGGTGACATTAAAATTATTACCATGTATAGCGTTACCCGAATGCAAAGGCTTAGGCATAGGTAACATTTTCCTAAACCTTAGTCTAAATTTGCAGGGAAAATGTACACGATCCCATTTTATGCATTGTCGTATTTTACAAGCAATGCCCTCGTTTCAGTACCAATTCTACTTCAACGGACCATCGACCGGATCCGGCAATCATCCGTCTGCGCTTCCGCTATCACGTCGCGATCACAACTTGGTCAGCATTAACCAAAATATGATACCACCAGCATCAGTACAGGCCCATCAGTATCAAAACTCCGCATTCACTCGTCTTAACTCTCAAAATGGGCAAACGAAGATTCAAGAACAACAGAAACAACAACAGGTGCAGCAACAACAACAACAACAACAACAACAACAACAACAACAACAACAACAACAACAACAAGACACCGATCCTAGTAAAATGCATTCGCCATTGCCGTCACGTGCAAACAATAATGGAGTTAATCGAGTCCAAAATCTGCCAGCGAATCATGATAAACCAAGTGCTTTGGCAGATCAAGAGGATCGTGCCGGAGGGTGCGCTGTGGAATTAACAACTGATGGTAGTAAAGGAGCCACGACAGGTCCAGCGGGGGTCGTTAATGGCACAGCTAATCAGCAAAAAGAAGCCTCGATGGTGAATTGTTCAGGAAACGAGGCTTTAAGCATACAGGAACCGTCAGTGAATAGTACGCAAGCCAGTGCTGGTGCGAAACGAAGATCGTAAGTTGGAAGAAGGTTTATTTTAGCTGTTTAGATGAAATCGGTCTAGGAGCAGTATTTTAAATCAAATGTTTTTACCTGCAACACAGTCATAGTATTGACTGGGTTTCTTGAAATACTTTACATCATTTCGAACAAATTTCGCTGCGAAATAATATGATTCGGTCATAAATATGATAATTTAAAAGAGAGTTAGCAAACTGAATATCCGGCAATGCAGAACACTGGAGCCTAGCTGGATATCCGGCTGTACTCTGGTATAATTACATTAATCGTCAGCTCGCTGCGTTTCAAATTTCGAACAAATAATCACGGGTGTTGAAAATTTTGTTCGGTGAACAACAAACTAATGCAGCTTGCAAATTGCAAATTCTAAGTTCCTATCTGCAATAGATTTGCTGTTTTTAGAGCCACTTCTGAATGATGATAGTTGCTGTACACAAAGTTTATCTGCCTGTCGTACAACCGCTTGATAAGGTTACTGGCTGTTTGCAGATGCAAATGAGTGCGAAATTTGAATTTTCTCTCCGAACAGCCCTTTTTTGTGGCTTTGATTAGATCAGCCGTTTATTTGTCACACATTGTTGTTGACATAATTTAGGACTGGAATTTAGTTTAACATTTAGTGCTTGATCTGGAATTTTTAGATTGTACAATTTTAGTAGTATTGGCTTTGATACAGTTTAGCGGCAACGAACTATAAACCCTGCGAGCTTCTAAAATTGTACGAAGATGGCGCTATACTTTTTGACTGTAGTAATGCCCTCGCTATTCATCGTCTTTCGGGAACATCCGGCACCGTGCGGCATCGTTCGTGAATTGATGTATGGCACGGCAGAATTATTTGTAATCAAAAAATTTTGACATTCGGTGGCGTGCGGCGACAAATGACGCCGCTCAATAAGTTTAGCCCCACCCTTATTGCAACATGTTAGTGTTGGTCAAAAGTGAGTTATTTTTCTGATATGACGTGTTGCTATTTTAATAAGTACTTATATAACATTTTATTTTTACAGGTTTGCAACTGCAGCCGCTGAAAATTTAAGATGTCTAGCGTCGTCGCCGCGGCGCCGTATTTCAATTCTCTCGCCAGTTAACAATATTTTATCGCCAGCAAATAGCTCTGGGGCCAAACGGGCAGCTGATCCTGTTACCACTACCGCGACTACTACCACTAACACCACAACGAGAACTACGAACGACTGTGACTTGATTCAGGCAACTCAAGTTCCGATATCTACGGCTGGTTCTAGCTTACAGGGTGCAACGGTGAGCACGTCATCGTCCGCCGCACCTACTAAAGTGCCGGTGCCCGTCTCGTCTCCTTTGGCATCTAGACATGCGACCACCGCTAGGCTGGCCGGTGCCGTTGGTTCAAGGAATCAAGATGGAACGCCGCCGAATAGAGCATTGGTACCACCAAGTCCAGCCACTGGGGTAGGTTTTGTGGGTTGAGGTTTAAGGGTCCCTTTACAAAAACTTTTCAAGTAAAAATATATTGCAAGTCGTGCTTCTACCCCGAAACTTTTTTCTGCTCTTAGTAGTGTAACATGTAATGTTAGTGTTGCCGGGTGTTGGTGGTGGTTGCTGATGTCTTGTCGTATGGGGTTAGCATTAAGTAGAAAAAATTACTTTAATGCGGCTGGTCTCATAAGTGCTTTGAACAAAACAGTAATGGCTGTTTTTGAGAATTTTGCAGTTTAGAGTTAGAAATGGTATAGAGTTAATTATTTAGCGGTGTTTGGCCTTTATGTTTATTCTGCTAAAACGTTTTTTCTTTATATAAACGTTGCTGATTTGACATATTCAGAGGCGTTCCGAACAGGTCTGTTACTCAGATTATACTAGCATGAGCTAAGGTTAACACAGCGGTTATTTAAGTGTCGTTTTTCTTTGTTTTTTGCTGAAACTAGTTTTTCTTGATGTAAATCTCATTGGTTTTGCCTTTTTTTCAGAGACGTTTTCAACAAATCCCCATTGCTAATCAGAGCCAGGCTTCCGTCTCAATTAAACCCTCAGCAATTGGGCAGCAGTTACAGCCAATAAAAATGATCGACGATGCAGAGACAGTGGAAACACTGGTTCACGCACCGGAAATTGCAGCTAAACGAGATATCACAGCCTCAATTCCAGTAGCCCTGAGTGCGTTTCAAGCAGCTCAAACGCAAGCTGGACCTGTCGATAACAAGACAGAGGACGACGTAGAAATTGTTAACGGAGGAGGTCAGGTTCAATACCAGAATCCGAATACTCATACGCCGATGATAGTCGCTGGCCTAGATGTAGCTAAGATACCACCACCGTCTGTGGTGGTAAAGTATCCCGTTGGTCAAGGTGACATTCGGAGCGATTCAAGGGCAGGTGCGAATAGCGGATGTGGCTATCCTACATCTAGCGGGCTGGTTCGCGGTTTTCAGCAAGGCAGTAATGTTCGTCACACTCAGCAGACTGGAAGTGGCTCTGGGCTAACAAGTTATGGTCGGCCAGAATCATCCCGGGGGCCTGGCGTTGTCGGGGGACTGCTTTCCAGTGGATGTTCCACTGATAGTCCTCGAAGCTCCAGGCGTTCGTCAGGATCTCACCCGCCGGCGAATTCGGGCCTACCCAGGATGACGGCAGCTGGACCGGAAGCAACAGCTGTTTGTGTAGTTGGCGCTGCGTGTACAACGACAGCTGTGACATCAGATGCTCAACTGCACGCACAAGCTGACCAGCGTCTCAGGACGCAGAATGACATGAATTCTGAGCAGTTTCACTCAGGAATGAATGGGGAAGATGGGCCGTGTTGCATTGCTGGTACTACGACGACATACGCGTGGAAGAAATATTCTCAGCAACATCAGCAAAACGATGGGGAACAGTACCCAACACAGACAACATTGAACCAAGTTGGATCCCCGCAGCGACAAATGTTGCAGCATAATCGATTGCGACAGTTATCGGGGCAACAACAGCAGGAAAAGCAACAACAGTCACTACTACTACAATCATCTCAACCAACAACAACATCTGGTATACCAAGGCGTTGTTCACCGATGACGTCACCAGTAGCAAAGCATCGTCAGCCTGTTACAGCGGTGACGTCATCGATAGGATCGCAACAGCCTCACCCCCCTCCTGCCCCGAACAACTGTCGCACTCCCCATCATTATACACCGCTAACCCCTACACAGCCCCGACGCCGGCCAGCTGCCACTCCCGCCTGTTGCGACCCCCCAGGGACGTTTGTACCCCAAAGCCCGAACGCGTATCGGAGATTTTCGTATACCCACGGTGTTGCTCAGACTTCGGGTGATGGTACCGTTCCAGTATCGTCTGCTCCAACTGGACTAAGGTCGCCTGTGGCCCAGCATACACGGGCTACGGCTACGAATTGTGCGGACGAACAAGGTTAGAATTGTATTGAAATGGTTTGCACAGTTGCAGTATTGTTAAATTTTTTCAATTATTGTGCTCTGGTATCGACCGGATATTAAATTCACCTGTTATCGGAACCAAACTGGATGCTAACCGGATATAGCATCGGAATTTGTACACTGTCGGTAGTATTTAAGTCGTGCAAAATGTTTACTGATTTATAAACTTTATTGTTAGCGTGGAATTTTCATTTCACTTCAGCGTCAAAACCTTAATGTTACTGACTTTGTCTCGAATGCAGTCGCAGCAAAACGTGTAGTACTTTCAAATGTACAAAGCAGTTTTATCACGTTCGAGTCTACAACCACAAATATCTGGTACCCGACAGGTTCATACCGGATACTGGAACCAGATATGGATGTTGATTTGTTGCCGGATATCCGCTCGAAATGTTTTACCCAGGTTTTTCGTAATTATGGCTCACTGTAGTAATTACACACCTATGGTAAACACTTATTGTTTTTATTTTATACTCTATTGTTTTTGCAGCTAGAAAACCCGGGCGATTTCCGACGTCCGCCGATACGTTATTAGCATTAAGTGGTTGCGCTATTGATACTAGTTCTGATCAACCAATGCCACCGGATCCAAACGATGACCCTAATCGGCAGCATGGACAGAATATGTTTGGATTTGGATCGGAACCAGAAACCAGGCAGCAGCAACAGCCTGCGTTGTATGATAATATGGGTAAGAATTTTCGGTTTTTCAATATATGTGTACAGTGCTTATAATTAGTTAGCAATGAGTCATGGGTAGCCAAATGGAGGTATTCTGCAATCAAAAGACGGTACACGTAAAACTGCATCGAGCTAACAATTGTTATTTGCATTAAGTGTACGAATTCTTAGTGCATCGTGTACTCTTGGCAGTAGAAAAAGTCTACATAATACTATTGTCTGGTGAATGAACATTCTTAACCATAGGTATTTTAAAGCTATGCCAATGCGTAATCTGAGTTGTTTTATTTTTCAAATGTTATAGAGATCTCATCACAAAGCCAAGAAATGCGCAGTATTACCGAAGATCTGCCAACCGATGTATCAAGTAAAGGTCAACAGTGTTCGATAGTTAAAGACAAAGCAAATCGTCAAGGTTAGTAGTTTTTGCATTACTTTTAAATTTTAGCAGGCCCGTGGAAAGCCCCACGCAGTAGAGGGGACGAAAACTTTTTCAGGAGGGGCATGCAAGGATTTCTCATGCCCTGTACAAGCGGAGTTGTTGGCCGGAAGAAAATAGTTTTGGAGCTGGAATAAATGGAAAAATTGAAAAAATATTAAACGATTATATAATTTGTAACTAAATATGACATAAACTAACGTTACTTAGATGACATTTAACTAATTTACTGCAACACATTAACAATGACCGTGTGTCAGGAGGACACATTATATGTCTGAAAAGAGCGAAAATTGCAGCATTTGAATGCATAATGAATTGAAGTTTTGCCGTGAGATTTAATGTAAAACTACATCTGCATCTCGTTCAAAAGTTTCAACATCGAAGCATTTTTGGGCAAACGCCGGCTGTGCTGCCTATGTTTAATTTCTTGTTTTTGCGACAATGAACTTCTTAGCATATATCTTGATTATATTTTGTATTGAGTTACATTATTAGCTTTGAGCGTACAATGGAATACTAACGCTAAAAATTCACTCAGGCAAAGCATGAAATTTTTCCTTTTTTTTCTGAAAAAATGGAAAAAATATTTATCCGGTCAATATTTTTTCCGGAACAAAACAATCCTACTAACAAGCGAGAATAAGTTTCTGTGTCCCCCCTTCGGTTTCCTCTGGCTACCGGGCCTGAATTTAAAAAATCTGTTGAGTCTGCTATTCTTTGTGTAGATACATAGGCAGGTCTAAGCCATTTAGACTTCAGTAGTAATTTCATATTACAGCGTTTCTCGTACCTGCGATGCGACTTAGAAATTTGAATTTGTGCTACAGGTGTAACTTTAGTTTGTAGTATTACTACAGGTCAAAACTGCATACTCGAGTGTCGTCTAAAAAGTTGTATCAGTATGTGGGTACATGTTGATTTGTGCTCCAGGTGTAACTTTAGTTTGCAGTATTACTACAGGTCAAAACTGCATACTCGAGTGTCGTCTAAAAAATTGTATCAGTATGTGGGTTCATGTGAATCTGTGCTCCACGTCGTAACTTTTGTTTGCAGTATTACTACAGGTCAAAACTGCATACTCGATTGTCGGTTAAAAGTTTGTATCAGTATGTGGGTACCACTTTGATTAGAAGGCACAATCACTAAAATTACCTGCTATACGAAAGTTATTGCGCAACATGCAATAGACTTACTGAGCTTAAGGTTCATAAGCATGTACAGGAAGGAACTTTTACAAGCTGTAGAATAATCTGCAAATGTGAACAATAATTATTGTTCTCGCTCGCAAAAACTTTCAAAGTTTTTTATGCCATCCCGAAATGAAATTTTATATATGCATCTGCAAAAGTTACAATCTTATGTATCACCAATTAACGATAGCTTGTCAACTACGAGCATGTATTAATCAGAAATGTTGCCAATTTTAGGAAACAATTTTTCGCACGCTGGCACTGGGTTCCTTAATCATCATTATCAGGGTAACGGTATAGGTGGTGATTTTGATGAAGATGAACTATTCAATAGTGTTGGAGGCGCACTTCCTACGTTTAGTCCTGTACCGTCTGCTATAATGCAACCTGAACCCTTTGTGGATGTAAGTGTACGATTCATATACACGACATTCTTTTTTATTTTAGCACAGAAATAGAGCAATATTTTTTCGTGCAGTTGTTTACGTACAGGTTAACTTGGTCGTTTGTTTTTTGAAAATGAAATAAAATTTTACGCAAAACGTTTAAAAGTTTGAGATTATTAGTACAAAACGATGTCGTTAAAATATTTCAGAACGAATCGCATTGTGGCAGTTACCGCACAAGCATTTGTTTAACATAGGAAAATCCCCCAGGTTGAACCTGGAGAATACACCACTCTTCAGTTGCCCCCAGATTTTCCAAGGCTCTCCGCGCGTCAGGGAAAACATGGAATACAGGAAATTTGGGGTACTTTGTCAGGGAATTCTGTTAAAAAATGATGTTTCAGGGATAAACGGGAAAAATGATTTAACGTAATTGTTGCGTTTAGCAAAACCAGATGCAGCGCTTTCAGAAATCGAAAAATCTGTATAAATCCAGTTGTTGAGGTAGAAACATCTACTGGAAGTGTCGGGGAAAAGTTTTGAGAAATTTGCGCTGGAACTCTGTTAAAGTACATTTCGAACCGTTAAAAACCATGAAACTGTATAATATATTTATTATATATTTTAGCGTGAACACAACATTACACTTTCACGACTAGAATACACCCTTGAACTGGTTGAGTGCCTTATTGAAATGGCTCAATCTCGTGCCAACTACATGATGTCAACAATGATGAACCAATCAAAATCTAGAAAGGTGAGTTGTAAATCATAGTTGTAAAGCTTTTTGAGTTTTGGTCTTCAAGTTAATTTTAATTTTAAAATTTTCACAACTCGGAAGCCAATGATCAAACTGCTTTTCGAGTAATGTTGACGCATGATTTGCTTGTTTTAAGATTTGTTTGTTCTAACAAACAACTGCCTACTGTGTCAAAAAATATAACAGATTGTGCAGAAGCACAGTATGTAGCATGGCAACTTACATACCTACAGCAGGGTGCAAATATTACTTGACATATTCGTCCTGCAGTCATGATGATATTCGTTATTTCAGATTCCATCCGTGGATTCAACAAGTCAGCTTTCAGATGCTTACAGGTATGTTACTGGGGTTATTTAGAAAATTTTAATGAGTGTTATTAGTAAAGTAGAAACATTTTTGAGTATAGATGGGTGTGGGATATATAAGTGGACATGAAATGCTGTGGTTGAAAAAATGGCAAAACGTTTGTTCTGAAATTAGATGCTACTGTGTATCTTGAAAATTTAGTTTTTCAAAGGAACAGAATATTATGAACGGCCCCTTTCTCCAATCAGACGTTTTAGTTTGATTTGGCTGTTATTTCAACAACTTTAGTGATGAGTGAAATACGTTTGTCTAATCGCATTGTGTAATAAAATATCCTGTACTGTAGATGTTTGCAGATGATTTTGTAACTTTTCATTTTGTTTCAGACGCGCTGAACAGCTGGTAATTTATGTTCGTGCGTTGCATTTACTATCATCAGCTCTTCAACTTGCACAACAAGAGTTCAGTTCGAAACGACTACATCCGTCGGAAAATGTTAAAAATGGTAAGTTTATAAGGTTTACATTTAATGTTTTTAAAGTTGGGTTATTTTTAATCGTTGTCGCTGAAACACTATCGCTTCCAAGCCGTGGTTTTGAAAAACAGTGAACAAATTTCGTTGTTCTGATTTATTCTCGTGTGGTGTGTTTGAAATATTACAAACGAAACCAGTCTCTGTTTTTTGGTGGATCATTTCACTTCATTGATGATCGTCGAACACCTTATACGAAGCTTTAGAGGCTTAAACGGTGTCATATGCTTTGCGTCTCGAACTAGAGCTCGCGTACATCGTGTAATAAATTTTCACATCACTATCTTTTATAACAGGTTTCAAACATTCCTACACTCTTCGATAACGATCAACTCAGGTGTGTGTGCACCTATCGCCTGCTGGTCGTAAAAACGTCGCGGACCGTATTTTGTAGTTTCGTGCTTGAAAGGCAAGCTAATATGAAAAAAAATAATAAAATATTATTATTGCAGTGCTCAATGGTCTCAACGAATTGTACCATACGTGCCTTGCTCGTAGTCAAGAGTTGAGTAGTCTTGGAATTCCAGCTGGACTTGGCATGGATCCAAAACAAACGATTATAACTGCCGAAAGATTGATGTATAATCACGCGTTGGAGTTGGTGAGTGCTACAATTTTTTAAAAATTATATTATTGTTCTATTTCAACAGGGTGTTTCCTGCCAAGTTATAATTTTGTATATCAGAAAGCTGTGCAGTTTTCAATTCTAAACTATTATAGACTATATTTTTAGTTTGAATGAATACCTATCTCCAACTAGAATTATTATTTAACCAATAATATTGCAAAAAAGAAAACTAAAATGAATTTTTCGGTGCCATGTATTTTCATTTTCCGGTCCTGTTTCCGGAAGTTTTTTCAAGTTCCGGTTCCGGTAAATTATGATTCCGGTTGCACCCTGACTATGATACTTCTGAATATTCAATTTTGCTACACCTAAATGGACGCACAACAAAATCAAGCAGATTGCCATACAAAATCGTTCAATGTTATGATATTGCTAGTAATTGGACCGTTGGAATATATTTTGTTGTCCGAGAAATATGTAACTATGAAACCTAAATACTTAAACGAATTACTATTTCAGTGCCAACAAGCAGCGATGGATGAACTGTTTGGAAATCCCCATTTGGTGAGTAACAATACAGCTTATGCAGGCTTGCGAAATGCCAGGCTGTATGCAGTATAAAATGCACAATCTTTAAACACATGAGTGAACAGACTTGTGAGGCCCACCTCTATGTGGTGCACTAGGTGCTGTAAGCGAATCATAATCAATTGGTCTGGATTCACGCCTGACTTACGGAATGAAGTGTATTACTGCGGCAACTGATAAATACAGTCATAATCAGCCACGAAAGTGTTAAATTTAACTTTGTTACAATAAAGAGCAATGTTTGTTGTATTTCTAAACGTTATGCTTTGGACATATGTAACTTTGTTTCAGTGTTGTCAACGGTATCACATGGCATTCATATTGTTGCACTGTCTGCAGCAACAAGTCACCAACGATGATGACAAGCTTTTGTTACTGAAATGTACGTTTTTCTGGATAGAATTATGGTGCATTTGTTGTGATTATTTTGTGGATTTTTTTGTTGATCTTACTAGGATGGTCAATATAACGTCCTGGAATTAGCGTAACTTTCCATCTTTTGTCTTTTTTGGTTAAATTTTGTTTTATATTTCTGAAAAACATAACGTCTTAAGCCATATTGTTGCAAACATCACCAAATCTGCATTAACTTAGAATTATTATAATTTTGCTTTTCTTTTACAGACAAAGATGCTGTTAGCCGACGACTTGATATACTTGCGAAACAAGGATTTTGCTATTTTGTTGTCGCTGACGAAACAATCGAACAATAAAAATCAATAATTATTATCATGGATCAGTGGAAAATGATTGTAATTTGTCCAGTTCTGTGTTTTTAATGTTTTGGCATTGGATCGGTATAATAGTTCAGCAATTTGCCAAAAAAAACCCAAAGATTGTGTAAGTTATTCTGCGCTGGTAGCCTGTATAAGTATTAATGCATCCATGTATTAGCTGAGAGTTGACCGTTTTTCCGCGTGGACTGCAGTAGAGTAAAGCTAACGCTTTAGACTAAACGTTTTCGTTTACCAAGCGTTGAGATTATAAAGTTGTGGTTGATTCCATGGTTTGCTATTAATACTGGTGGCTCAGTGTTGTCTAGCATCATAATTGTCAACAGTGTTATGACTAAAATATTATATTTAGTTATTTGGTGTTGTTTATATATTTTTGGGCCAAAAGTGTTTATAAAACTAATGTTGCCTTGTTGACTGGATCGCCCATTTTTGACTGTTTAATATTACATTTTTTGTTTAATACCATACATGTAAACGGTGTTGTGCTTCCAAATTGATATGCGTCAATTTTCATTATTAAGTATTATTACTATAATTGTACTGTCATTAAAATATGTTCAAACAAATGAATTTTAGTTTGCCGACTGTATACTATTTTTTTGTTATTGTACATTTAGTGCAATGTTTGTGTGAATTTTGCAATGATGCATTCTGTACGCTGTGCCAAAGTGCCTTTACAACAATATTTCACGGCAATATTATCTGAAATTGGGCTCATGTATACAGCAGGGTCGGAACGTTTTCCTGCGGGGCTGTTAATAAAGTTAGCTTAAGCTTTAGAATAAGTTTTTGCTTAGGTTTAAGCGTAGGAATGGGCTCAGCTTTACGTCTAAGCTTAGGCGTACGCTTAGGCTTAGGAATATGCTTATGCTACTGTACCGGCCCTGTTCCATACATGGGTCTGAAATCGAATTTGATTTAAGCGTTTGGTATTTTAAAGTGGTGTAGTTAAGTAGGTGCTAATTTATTGTTAGGAACATTAAACTTTAGGTTCTGTGGTTTCACTGAAACGTTATTAAGTGAAAAATGAGGACGCGATCAGAAATGATTACAACTGGGGTGAGATGTCATAGATAATTTTTGTGTTTCATACAAAAACTAGCACAATACCCTCGTGAGAATTTTCGCAAACACGAAATTATGTTCTAAGAGTCTTATTATCGTGACCCTAAGAACAGGAATGCAAGAAGATTGTCGTTTTCTTCATTTCGATATTTTGTCAACAGGACCAATGTTACATTTAAGTGCATAGCGCACCTGACCTAAGCCATCGCATAAAGATGAGTCTAAAACTGAAACCTACAATCAGTCTAAGAGAGAAACCAGTACGCTCCTAAAAGTAACATGGCTTTAGCTACGATATATATTTCGAATGCTCAGTTTTATTATAGGATTGTTTTGCGTCTTGTGTATTCGATTTACACTTTTTTGTATGGTTATATATGTATCTATTGTTTTTTTCTAGTTCATTTTATTCCGGGTTTTTATGTGTGTGCATGCCGCGCGAATACTCTCTCTTTCTCTCTCGCCTGTTACTGTAGTTTTCCAAATAAGAGGGGGTCCCCGTTTTCAGTCCCAATCCATAGGAGTCCGTAACTCCAGGACCAAATAAAGCAGAGTTCGAAAGTTTAAAGCATATTTAAGTTTTGAAAGTGTTCCTCAGTATAGCCTTGAATTATCGCTCAGTTTTTTGATACAAGACAAGTAAACGTTTAAATTCAACGGATAGTTATAATACCGGATATATATCAGTAAGGTCGTAACCGAATAACAGGGGTACCCTCTCGAGAGGCCAAATAAATATTAGTTCCCCGTCTTATTTGGGTCACTACTATAGATTGGCACCGGATATCCAGATATGAAAAATATCCGGATATGTATACCAAAGAAACATGTATCCGGGTATCCACCGGATTTCCGAAATGCTATGGTGTAAAAAAATTTTGAATAATTTGCATTGTTTGTTTCACCTTCAAAGTAGCTGGAGCTGACGAAAAGAAATTCTGTGTTCAAACCTGAGCTAAAACATTGAACCACATTCCTGCATAATTCCACGATGATTTAAATTGATTTCTCAAAACATACCTAAATTAAAAAACCAAAACATTCCTAAGTTTAAACCTCCTCAGTGTAATAAACACAAGTCTAAAACAACTTAGCCTAAGCCCAAGCTAAAAATTAATATAAATTTAAGCCTTTAAGCCTGGTCTATTTCGGTCTAGTGATGAGACGGGTACTAGTGGATTCAAAAGGGGGCAGGCCTGCGGACGCCCGTAATCACAAATGTTTTGTAATAAAATGGTAAGGTCCCTACCTTACAATTTTTTCTTTCAGGAGCTTTTTTGTGATAAAATGATAAGGTCTCTCTACCTTACAATTTTCGCCTCAGAAAGTTTTTCTCTAGAAAAATTATATGGTCCCTACATTAATTTTCCCCCTCCGAAAATTTTTTGGTGAAACAGAGCCTACTTCCCGTCATACATTTGGGACCCGCCGCTGAAAGCGGGGCACCACCAAAAGTAATATGGGCTGATGTTTGTACGATTAAGCGCAAATATACATATTTCAATGTCGTTCTTTTTTCTTGGAACGTTAAACGATTGAGGTATTTTCGAGGGGTGGGTGACATTCGATAGAATCGTAGACAAATCAAATAAACTCAATTTCAAATACCCAACGCAAGTATTTATTGGTCCATTGAGGTTCGGAAAACAAAAAAGTGCAAAATCTAGTTTCGGATGTAAATACAAAATTTAATTTCGGATATCCGGACACGAAAAAAATCCGATGCCCATCACTAGTCACTACAGTATTGTTTCGAAATTATTGTACGCCAACCGATTTTGTTTGGTTTTCCATGTTTTTCTAGTTTTTTGTATATATATATATGGTGCCAAACTTCGACTAATTACGTGGAAACGTCACTGTAAACACAGTTAAAAGTATATATAAACGTGAAGTCATGTTTTGGTTGCTGGCAAAGCGAGCCATGATCTTAAACGTAATTGGTGAAAAATATGAATTTTCACTCAGTTTAACTTTTCAAAAATATTTTGTATTTTTTCGATAAACGTGTTCCAATGCAACATTTTAGAAGCGAGTTCACAGGTATCATATAATTAGTGTAAACGATTACGAAGCCATAATGGAACCATACTCTAGCGACTTGAATAAGATGGGGGCATTTTGAGTCGCAGTCAATAGGAGACTGACCGTTAATTGGCAGGGTGCAACCGGAGATGAAAAATTCCAACGCCGGAGGTCAACGAAACTTGCCGGAGCCGGAGGTGAGGCGAAATTAGGTAGTAAAAATGATAAGTTGTTTGGTTTTACGCTAATTTTCTGCGAAATATCGGAAATTCTTTCCTGAAAATTGTGACAAAAGTGAAAAGAAACGCGCTAAACAGATAAATTTTGCATGTCGGAGCCGGAGGCTGATTTTCTGCCGGAGCCGGAGGCTGATTTTTTGCCAGAGCCGGAGACAGACGTCCACCCTGCTAATTGGAGTGGGTTAGTGGATAGAATCTATAACTGCTATGCTTGTTAGAGTCTAAGAGATCAATCTATTCTTTTCATCTTTTCACTCACGGACAATTTTGTATGCTGTTTGTGTGTTTGTTTGTTGCTGTTTTTGTCGCCTATGAGTTCTCGAATTCGAAAGTAAATCTGTGCCCGTTATACATCTGCCCATATTACTGTAAGGGGCGTCCAGGTTTTTGGTGAGTTAATAAAAGAGTAGGTTTAGATTCTAGATTACATTTTTTTGCTTAGGCTTAGATTTAGGCTTAGGAATACGCTTAATCTACTATTACGCCCTTAAGATAACATTGGCCCATACTTCTAATGAGAGCAGTAGCTTAAACGTGAGAAGTTGAAGACAGTGTGTCAGGACACATACCCATTTATGGTTTTAGTTTTAAAATTTCAACTTCAACATTTTTATTTAATTTTGTTTCACCTCAGGCAGTTCAGCACATGATTTTTCAGTGATTTATACGACTAAATCATAAAAATGAATTTTTAATTGGCACCAATTGGGCGCTGCTAATATAGGTAACATCGGTCAGGATCTTCATACCTATTTGTTAACCCACGACCTTCGATCGATGAGCGAACGCTACATATACCGCAGCACACATTCTGCCTGTTCAGTTGCGTTTAAGGCCCATGTTACGATAAAGGCCGTCCCATTTTCCCGGACCAGCAATATACCAGGAGTTCAAAGATATGCACCAGGGTGCAACCGGAGGTCTGCGTTCGGCTGCGGCAGAAAATCGGCCTCCGGCTCCGGTAGAATTTTTTGCCGGAGGTTCCGGCAATTTCGGTAGTAAGATTTTTAGCGCGTATCGTTTTACATTTGTCACAATTTTCAGGAAAGAATTTCCGAAATTTCGAGATGAAATTAGCGTAAAGCGAAACAACTTAACAACATATTGTAGATATTAGCTAAAATTGACTAATTAACCTTCTCACATGAATATTTTCTAATTCCCCTGAGACCTACTTTCATGCTAGGATTCGAACTCCAGTGACTGGAGTGGGAGGCGTATACCATCACCACTCAGCTATAGGAGCTTGAAGCTCGAGCCCGAGGGGGCTCTCCTATTTAACGTATACACTGCGCTTAGTTGCCTACAGGCAACTCAATGTGAGAAGTGGTTATGGATAGTAAACTGAAAATTTTTCCGTTAACCATCATTTTTATGGCCCATGTTACTTTAAGGGGCGTCCAGGTTTCTGGCAGGTCCATAAAAGAGTGTTTAGATTCAAGATTACATTGTTTGCTTAGACATGTGCTTAGGCTTAGGCACACATTTTGGCAACGCTTAGGCTTAGGAATACGCTTAATCTACTGTTACGCTTCTTAAAGTAACATTGGCTATTTTTACTACCTAATTTCGCCTCACCGGCTCCGGCAAGTTTCGTTGACCTCCGGCATTTTTCACCCCCGGTTGCACCCTGATATATATACATGAATTGCTTCGCGTTGGGGTTTAAGGGGCGACAGTCACCCATCCTGCATACCGTCCCGCTGTCGTAACTGTTCCAACTGTCCTGGTGTTCCAACTGTCCTGGTGTTCCAACTGTCCTGCTGTTCCAACTCTCCCGTTGTCCCAACAATCTTGTTGTTCCAGCTGTACCAACTGTCCCGCTGTACCAACTGTCCCAATTATATTTGTTGTGTGTAGTCATGTACATGGCTATCGCGGTAAAATTGGACGGAGTTTAAGGTAACATTGGCCGCGTTTATCATCAATATGCCAAAACGTACGAAGATGGCATGCTCATTGCTCACATACAGTGCAACGCTCATGGACAAGTATGTCTCACATGGTTACAAGTACATTGGCTTTAACATACACGAACACAAAGAGCAACAAAATTTATTAACATTGTCGAACAAATATATCAAACTGATGCCTAATTATAACAACATAACAAACGGGGCCTAGTCTTGCGATGTTTGTTTGCAGCTGTAAAAATAAAATATATCAGTGTGTATCTGGATATCCGTTTCCGGTAAAAATCGGTGCCCGTTTCCGTTTCTGTTATAGAAATAACGGAAATTATGTTATTTTTACGTTCAAAATTCATTGTTACAGATATCCTGCAATTGTTCGAAACAAAAAAAGAATAACGAAATTCATCCAAAATCTTAAGTTTCGATGCATGCGCCATTTTTTCCTTAAAATCTTTGAAAGGCCGATGAAATAACCACGGGCATGTAAGTACAGAAAAAATAGCAATCTTTACGCAAATTTCAATATTCTAAAGTGCACGGTACAATATCCAAAAATACGTATAGAGAACAAAACACAGACATGCGATTTATGCGTCAAAAATAAAAAAATCAACCTACTAATAACACGTGTCAACAAAATATTCAAAAATATGCCTATGTCAACTGGTCCGTGTTTGCCCAAAACTGCTGAAACTAACAGCAACTAACAATCAAGAACGATAGCTAAATTGACTGACACACTTTATATCTCGGTTATCAAAACGTTTAGATACGCTTTATCAACATAAACTCCTGCCAATTTGCAATACCAGTGTACAGGGTTGGTTTTTCCCGAAAAATTGAATCGACTTAAAAACGATTTTTTTTCGTTTTTTTCCGGAAAAAACGGAAAAATTCAAAAACAAGTGTTAAAGCTTTCCATGCCCGAAAACGTTGATGAACGATTTGTCTTTTGAAAAAATGACACTAGAAGAATTAAATTACTATTTTATTAAGAATAAACATATTTTGATAACACGTGATGATAAGCTTGCTGCAATTGCACACACTACAGGGCTGTCGTATATCTAAAAAGGTGCATGTGCCAATGCGTCACAGATTTGGTTATATAATCCGATATTCTAAAGCTTCGTTGCTTCTTCTACACCTTCCATTAAATCATCACTGCTCACAATTCCATCCATTGTTGAACGCGTAAATCGAGTCGAAGGCGTACCGGCGGCAGTCATTAACTTACTTGAAATTGTTGGCGACAATGAATCATTCAATCCTGGACTAGCAGTTGTGTCATGGGCGGACATTTCTCTAGCCGCTTTACTTCGTGTCACACGATCACTCGTTTGACATTCTCGTTTATGTCGATATCGAGGCCGCGACGCTACATACCGAGGTGATAATCCAGCCAGTCGAGAACTATGTCTAGATGGTTGACTACAACTACTGCTAGTCACTGATGCCGAATCTGACGTTCCTGTGCGGTCTCGATCGTGTTGAACCGGAGTTGAAGGTTGAATTTCAACACCACCATCATCGTTTACCGCTGTAGCACCACAATATTTCGTGATAGGTAACACATTACTTTGGCTCTTAGCTTCAACTTTGTCGCCCAGCGTGGTGACCGATGAACGACCCATACCGCTCTCCGATTTCTCGCCGACAGTCCCAGCGCTGCATAGTTCGCTCAAATCCGAATCTTCCATAACTAGCAGCGACGGAGTACACAAATCTGATGAAGTAGTCTCAACTGTAATCGGAGTGCCGCCTTGCTGGCTTTCGCTTGTTCCGCTCGTTTCACCAGAAACCGTCAGTACTGGCGGAGACGCCATCGCAAACGCATCAGCCAATGGCAATTGGGGCCCGTTCGGTCTCACATCTGTCCGCGATACCTTAGTGTGGGCGTCCACTGCTACCGTTGTTGTCCTTTCATTGGTAGCCCTTCTAGAAACTATACTTGAACGGGTAGCACCGGTAACATTTCTCTTCCTCAGAGTACTAGCGCCAACTGAGTCGTGTGACCGTTGGCGTCTTCGGTGTTGCCTGGTCGTACCCCACAAAGCTGACGTTCTATCGCCAGTAGCAGATGTAACTGACGATGATGGCATCGGTTGTGTTGTACGCACTGCAGTTGTCGCTGTCGACGCCAAAATCACCGCTGAAGTCACTCCAACTGAACATTCAACACGACTCGAGCTCACTCCGATTGAAAGCTCAACTGGTGTAGTTACAGACACTCCAGTCGAGCCCAGCCCTGACCTCGTACCAGTTGCCGCTTCAGTAGCGACAACATCGGCTCGCGACAACACTGTCGCTGATGGCTGTTGCCGATACGGCGGCGGTCGTCTACCGCGTATAGGCGCAGGCGGTGGACTGCCAATCGTGCTGCGATCACTATGTCGATTAACAACGGTCGCTGCTGCAGCAGCTGCACTGGCGCTGTCCTCGCAACCGGAAACGGTGATATCGTTATCGTTGATTGATGACGATGAAGACGAACCAGCCGTTGCTGGAACTGATGAAACTGATGATGTGCTACTATTTATAGTCACAACAACTGTAGACGACATAGATGCAGCTGTTGATGACGGCGCAGGTGTCGTTGAAGTTTCTGTTCCTCGACCTGTTGTGGTTTTTGCTGTTGCTGCTGTTTTTGTTTTCGCTACATTTGTTGTTGCTGTGGTTTTTGTTGCAGTTATTGTTATTGGTGTTTTTGATGCAGTTGCTGTTTTTATTCTTGTTGTTTCTGTTTTAGTCACTGTTACTGTTTGTGCTGTTGTAGTAGTAGTTGGTGCTGATGTTGTTGTTGTTGTTGTTGTTGTTACTGTCGTTTGTTCTTTTGACGATGCCCTACTTTCACTATGAGTCGTTTTCGTTGTCGGAGTCGTCGACGACGACATCAAAGTGCAATGATCGATTACCGTAATACAAGGTGTTACAAATGTTGTTGTTGTTGGTGGTGGTGGTGGTGGTGCTGCTGCTGTTGTTGTCGTTGTAGTCATTGCACCATCGCCGCTAATATCGGTTGTAGACGCTGCATCCATTGAACTACCGGCGGTAAGTTCTATATTCAGTGCTGGAATACTTGAATACGATGTTGATGAAGATAGAGTCGCTGTCGTGGATGTTGTTGATGTCGTCGCGGAACTTTCAGCGCTCTTAAAATATATTTCAAAATACTTCTACAATAGTTCATATTCATCCACAAACCATGAGCGTGGCTACGGTTTTGTAATATACGAGCCACGTTCTACAAAAATTTCGCATGGAGGTCTCTTGCAGTAGCAACTGAATATCGTTCCTATAAACATTGACTCCAACCTCTTCCAGCTACGCCTTCGACATAAACATCAACTCAGTCAGACTCACAAATTTCTCGCAAACAGCTCTGGAGTTCCAATCTTATTTCGCTTCGTGACTCCAACCTTATTAGATGTACCATCACATGTTGCGCGGACAGATACAACACACAATATTGGAACAAGCAAAAATTGAAAGTCCAAACTCGGAAAATTGCAATCAATGACATCGCGCGTTCAGTACACCCCAATGTCCAAACTACGATCCGCCATATGTGACCTGACATAACAAAGTCAATAGCACGCAACGCAAATCTCCTGCTGCTACCTACGAATTTTAGTTTAAAAAATTATTATATATCTCAAATTTTGAAACATCTGTACGTCAAATTCAAGAAATATTAACTCAAAACATCCGGCCTTACCTGATCGTCCTTGCCGCTACCTGCAATCGGGTCAAGACCTTCACCGGCGACACTGTCGGCAACACAAGTCACATCACTAGTCGCTGCAACAAGCAAATCACAGTCATCGTCCATACTCGCACCAACTGCATTGTTGAGTCGTAGCTCGTCTTCCAGCTCGCTCATTCCGCGTCGCAGCTCACTATTGTTCGGATCAAGCGCAAGCGCATACCGATAACGATCTTGTAAAAATAAGTAAGACTGTGCTGTAGTTATGTAACTAAAAACGAGCTAAAACCCGTCACACTCTAGCACGTTTATTCTAAAATGTTTGTACCACCACCTATCAGCGATTGGTAATAGCTTTTCTAACTTCATTCTAGATTCGCGTCGAATTCTTTGCATCACCTACGATTTAAACCCGTCAAAAACCCCGTCTGTTCGAAGTTGTAATCAGTTGTGTTGAGATGAAAATGTCGTTGAAGGAACCGCTCCGCTTGAACCCAGCTTATTACTTGACTACAAGCCAATAAAGCATTCAAAATAAGCCCAATACGAGTAGCAACGTGCATACGTTGACGCCTTACAAATAATCACTTGAAAAACAACCGCAACGCTAGCATAAACGGTACCGATAGCATAAACTGGCAAAGATTTAATATTCTTGTATCTAGGTTTGCTTAGCCTCCCATGAGCAACAAGTCATTATTCTCTCGGGTGGGCTTACAACACATTACAAGTTTATTGAAATATTTTAATATCGCTCGGAACTTATGTATTGTGTGACAACTGTAGAGTTCTATCTTTCGAGTAATACTTACCCAGCGCTTCAGAGTTTTTGTTGACTTTCATCAAGAAATCACCCAACATTTTGTGTAGCTTTGTATTTACTTGAACGCATACTTGCTTTCGCAGCAAAGCAATTGCCTAAACAATCCAAAATAGCATTATTGTTCACATTCTGAATTAAGTAATCCAGGCAGAACCGTATTCTTCGACGTGTGTAAAAGCTATCACCAGGTAGTAATAAGTTTTCAAATAAGCAATACTGCATGGAAGTAGGTTCAGTCAAGCGGATAAAATATACCACAGTTCTAAGTCTAACTCTCATCAAACAATGACACCGGATATCAGGATATAAAAATCCCGATATCTGCCGGATATCCGAAATGTTATTGTGTAACAAAATTTTGGAATAATTTGCATGTTTTTCCACTAAAACAGATGAAGCTAACGAAATGAAATTCTGTATTCAAACCTGACTCCGAATATTGAACCAAATTCTTGACAATTTTAGCGAGCAGATTTGGTTTCTTCAGTGTACACTGTTTGCAAGATTCAGAGCTGTTTGACTTTTTTCCAATCAAAGCTTGTGCATGAAAAGTAGTTTAGTGTTCGAATCCTTTGTCATTTGAGTTTGAGATAAATTATTATACGTATTCTTAAGATGGCGCAATGTTACCGTACGGCACTGTACCGCGTTCCATTTACAGAACAAACAGTTTTATTCGTTCGATGAAATACGAGCTCCTTTAGTATAGGTCTTTATATTTAATCGAAAGTAACTCAAAAATTAATAGTAAATTAGGTGCGCTAGACTGCGTACAAATAGTGGCACGCACGTAATAAAAGGCGAAACAAAGGTTACAAACGCTTGTAAATGCTTGGAATAAGGTTATCAAAGCCGTAGAACACGAATCTGATGCTTTCAAAGCTGATAGTACTAATCCTCTACATGCAATGACACGTACTTACTATTTCACTATAAAGCTTACTACATAACTTAAAACAGTTTTATATGGGTTCCCTCATGCGCAGAACACGATTCTGGCGCTTGGAAACTCGTACAACGTCGAACTGACTCAAAATTATCAACAATCGTTTTACCTAGGTACGTGTCAATAGTAGAGTTTTGCCAAAAACCCTCGTTTTGGAGCACTTTTTGTAAAAAAAGAGAGTGGTTTTTATATTTTTCCACGTGTCCTAAAGCCTCTACGCTGTTGAGACCTCGATATTTGAATTCTACATGCAAAAATAGTCTAGAACAGTTGGTTTTCATCAAATACAATCAATACATACACTTGATACAAAAATGAATTTTCAAATCAAGGTACTGCCATTTAAACCTAAGAAACAAACAAAAACAACATTCTAGATGTAATTGGGATAGTAGAAAACGATTGTGATGGTTTAAAACACCTATAAATGCGTATTAGTATAGTTCTGTCAAAAAACCTCCTTTATGAATAATGCCAAGATTAGCGTACAGTTGTTCAGAAACAACAAAAACCCAAGCGTTGCTGCGATACTGTACTCACGGTATACGGTATAGCAGTAAAAAATCGCCATTGCTCAGTGATTTTCAAGAGTTTGTCATAGCTAACGATACGAAGTCTACGAACTACAAGAGGTTAATCGATACGACTTTTAGATTGTTGGGCGTCGCAGCCTTGCTTCGAGATCACACTGGTGCTGGCGCTCTCAAAATTAACCCCAGACACGTTGGGAGACATGAAACTGTATATAACGAATGCAATCGATGAATCAACTCATTGCGATTGTATACTGCGGGGCGGATTAATTAAGTTGTCTTTTGATAAGAGCTACAGCATAGCGGGGTTAAAGGAAAGTAATTAATTGACGCCCGAAACAAAGTGACAAAGCAGCTAGATGCAAATTTTGACCCACGAGCTGTTCTTCAGCAGGCCCTAGCTGTTTTGAATAAACCAGACGTTGTTATGAATCGTCAGCAAATCCGCTACTTGGACACTGAAAATTGCAGCGCGAGTCAAATAAACGATGCTCGACAACTTTTTGAACCGACTAATTGTAGCCATGTTCACATTTGCTCATGGTACTCGAGCACAAGTGGCTACGATTATGACGCTCTATGAGTATATGCGACCAGTTAGACAAGGCCCTACAATTGTCGAACCATACCAATCAGAATTCAAGAAGGAAAAAATTGCGGGAAAGTTGGCTCACTATGTTATGCAATGCCACCATTGCATTTTGAAGATGTACGAAAACATCCGGGGAAAACGCCGGGTGCGATGTCATTTGCTGATCAAGGCAACCCGTTTGCCCAAGATACAAACAACTGTTTTTTGATAATCAAACACGGTGGTTGTCTTGGAAACGGCAGCAGACTGCTTCGCGAGCTCGGGGAGCTGTATGGCGGCGGAAGTCGTTTTCCGGAATGCTTCGAAGTAAGACAAGCGCTAGCAACATTGAACACAATGGTTTCGGCAACACTGAACGGCTTTGTTCTACGGTATATGAACCATTCCGGTAAAACACACGCTAAAATATATGCGAGACCAACTGAGGAGCGAGGCGCCATAGACTTCGAACATGTATCGACATTGTTCAGGGCCGCTGGTGTCAACAATTGTACGCTTAATTGGGAAGACAATAGACGTTACAATGAACTAGACTGTGCGTGCGTCAGTGATCCAGGGCTAGCTTCTCCAAACGCGGCTTGTGAAGTCGCAACTATTAATTCACAAGAAAACAGAGCCGATTTCAGCGACAACGTAGAAGAACCTACGTGTGACGAGTCTTCAAGTCCGCGTATTGTTCTTTCAGACCAGATGAAAACCAAGATACGAGAGGTTTTTCCTGTGATCGACTGCAATCAAAAACTATCCGCAACAATTGTGCGCAACAGTAAATTAGCCGAAGAGCCTGAATTTGTTAACAATGCTAAGCTCACGAAACAAATACTTGATTAATTTAATCGGAGGTTGCTCCGGGATTATCGACTTGGTTAATGCGTACACATATGAGCGCGAGAAGGCAGCAGTTTTGGGATTGGCCGATGAATCTGAAGCCAATGAGCGGGAAATATCAGCCGCATTAGCTTTCAACGGTATGTTCACAGTAGGTTTACGGATAACAAAGAAGGATATTGAGAAAGCGGTTTTAAAGACTGGACTTTGCAAAAAGTATTGTGCTACGAGTAAGTGCGATAGCAATGTAATGTCTGCTAATGAAAATTCCTACATTTTTTCTGCGCCTACTTCTTGCAGTATTATTACAATTGAAAAAACAGCGAATTTCCGTCTGTTTCAAATAGCTTGCAAAGTTTAACATAAACACCGGTAACGGAATGAAACTACGTGAGCGCAAACCAGCTATCTCACTAGATCAATATCACTCTATTTTTTCAATGCAACACCATCGCCAAATGCTAAAGTGCACAGTTGTGGGGCGTTGGGAATAGTGACCGGTGGCATCAAGCTCTCGAAATAATACAGTTATCTCCGGCATCAAAACTATCAATGGCTAGAAGTGAAACCATTTCGCGGTCGGAGTAATGGTTTAGTGACAAACAAACATATTCGCCAGGGGTACATCGTTTGTGATTACCAAGGTCACAATCATCGGTTGCCGATGGAGAAGTTCAACAAAAACTATTATAGGTTAGTTCAACGTGATTCAGAATCGACTCGAATGTACTTGGTCTATGCATTAGAATTATACGACAACTACTTAAAAACTAATGCAATGATTGATCTAAAAGACGATGAAAAGGTGTGGGGTCGTTACGCCAACTGTTGCAAGAATAACCACGCGACTGCCAAACTACGTGTTGTCAGTGTGGATGTAAAGGTAGTTAAACGACTAAAACACATAGTCCGCATTGACAAAAAACGAACCCCAACTCTGCACGTTTCCGTTATACTTGCTAGTCGGCCTTTGGAGCCAGGCACAGAAGTCTGCTGGGATTACAGCACAAAATACTTTGAAAACAATAATGTTGATTGGCGAAATCAATGCATATGCGGCCGACACGACTATGAAAAACAATTGGTACAGTATTTAAATAAAATGAATGAATAAATTTGGATAGTTGTTGAAGACAATGGTCAATGCAAAGAACAGGGTCGTGACAAGAGTATAAGCTTATTTCTAAATCTAAGCTTCAGCATGAGCCTCTACTAAATCCCAAGCATACGCCTTTGCAAAAATAGTCTAAAACTTAACCTTATCTGTTGCAGTCACGCGAAAAACAGTCCGCACCTGATCTATGCATAAGTCATCAATGTTGTTTGGTATATACTTTTAAATGAGGGCCATATTTTGATGTATGAGTTTTTTGTAGTTTTCTATAATGCGGCCGACCTGACTGTGAAAAACAATCGGTACACAATTTAAATAACCTGAATCGATAGATTTCCACAGCTGTTTTTGAAAATAAGGGCCAATGCAAAGAAGAGGGCGGTGACAGGTGTATAAGCATATTGATATAAGTAAACGTAAGGATAAGTATATGCTTAAACCTAAACAAAAAATAGTGTATCGATAGATGTATGCAAATGTTTTTGAAAACAAAGGCCAATGAAAATTCCTAAACCTGGGCGTTAACGAGAAAAACAACTGAAGCAGTTTTCAAATAAAATAACGCGATATATTAGCACAGTTGTTCTTGACAATAAATTCACAATATAATCCGCATTGTTTCTACACCCTTCGAAGGACTACCACTTCCACCAAAACATTTTTGCTAATGCGGGGTTCACGTTATAACTGGAGCAGGTATATAATAGGAGTAGTTATAACCCCCCATGGGACCCCACGTAGGTGGCTATCCCAGGGGAGGGTCTTCAGGGTGACTAATAGTGAAAAACGCGCGGGACCCACGGCAATAGTTTTAGACTAAAATACTAGTCATCCTAAAGATTCTACAAGTGATATAAATCTAAAAAACGTAAACTCACAAGTAAACAATTATCTAAACCTTTATACTGGCGTATTGTAGCTAATCACCCACTTGTCAGCTGAAACAATTATAGTAGTTGATGAAGAGACTTATTCTTTTGCGTCTGTGACAAATTTATTTTCCAAATTATGAAAATAAAATAAACAGACTCAAACTTCATGTGTTTATATTCAATATAATTTGAAAATTCCTGCTTTCAAAACACCAAAAATTTTAAAAAATGATATATATCTACTGGGAACCAAAATGTGAAAAAAATTAAACTTGAAAGTTATTTCAATTCACGTAACAAAAAATAGACATCGACCTGGGGTTCACGTTATAACTGGAGCAGGTGTATAATAAGAGTAGTTATAACCCCCATGGGACCCCATGTAGGTGGCTATCCCAGGGGAGGGTCTTCAGGGTGACTAACAGTGAAAAAACGCGCGGGACCCATGGCAATGTTTTCAAACTGAAATACTAGTCACTTTGTAGATTCTCTCCTGGGACAACCATCTACGTGGGGTCCCATGAGGGGGTTATAACTACTTGTGTCAATTTCTATGTTCATCCCTCCATTTCTTAATACTTTTGAGTTTTACAACAAAAATTGCAACTCTGTTCTGCAATTCAGTATTCAGTTAAAATCGTCATTCAGTTTCTCGCAATAGCACTGTATCTAAATTCCACGACAAATAACGATTTAAAATTATTTCACCCAATTCCGATATACCAGAATTCCACTTTACATACTGCAGATTGAGCATTGCACCTCACAGCGTAGCAATGTGGGTAGGTGTATAATTAAACATTTATAACTATTTTGTTAGCTTAATATAAAGTAAATTTTTTATATTTTACACATCTGCTGGAGAGAGAAAAAACGATATTGTGATTCATTATATTTCCCGTTTTGTATATTATTATTTATATTTTGAGTAAAATTATAAATTGTGTGGGGAGCGTGTGGCAACTATTTGTGGAGCAGTATAGCACGTTTAGGCATAGGGTTAGGCTTTCTAAGTTTCAGGCTAATCTTCCTGAAAACGTAAGCTAGGTTGGTGCGTATGTGGCTATGTATTATAGGGTTCGAGACCTCGAGTTAAGTGCGTCATATTCAAGACAGCCTAAGATGTTCAGTACGGCTTATATGTTTACTATGGTTTATTGTAATCTTAATTGACACCTGGTTAATGGCAGGCTTAACTTATCTGATTTAGTCACATTGCTTCTGCCTAAGCGTAAGCTTATCCATTAGCCTTAAAGCATTGGGTTCCTGCCCTTGCATGAGCCTAACCCTTAAAGTATGTTGGTCTTGCATGAGCCTAACCCTTAAAGTATGTTGGTCTTACATGAGCCTAAGCCTTAAATCATTGAGATGCCCTACCCCTACATATAAGGCTAAGCCTTAAACCATTAGAGGCCTACCAATGTCTAAGCCTTAAACTAATGAGGGCGGAGTCCTACCTATATATGCCTCAGACTTGAGCTTTAATAAAACTTATGCATGGCTATGGCTTCGTTTCATATGTAAAATTAGATAGTATATATTTACTTATATGTATATACTACATAAATATATATACATATATAAATATATATATGTTATGGTCACTCTGCAAATTGACAGTCTAATGTAAACAGGTCGTTTGGCGTACATTCAGAGTTTTCTTATCAGATGACGTTTACATGACAATGTTTTGGTTGTACCACTTTGTTTGTTTAACTTATAGGTGGCTTTGTAAAATAGGGTTTAACCTAAGCGTAAGTCTTAAAGCATTACGGTCTTCCCTAAGCCTAAGCCTTAACGTATTAGGATCTAGCTAAGCCAAAGCATTAAAACATTAGGGTCCTGCCTAAGCCTTAAAGTATTAGGGTTCCACCTAAGCCTAAGCCTTAAAGCATTAGGGTCTATCTAAGTCTAAGCCTTAAAGCATTAGGGTCTGCCCAAAGCCTAAGCCTTAAAGCATTAGGGTCTACCTAAGCCTAAGCCTGAAAGCATTGGGGTCTGCCCAAAGCGTAAGCCCTAAAACATTAGGGTCCTACCACAGTTTAAGCCTTAAAGCATTAGGGCGTAAAATTTTTCAGATGTATCTTAAATAGTGAAAGGTGCTACACATATTTAAGCACACAGGCTCTAGTTTTAGATTATGAAATAGGGTCCCACCTAAGCCTAAGCCTTAAAGCATTAGGGTTCTACCTAAGCCTAAGCCTTAAAGCGTTAGGGTCTATCTAAGCCTAAGCTTTAAAGCATTAGGGTCTGCCCAAAGCCTAAGCCCTAAAACATTAGGGTCCTACCACAACTTAAGCCTTAAAGCATTAGGGCGTAAAATTTCATTCAGATGTATGTAAAATGGTGAAAGGTGCTACACATATTTAAGCACACAGGCCTTAGGTTTAAATTATGAAAAGGCCTGTCTTGGCATAATCTTAGCTTAAGTCTAGCTCTGCTTTAGTTTAATCCTAGGTATATGCCTTGATCTAAGCTTTAAACTAACGAACTTCTGCAATTGCGGATCACAAAATTGGTGACAGGTGCTACATGTGTTTAAGAACACGGACCCTATGTTTAAATTATATAATGGCCTGCCTTGGTGTAATCTTAGATTAAGCGTAGCCCTGACATAGTTTAATCCTAGGTGTAACTTGAATTAATCTAAACCTTTCTCCTAATTCAATTTCTCTAACTCCAAATTTGTTATCTATTTTTAAATTCTAATAATTGGTTTGAAAGCAGATTATTAACGCCGTCTTTTAGGAGCCATTTTTATATTTGCTTACGTTATCTAAAACTTACAAAGGATTTCTTTTGCTTTATTTTTGACCCAATTTGGTGAATTATGCTCACGTTGCTAAAATTCGTTTGCAAGTTTCATTTAAATCAACCGATTGATAAGCACTGTTTGTGTTTAACGTTTGATTTTCAAAGCACCCTTTCTAAATTTAGTTATATTTTGTTTTGATGAATTTAGTATATGCTTGTATAAGCTTGTAACTGCTGGATTTTCAAATGTATGCAACACCTATTACCAGGGTGGCACCGAATTCGAAATTTGACCAATCGAATCCAAATCTATAATTTCTCTAACTTCCGATATTATTCAGGAAATCTGAGCTTTTTGGCAAACGCAATCATCTTGTATCCAACATCAGTTCTGAGGTTGGTGACCAGAAGCGAAAGATATTGATTTATTTAGTTAAAAATGAAAAAACATTTCCGAACATTGTGGGATTCCGCTTTTGTTATAACTGAATTCAAACCGCAAATTGTTGTCGATCCGAACTTTTGTTGCACTTTGTTATTATTCGGGTTCCGATTAAAACTTCAACTAAAATAAATTTCTGATTCCGAATTGTAATTTTTTCAGTTCGCGTGATCTTTTGATTTAAAGCTCTTTTACTAATATTTAAATCGCGTGATACGAATTTATCACAGAAGGCTGAAGACTATATAAAGGTTGACCAAACTAGCAATTCTTCAGTTAGCTTTGTTCGCTTGCTTTGGGTTTCTAACGTTAGTGTCGCACAGCTCGATTTTTGCGTTCTATGAATTGTAGTATTTGTCATTTTTGTCAACGTGAGATTCGCAATATTACTATGCATAAACAACACTGTTGGCGTTTGCAGTACAAGAAATCTAATAACGATAAACTGTATACGTTACTATTATGGCCGCAATCTATCTCAACACTGCCTCACTTGGCTCAGGACTGTCACTCACTACCGAAGTCACTGCAAAATTTCGATTCTCGCAGCATATCTTTCACTTCACGTTTACCCCAAACGTCGGCAGAACGGAGCTAACTCACCGACAGGAAATAAGTATGAAGTAAGTTACTAGTTATCATTTCATATTTATTTACATCTTTGAAACTTCTTTGGCGGCTTCTTTCTTTACCCAGACTTATTTTAATTGCAGTGAAAATTTTTAGACTATTCATTTTCTTTACTATATCATTATACGACATCAGAAGCAACGGGTTTGCAACAGTTGAAGATGCTTTGGAATGGATATTTTATCGTCTTTCGGAACCTATTGTGTATACCAAGGGAAAAGATCAATGCAACGTTATCAAGCAAGTAGCTTCGGAGCGGGATTTCAATCTTTCAGTGATAGATTTCGGTGAACTGGGCTTTCCATCATTCCGTTTTATGGAAAAACATTTTGTTGGTTCCTGTTCCGAATTGCATGAAACTCGTCCACATTATCAACAAGTCTTTTGCACCCGCTACAGATGCGAACTACTTTCTCATTACATTCAAGTTATCTAATGGCTGGGACACTCTGACTAAAACAATTGATTTCAGTAATGACTATTTTTAATGTGCTTGTTAAACCTATCTACTCTAAGCGCAAGCCTATATAACCTATCTCCGCATCTTAGCAGATAACTTAGTTTCGCATCTTCACAGATAGCTTAGCAAAATAATTTTATAGAGAGTTATTCTGGATTTCGCAGTGCTAAATTACCATTACAGATACATTTACTAGTTAAGGCTTAAGCTAGAAACAAAAAAACGGGATAGGTTTAGCAAGTTGCTACCTACATAGGGCATAGGTATCAGATGCACATTTTCAACTGAACTGAAAGTTAATTAATATTAATGTAGGTAGCAACTTGCTCAAATTATATATTTTTTTATGATTATGTGATATCATATATAAAGGATATCAATAAAAAAATGAAAAAATGATTGAATCAGCATACGTCTATTTAGAATCTGATGTACGAATTGACTAAAAAAGTAACAATTAACTGTACTGGAGATGCAAAAATAGAAAAAATATCGTTAAAACTTCAGCGAACACTAGCGATTAGCGAAAATTACGTAGAAGGATCCATAACCGGTGAAAAAACCGTAGACCTGTACCTTTTTACAAAAATGTTCTTTTTGCAATCAGATTTTATTGAAAATCAAATAATCGAGACAATTCGAAAAAGGTATTCATGCTCATTCCAAATATGAACGTTTCAGAACCAATTTTGTATTACGAACCAAACCATATAAAATTTTTGGATTGTAATATATTGTTTTCAAAGAAGCTTCGCTTGGAACTATTAGATTCTCTGGGATCTCCAGTACAGTACGGAAATGGAACTATTTCTTTAGAATTAAAGTTTCAAAGAAAAAAATAGCTTTAGAATAATCTTGTCAGGTACATAGTTACCGTTAGCAAAATAAGTTAAATAAAATCTTTGGCTGTAAAACATTGTAAATTGGTCTATGTTACTTGTATAGCACACCAATTGAAATTTATCTGAACATGTGCTCATTAGCCAAAGAACCTTATCATTAAAGGTTCGAAAATTTTGAGGAAAAATTTCTTGAAAAGTTCCAAATGGGATGGGGGTGTGCACCAAAGAACCTAAAAGGTTTAAAAAAATTTTGCGGATAGATATATTGTTTCGAACAGTGCCTAGTGCTTAATTATAGCATGGTGACAGAAAAAATTGTTGAATAGCGCCTGGTGCGCAATTATTACTTGCGGACGGAAAATTTTTTTGAATAACGCCTACGGCACAATTAGATAAGGCATGCGCACGGGAAATCTTTGAATAGCGCGTACTGCGCAATTAGTGCATGCGGACGGAAACAAATGTGAATAGCACGTTGTGCACCATAATGGTCACTCGTAGGTTATTAAGCTAGCGAAAGCTTTAGGTGGAAAACGGATGGAGAGGAAGGGAGGATTTTAGCATGGTGCACCCGTACAACAAATGACGAGAAGGCGTGTTTTGTTGATTCAACAATTTTTTCGTTTCGAGTAAGTTTGTTGAATTAAGAAAAGTAAAATACTGAACTAATATTTTTCGATTTCAGGTCGATGTCTATTTTTTGTTACGTGAATTGAAATAACTTTCAAGTTTAATTTTTTTTCACATTTTGGTTCCCAGTAGATATATATCATTTTTTAAAATTTTTGGTGTTTTGAAAGCAGGAATTTTCAAATTATATTGAATATAAACACATGAAGTTTGAGTCTGTTTATTTTATTTTCATAATTTGGAAAATAAATTTGTCACAGACGCAAAAGAATAAGTCCCTTCATCAACTACTATAATTGTTTCAGCTGACAAGTGGGTGATTAGCTACAATACGCCAGTATAAAGGTTTAGAGAATTGTTTACTTGTGAGTTTACGTTTTTTAGATTTATATCACTTGTAGAATCTTTAGGATGACTAGTATTTCAGTCTGAAACTATTGCCGTGGGTCCCGCGCGTTTTTCACTATTAGTCACCCTGAAGACCCTCCCCTGGGACAGCCACCTACGTGGGGTCCGATGGGGGGTTATAACTACTAATAAGCACTCCCCCGATTATCTACTCCCCAGTACTTATTATTGAGTGATTTAAAAACACTTGCTAGGGTAACAGTCCCGTAAAAACATTGAGATGGTGTTCCACGGCATTAATTACCCCTGTGGCTCTTTGTTTTGTCAAACATTGGGCCAAACTCAACACTTTTGGATCATTCAACAAGCTACTTCAAAGTTTTAAGGACATACTCATATGCAACCAGCGTTTTTGCTTTCAAACGCAGAAAACCGCGTTTAAATCCGTTATATAGTTCTAAAATTGCAATATTTTTAACATACCACCCATTTTGCAGTGCATGAAATTTTTGACGAGTTATAGCTTTTTATCACCTGGAGATATAGAATATATTTTCTATTCATTAGATAAAACAGAATCTTCTCTTTTGAATGATATATTAATTAAAAGTGGTTCATGAGTTATGATACGTTGAATGACCTCCCCCAAAACCACTTTTCAGTGCGAAAATTTTTTGCACTTAGTGCGAAAAGTGCAAAAAAAGTGCGAAACTTGGCCATTTTTGCAGGACTATATATTTTGATCCAAATAAGCTAAATCAAAGTGTAAATAGCCGTTGAGAAGCACTGAATCTTCTCTTTCCAACAAAATCAAAATTGTTAAAATCAAACTGCGTGTTAAAAATTATAATGCTTCGAGTAGGGGGCCCCTAAGCCAAAAATTTGAGCAAAAATTTGCACTGAGTGCAAACTTTTGCAAAGCCTGGTTCCTTTTGCTAGTAATTTGCTAAATATTAGCTTTAGAAACGTAATTTTTGGCTCAGAGACGTATTAGGCCATGCCAAAACCATTCCGCGCATGCATTTTGCCCTAAAACCAATAAAAAAAATTTTAAGAGGTGCATGCCACTATTGGCATGCACTTTCTCAGGTAGGCTCAGAGTGAAAAATATATATTTTATGAACAGCTGAAAATACATTTTTATTCTGAAATCGTCCATATGAGATAACAAAAAGTGGAAGTGTATATTCAAGTCTTAAAAAATTAAAAATTTAATTGAATTTTTAGCGGATGTGGTTACGAGGAACCAAATCCGCATTATGTTCCGATACATTAAGACTAGAGCGGGTCATAAAGATTTGGACCAATATTTTTAGTAATGTAACTACCAAAATATATCCCTAACTTTAAGCTTGCTCATCGTAAAAACACGTCTACAACAAAACTTAAGAAAATTAGTCTAAAATTTAAGCCTACTCTACTGCGGTCTGATGAGAAAGCGGGCATTAGCGGATTCAGAGGGAAACGGGCAGGCATGCGCCTCACCCCTTCAGGAAATTTTCTGTAACAAAATTATAAGGTCCTATTTTACAATTTTTCCGCCACAGACAATTTTTTGGTGTGAAATTGCGTTTCGTATCAGAAATTTCTAGATCCGGCGCTGACAGCGGGACACCACTAAATGTAACATGGGCTGATGATTGTACGATTAAGTGTAAGTATATTTCAATGCGGTTCTTTCTTCTTGGAACGTAAAACGACTCCTGTATTTATAGTTTGAGGAAAGGGTGACATTCGACAGAATCTGTTGCATTGATTTAAATCAGCCGGAGACAAACCAATTGAACTCTTTCAAGTGGCCAACGCAAGTATTTATAAATCAGTAGCAATATTTTATTCAAAATACCCAGAACTATTGAGGCAGTTGCATAATAAACATCGATTTTAGAATTGTATGTTTTACACTCATAACAATCACCTGGTGGGTCAAGGTGCTTCCTTTACAGCATCAGTTAAAACAAGTATTTAAGAAACGAACATTGATGTTCGAAAACCGAAAATACACGAAATCGAGTTTCGATGTTCGAAACAGAAAATTTAATTACGGATATTCGGATCGGATAAATCCGGATAAATATCATCATTAATTACAACGCTTATCACCATCTGGTAAGAGATGCTACGCACGTTTGAGAATACGGTTATATACTATTCACGGTTTTGCACAGATATAAATGCAGTACTGAGCTTTCGTGCAGTTAACTAGAATTTGCCCAAATAACAATTAACCAACAAAAACCTGCACTTGTACTCACTTTATCATACATTTCAAGTTTGTCGTAAATTTCGACCAAATTAAAAATTGCCGACATTAAATACGGCGCAGCAGCAACCACACGCTCCAGTACGCTCATCGCTTTACAAACATTATCTGGATTTTTCGCCAAAACAGACGCGAATAACGCACAAGATCTGAAAACGATAAACAATATAATCAAAAACAAAAAAGTAGGTACAAAATAATGAAATAATACAATTATTTTAAAAAGAAACTAAAATTCATTTCTCATAGAATATATTGTTTAACACATTATGTTTTCCCTAAAAACACTGTGGTTTATATGTCAACTTTTTGCAGAAATTCAATACTTTGCTTTCTTACCACAAATAAAATGCCTGATAAAATGAATATTTACTTACTTAAACTACAGAATAGGATTCAGTAAAATGAGCCATTACCATAATAACCTTCAAGAACGTCCCCTAACTTTTACCTCGGTGACTTGTTAAATTGTTTAACACAGCATACCGACACTGCCTCTGCTTGTCTGCGTTGGCTCCGTGCTAAAATAAAATTATTCACTATATTAAAACATACCAAAACAACATAATTTGCTCTAAATTGCGCAATACACTCAATGACTAACTTAGCAAAGGCAGGATTGACAGACCATTGTACCATACTCCCAAACGTAGAAATTTCACCTATCATCAGTTGGCAATAAGATCGTATCAGACTCGAGCACTAAAGCGCCTGCGAGATATAAAAACCAAAGAACTCGAGGCAAAAAAAACCAAAAAGATTAAAACAAAATTAAATTTTTCTAAATACTGCAACACAAACTGGCAAGTCACTCCGGACTGGCTGCTAGCCGACTTATGACCTACCAGTCAGTCAAAATCCCTGAAACAACGTCATCATTACACATGCAAGATTATGCCCACCTAAAAACGCATCCACCAATCCTTTATAAATTTCAAAGCGATCAGGTGCAAGCGCCAGAGCTTCTCGAAAATGAACAGTCGCTTCGACAAGTTTGTCGGATTTGAGTAAAATTTGTCCTTTTAGCAGCAGAGCGTCTTCTTTGGATTTTGATTCTAAATTTCAAAATAAACAATCTGAAACTAATTTTTTACCTAATATTACGCGATGCGATACTACCCAAAAACAAAGTGAACACAAAATTTCAGTTAGACGGAACTAACTTTATACCAAAAACAAATCAGAAAGGAACTAGCTCTAAATTGAAATACAAATCTCTATATTCGTTACCCGAATGCTCCATTTGTTACTTTAGTACCTTAGAATTCCTCAAATTATTAAGACAATGGCGTAGCCAGGAGGGTGGATGTAGCGATCAAACCCCTCCTTGGGACTTCTGGAAAAAAGTTTTTTAAAACTTTTCCAATTTATGGCGCAAGATACCGCCTTCGGAACTTTTATGTACTATATCCCTTTCCAAAATCTTGGCTACACCAGTAACTCGGTGTGACAGGATACCAAAAAATACCGGAGCCGGATAATTAATTGAAATCTAATGATAGATAGATGATATTCAAATATAACAACGTAGCTAATAATCGTTCCTTCCGTGACCGAAGGTGCTCAAAGTGTTTACGCGACAAAGCTTACGTAACATCTCACGTCGATGTATTAACACTTTAACAACGACCTTATTCCATTATTCTATATTTATGTAGCATTGTGTTTTTGCTCAGGCTGAGGCTTAGTTATAGATTTATTTTCGCGCTGAAGTTTCGGCTTAGTTAAGAATATGCTGAGATATGTACTGTTACGCCCGTAAACAACACTTGTCATTGTGAACGTACATGGGCACATGCAAACGTTTACACTAACAGTGCGAAAGAAAAAATATATAAAAGTAAGCCAATCAGTTCCATGGTAGTGATGCATCAAAATACAAAATATGGTTTCAATTTTTCAAACTTTAAAAAAAATCCGGCAATTTAAAATACCAGAACCGGATATTGACTTTTTGCCGGAGTCGGATATCCGGTCGCGCCCTGACCAGTAACTATGATTAAGAATATATACTACTCGCTTACCGATACCGCATGCCTTATGTGAAAAATACAACGCTTTCGAGAACCGTTCTGTCGCCAAACATAAATACCCCATCGCAATCCACGGTTGAGGCCCAGGCGCTAGGGTTGTCTCAAGGGTCACTGCTTGACTATCAGATGTGGTAGCACTACTAGAACCAACAGTTCCCGACACGTCGTACTGAGACATCAAACGTGTTGAAACGCTTTCCAGTTCTTTTATCCGCCTCTCTTCACACAAGATGGCTGCTAATACGTCCATCCCGTCAAGACATAGCGGATCTAGCGAATGTACTCGCCGAAGAACGTTCAACGCTTGACTATATTCACCTAAATCAAAAACATAAACATTCACTGTCAATCAACATTCCATATTAGACTCACAAACATCTTAAAATCTGAAGCCTAGTTATTACAAACTGACGAACTCCTATAATTGCTGCTTACTCTTGAATCTAAAAAATGTGCTCAAATACGAGCTACGTATATCACTATTGTTACAAAGCGTTACTTTTTTAATAATTTCAAAGCATTTAGCCTCCGTTTATTAAAAATGCTACATGTCGAAAGCCCTGTTTCAGAAACCACTTTAAGTTCTGCACGCCAGAAACAAAACCAGCTTAACCACACTACCATCATGTACTGCTGGCGTTCCCTTCTTCGTAGTTCTTGCGGGGGGGGTCACCAGGTTGAACCTGGGAAAAATATAGGGACATTATAAGAATGGGGGGCGATTGCGTAAGGTTCCACCTGGAAGCATTTTCATAGTTATATATTCTCGTGTTTACTTTAACTAAGAACATTTACTCCTGGGATCACGCAACGAGATTTTTGGGTGACAGATAATACCAGAAGTGGTGTATTTGAAGTATATTCTTAATTTTCAGCTCATAAAATTTCTTCAGGTGTACATTACAAAGCGGTTGTTATGATACGCCCTACTCTGAAAAAAGTGGCTGCATCACCCTGGGGAACAAACCAAAAGTAGAGGTTACTAAGCTGTACGGACCGCGCACCCCCTATTTTGGTAGGCTCAGTCCACGTACAAACAGCACTTCAGCATACGTGTTAAAACTAACTGTATATTAGTGTTGAATTGATAAAACAGTTTCGATATCACGATATCGTTATTTTCCGGTATCAGTATTTCGTTATTTTACAGTATCAGATAAACACTATAGTACACACCTGCATAATAGTACGTCTTGCCAAGTGCACACAACAAGTGTACGTTGTTTGAGATTGGCGATGTTGAATCGAGTTCTTTGAAATTCGCAATTGCCTTTTGATATTTCTAAAACACATTCAAATTGTATCAACTGAACAACTTGACGGCCAACACCCGTGCCCGAATACTTCGACAACTGCAATTTGTCGTGAACACAATTTTCCAGGGATATCCAGGGACAAAAATAAGCTCTACATCGAATGAGTAGTGATTTAGAAGTACAGTTTTTCGGTATAAAATGTTGGTTACTTTAGGTAACTACCACTGAAAAACATTGGTTCAGCATGAAAAATCTGTCTGCAGTTACATATCTTTACCTAACCTACCCGCCTGCAACAGGTCAAGTTTAAACAGTCGATTTTTAACACGGTAATGTTATAATTTAAATGTTCACCTTTTTCGCACAACAATAGTGTGCTTCTAACCAAGTTGAAAACCATTCCATCGACGGCAATTTGTCAATTGCAACATCTTTAACAAACAACTTTTTCGCGTCATCCAATTCTAATCCTAAATAAAATCAGCAGTTATTAGAATGGCACATAAAAGCACACGGTACAACTCCATTGAAATCTTGTAATTTCCAATAATTTCATTGTAATTCAACGCGACTAATCACCACTTTCATGAATTCAATTTTGTATAAAAAATACTCTCTCATCTCAATTTCAATTTAAAGTTAAATTCAATTCCGAATAAAAATGTTCTTCTTTTAACACTCGCTTCCTGATCAAATGTAAACAGATTTAAGAATCATCCTTAAACTTTGCGACATACCATGTCCCAAAACTTGTATCAATTCATGGAATGCGTACGGACATTGTGCAAGAACGTCCTGATATGCGGTGGCGGCTGATTTTGAATTTCCAAGCTGATGATAAAGCGATGCAAGAGCAGAAGACATCCGTGCGGTTCGTGATTTAGCAGGAATACTCTCAAGTACACCAATCGCTTCTTTGTGTTTCCTGCAATCAATACTCAAATGCCTCACATCATGTAAAACAGTACACGCTGCGGACCGCAGCAAAACAACCGATTACGGTTATATTATTGGTAAATTATCATCACAGTGTTAAACGTTTACTAAATGAAATTTTGGGTATATGTAAACAAAACTGGCTTATATATAACTGCAAACAAAAACACCACCAGTTATTCTAAACTTTGCATGCATACTTCTGCTGTACCAGACAACGATATAATTGAAATTTTATATTCGACTCTGATGCGATCGCATTTTGCAACTGTTGTTGTTGCTGTTGCTGCAGTTGTCTTCTTGTCGAAGTACCAATCGTTTGACTGTTATTAGGCGATTTGGTAACTGTTAGACACGACCCGCCTGGGATACGAGACGGACTTAGCGTTGTTTGGCTATCGCTCGCAAGATAATTGCGATGGAAATGTAACGCTTTCATGTAGACTTGTTCAGCTTTTTTATGCTAAAAATCACACTTTTATTTAACATGACCAAATGGGATAAAAGGCCACCTTTCTAATTATTCCATACCTCACAGTTGAATACAAACTTAATACCCAGAACTTTTTGCTTAATGTCTATTATAAGGTGCGTTTGCCATTGCCCTATGACATAAATAGTTTTTACAAACTCAGAACTAAATAGCTTTAAAATTAGGTAGCAAGCAAACCACAAAAGCAAACATTCGCAGCTCTCTTTCAACCACATCTTCTAAAATGTTTCGAAAAAACACCTTGCATAACAGTCATAGAATAAAACCCTCTGCCGCAATTTTAACACTAAATTTCCCTTGTACCAAATATTCTATCAGAAGTTCTTATACCTGTCTACAATGGAACAGCGATTCACCATAATACACAGTAACCAAAAAGCGTTGCAAATTATTCATAAAATCCGGGCAGCGTTCGCATATTGTAAGCAGAAGAGCTGACTAAAAAATAAATAATCAAACACAAATGATGTTTACGGTGCACCACTAAATTTAAGGATGTGCCGATTAATCGACATCGGCATCGGTAATAATAGGCAATTTTCTTGAGTATCGGCATCGGCACTGCAAAGAAAATTTAAAATTTCCAAATCTTTGCCGATACTTTTCGCACATAACAGCCAGTTGGAATGCTATCACTTTCACTCCTTAGCGTATATCAGTCGATCTGATAAAGGAAACTGTTATCTCTCTTGAGTCTGGTAATCGTCTATGATAGTTAGGGTTTAAGTCTCGCAAAATGATGTAATGTAGTATCCTTCCTGTTCTTTGAACATGACGTATTAAAGTGGGAATCGGCATCGGTAATTTTTAAAATAAGAATCGGCATCAGTATCGACAAAATTTTCGTATCGGTACATCCCTACTGAATACAGTAGTGCGAAGCAAAACTTGGAGTCAGTTTTGAATATTTTAATTTGAATTCGCCTTCAAAAGTTCAGAACCGACTTTTTAAGTTTCAGTGCTTTCAAAACAAGATCCGATATACGTCATTGCCAACAGCTTGATTTATTAAGCTTGTGAAATATTTTTTATAAACAGAAAGTCAGGTTTGATCGAAATTTCGGACAGGGCTTGTTTTTCATTTGCTCGATTGCGTACAAGCCGAACCGGACCTTTTAGTTTGTTGCTTTTTGCAATCTCGGTCTGTAAAATAGCTACGCTTGCGTGGTGCTTCTATTATTACTAGAGTGGAGTTGGGCATGATTATATTTTTGCCAGTTTTGTTTGATGTCAATGAGAATTTGATGAAAACGTTTATATCTTAGTGACTGTCCTCATTAAATGGAGCATAAAAGTTTTCGTAAAGCTACCTGTGTATTAGGTTCCGGTTAGCAAGTAGATGTCTGTTGAACGCCGGCAAAAGCATATCATTCGCAAACATTCTTCAGTGTTTTAGCAAAGCTACCAACGTAAAAAATGTATTAGACAATTCAAAAATTGAATTTGAAACCGTTAGTAAATAACTTACAAATTCTATCACGCTGTCATACAAACCTTCGTTGTACAAGTGCTCCACGCAATCAAACGATGACTTCATTAGCATTGTACTAGTAAAATGCTTGATAAGCAGTAGTACAACCTATTTTAGATATAACAAGAGTAAAGCTATAGTTCAAATATGCTAAAATAAAACGAAAATTCCGCAAAATACAGTTTTGTCAATTTTACCACTAGCATACCAAAATTCGTTTACCCCTTAAAAATGTCACCACGACCATTTTGCCGCTATTGCACTAATTATTTTTTCCATTGTTCTCAGCTTCAAAACATAATTTCGGCTAATAGAATATTTCGGCCGTAAAGCAGTTTCGTAACACCCGCAATCTGCATTTTTAACTGACATGCATCGATATTATATATAAGCCCAATATCACAATTCAAAAACGCAAAAAATATAAGATAGTTTACTGGAAAAATACAGACAACATCAATATACAGCGTGTTTGTTAACATAGCCGCTTGTGATAAATACAAATAAATTCAGGACAAAAATATTAATGGCTAACGGATGGCTTTGGAAGGAATGTAAACCCCTTGACTGGCTTCCACACAAACACACTCAGAAATCTTTCAATGTAATGCTTCTAAATGCACGAAATATGCTAACACATTAGTACAAACAACTTATTTTCGCACAGCAATTTGACTCGCGTAAGAATAATGAATACAATATTAAATTAAACCTTTCCCTTATACAGCATACTACGGAAGCTAAATACAAATAGTATACGAGCAATGCACACACATTGAGCAATTCGTAAATATACGCGCAGTATAAAATCTCCACAATACGTGAGAGCCCCTCAGCTTGACCGTCAACTCATTATTTGAGTGTTCATCGTAAACGATTCCGATAATTCAGACTGTGCTTCGGATCCTACTTTGAAATTACTTCTCGACTGAAATTAACAATGTTCATGTGAGAAATGGATAAACATTCAAATGTCAAGATGAATTCCAAACACCGCGCGCACCCTGACTAATAACTTCACCTTCCAAATACACCAAAGCTTCGTCTAGAATCGGACGTCAATGTTACTACTGCCATTATGCAACCACAGCCCTCTTGCTCATTTCGTCCACGACACTTTCGGAATATCATTAAACTCTGTAATTGACCCTAAATAACGATTGTAGTCTTCAACTCGTTCTTTGTGACTTTTTTCAGCTTTTTTCATAATTCGTTCAAGTTGAACAGCTGCTTGTCTCCGCTTGAATGCCAGTTCAGCTTCGGTTTTTGCAGACCGCTCCCGGCGTAAACTTTCTACCGAACTCTCGCTACCAGACGTTAGCACCGACGATGGTTTGGACTGGATCGAACGCGAAGTACCTGGCTTAGTTGCTGGCGACGTCTAGAACAGTTTTACAAAAAATACCCAAAATCTACGTATGCGTACAATCACTAACTTCTTCATATCACGACCATAACCTGCATGTTTTAGTGGTCGCAATTGACAAAGTAACAAAAACTCGGATTGAAGTACACGCTATACGCAAGGATCCGGGTCTCGACCTAAAACCGAGAGTCGGAACCGAGACCCAATAACGAAACCAAAACTTTCGGTTTCGGTCTAGTTCAAATTAAGACCGTTACCGAAAATAACAAAATTTTCTATCGAAAGTTTTGAATGTATATTTCGTGCGTACCTCCTTCTTGTTTTAGCGTAATAACTTGTTGTATTTGCTCAGAATTGCCGGTTAATTTATAATACTACGATTGTGGCATAAATGTTGTTTGCAATTAAGTTGATTGAAACTAAAGAGAAAGTAAAGCCATGTTACTAAAAAGAATTTATTTTCAAAAGGCAAATACACACAAAATTTTTTAGTAAGGGTAACAAATATTCCCATATGCTGGAACCCGTAATGTAATGAGCTTTATCAAATTATGTGCCATATTTCAATGATTGCTAAAAACAGTGAAAAATTCATATCTAAAAATCAACAAATCTAATAGACATCGATTAAGGTGAATGTTGAGTAGAAAAACGGGTGCTTGTTTTTCTTGTTCTCAGTTTGAAACCTACCGAAACTCAGAAAAATGAGACCGAAACCAGTCAAATACTGCGATTTACCGAGACCGCAGATCCCTGATAGATACACGCATGTTTGACACTACAACGCCACAAATACAATATAATTAAGCTTTGTTTTTACTTTTTATTTTATTCATTTTGGAAATTGACATTGCCACACAATCCATATATTGCGCAAATACGACCATAATACAGACTGGATGTATATACGTGGAATTCTACTGAATCCGGCTGAACGTGAATTATATATTTTCTTAAACGAAGACCGTAATAACAAAAAGTTGCACTGAACTTCGTATCGATTGCGAGAAATACTTCAAAAAGCTTACAGCATTTATCTTTGACTTTTTCTTTGACACACCACTGCCTTTCTTTAACTTCAATTTGCCAGGGACCACATCCATTTAACTGATTAAGTTTCAGCAAAACGTTTTTGTAATATATGCGTAAGTATTGTGCCAGCAGTACAACCGTAAAGGCTGCAGCTTTTATCTACTCAAATCAGTTCTAGAAAAGCAAGACTCGGCTCAAAACTTTAAAACCATTGGCTTCAAATAATCTGACATTACAATTAAAACATTAAACACAGAGTAAACATTTCAAAAATTCATGTATGATGACACGCGAGAAACCTGACGCTGACCGCATCCACCTTAGGCAATAAGTAACACAGGAAAATATACTTCAGCTACTAGCCATGTAAATATAAGATTGGGAAGTTGGAAAACGGGGAGTTAGAAAAACTTCATATAAATCTTTCCCAGCTTAGTGTTCTTCTGCCACATTGTTAATAACACAAGCGAAACAAAACAAAGTGAAAGTTGAAATTTAAAGGGAAAAAAAAGTTTATAGTCTTTTCTTTATGTTCTAAAAGGGCGACAAGTTTCTGACGCCTCAAATTAAAGTTTACGCTTATAAATTAGTTCTGTAAAGACTTTGCCGGTTGGATCGATTACATTTGATACCAAACGCTGTTGGCTTCACTTTCAGTTGTAACCTCCAGTTTATTTACACATGCGTTCAATTCCGGCAAATTTACAGCGACCAGCAAGCAGATAAGCCAGACTATAAAAAACTATGTAGTGTCATTAATATTTTATAGTGATAATTTCGATATTTCCAAACGAAATGAAAACTGCCAATGCTTTTTAGCTTAATTTTTTTTCTGTAGTTTTTAACCAAGTTGCCAATAGCATTGGGAAATTTCAAATGAACGTATGGTTAAACTTGGCCACTTCACAGTTCTTACGACGAATTAAAACGCCAAAATATTGTAATCTTGGTTTTCTTTCAGTATTGATTTTGAGAACATATTTCAAATCTACTTATATTTAACAAATTCTACACATTTTTATGTCAAAGTTGTTTCCTTTTTCAGTTAATGTATTAAAACTATACGTCTATTATTATACTCTGTGGTACACTTGACTTCAGCAGATGCAATACAAAGCAATCGGTGAAACGTCATAAATCGCGAGATTTAAGCAAAAGACGTTGCTGTATGCATCTTAAAACAGCGAAGACTAAAAATCTTATGTCGATAGTTTGACGTGATTATCATTTTCTGTTCCAGCACGATTTTATTTTTTTAGTTTTTACATTCGCCGCGGCAAAATTTTAAATTACTTTTAATTGAGCATTAATCTGACCAAGACAGACATGAACGTAAGCATATTGCGTGCTGTGTAAAGAAGAATTTCGGATTAAGGGATCGTAATCATAGCTTGATTTGAGCTTGCATTTCGTTTTTGGAAGGCACTCTATAAAATCATTTTTTATATAACCGTTTTGTAAATCAAAGCAACACGTGAAACGAATTGTGTAATATTCAAGACATACTGTCTGAAAAAAGCAATATGATTTATAATGCAGACTCCAGCGATGTATAAGTCCTGAATTGTACGCGCTTTTGTTTCTGAAATGTTCCACAAATATGGGTTTGAAATTTTGCAGGCTGAAAATGTCTGAAATTAAATACTTCGCTTTATAAATAAATATTTCTGAAATATAAGACAAATATGTCTGAAATGTAAGATAAATACAGCTAAAATAAAGTGCTTGTTTTGCTGATTTTCCAGATATATTTGTCTTTAAGGACAAAGATTTCGCAGCGAAGCCGACTACAAAATTGGGAGCTCAAAAATTTTACAACTTAAAAGATACGTCGAAAACGTAAACATGCGTTGAAAACGTAAACATACGTTGAGGGGGTCATAGAGCTCGAACCAAAATATCTTTAAAATTCGATTTGCACGCTATTGACATAACTGATCAACTCGTGCAGGTACGCATAAAACCAGAAAACACATTTTTAAATGACCACTAATTTCTTGAAAGGCGAAATTTATTTCTTATAGATTGGCAACATTAATTTCTTGAATGCAAAGTCGTTTATGTTTTAACCAGTTCAGACTTGAATTTCTGCTGCATTGGAGCAGCTTCATGCACAGTCACAGAGTTGTTAACTGTTAAATATTTCGGTTTGTTTGCGTTTGTATCTGGTTCGGTTTTTTCCTGAAAAATTGACTTGGCCGAAAAAAAACGGGAATAATGGAAAAATTGAAAATCATGTATATTTTAATGCTTTCACAAGCGCAAACATGTTGAAAGATGATTTGTCAGTTGAATAAATGACAGAAGAATCAAATCATTATTTTATTAAGTATCATCCATGATAATAAGCATATTGCATACAGAGCTGTCATATGCCTAAAAAGGTGCATAAGTTCGCTAAGATGGCCACAAACTTGCTGGGTTGACTCCGGCAAAAAATTTGCACACAGGATTATTGATATATGAAAAATGAAATTAATCAGATGTTAGGCTCCAAACTAATACGCTACACATATCTGCCATAAATGTTGCATCAAAGAGAAACTGAAAAATCTTAAATAAATAGATATAGCAATCACTTTAAGATAAACATTTGTTTTCCTAGTCTTTTCATAAGTTGAGAAGAGCATGTATCCCCTATGCCTCCTACTAGCGGATCCAAAAGTAGAACCAAGATTTTGTATCTAAAGGTTTAGCACTAAGGCGTATGGCTCCTGGCTCGCTTCGCACGCGAGTGCATCTACTATATCTTGTCCGGTGCCCCATTTTCGAGTTTCCCGGATCCTCCACTGATTCCTCCCCAGTAAACTAGCCATCGCAGTGATCCGTGGTTTTTTTCGGCGCCCAACCCTTATATATAGTTTCCATATGCATTTTGAGTTCAGAATAATGTTTTCTTGAGATTTGCGAAGCTAAACAAACAGAAGTGAGAGCCATTGTGAAATCCGTGCTGTGTGGCCAAATCATTTTTTTCCTTTCAAATGTTGGCAGAGCGAAAAATCGTTCTGTTTGACCATGTGTTAGCCTCCAAAAAACGAATTTAAAATTCAAATTTCGTTGTATTGCTGATTTAAACGGAGGTCATGACCAGCGTACAAAATTTTATCAGCATTTACATTAAATTAGTAGGTTAACCCGCTAGATTGGTACAAAATAGGCTTGCATCAAACTCTGCCGTATACCTCAAGATCAAGATATACAATTGAACAGTAAACGCCTTGTTTATTCCGTTTAAATGTGCAAATTGTTTAAGAAATCGCAACTGTTACATTGAAAATAAATTCCACAGCGTTTAACGCAGTTTTAATACTCCACAATTCAAAGAGTTTATAATTATACAAACGTCAGAACGCGAGATAATTGTTAAGCTCACCCCAAATACTGTCTGGAACCTCTTAAAAACTGATTTTCTTCTATAAGAGACTATCTTTATTTCGAACTTTTGCAGCAAAAAGTTAATTTTGCTACTACAAGTTGTTTAAAAATCAGACAAATATTATAAGCTTCTAATTCATTATAAAGACACGAATGCTATACGTATCTGTACTGTGTATACAATTGGCTTTCCCAAGATTAATAATACAAACAAATAATATGCGGAAAACTAAATTTGACGTACTTTAGTGCGATTTTAAGTCAATCGTTCATTTTTATCTATTTAAAGTAGTTTTGTTTTCGGTAAAGTCTTTAATTCTGTTGTATAATATGGCCAGCGTCCACTAATAATCGCACACAGAGTGCTAGAGTTGTTTATTGATTGGACTATTTACAAAATAGTCTTATGATATTAAGAAGAAATGTCTTAAATTTTACACGTTTGATGTATTAATTTCAATCTAAAAAGATATAATCTTAGAATATAAGTTCTGGTTTCGGAAGAAGTTTCAACCATTTTAATGACCATCATTAATTGCCTGGACATCGTACAGTTTAACAAGTCATATTAAACTTTATTTGGTCCTGGAGTCATATATGCGCTACAATTAGGGATAATTGACGTTTATGGACTGTATTAGGGTTTAGGGACTCTATCCGCTTACGGACTCCTATTAGGAATACGGACTCCTATTGAATGAGACTCAACATGGGAACCCCCCACTTATTACCCTCCCCCACCCTTTTATTCGGGTCACTACAGTAGTCCCGTTTGGTAGCGGGGTCGGCTCTTTTGGAACGAGTCCTCCATTCCTAAAAGGAAGAAATTTGTTTTAATTTAATTTATTGAATATAAGACATTTATTTATGTTTAAACCATTTCAGACACAAATTTCTGAGCTGTTTAAATCTGTCATTAGTTTTGAAATTAATAGACCTGTTAGTCTTGAAAATTTTAAAAAGTATTTAAAGTCTTGATATATCAGTTAAGGTTTTTTGTGTGCAGTCAAAATTGCTGGACTGCGGGTACACTGCAAATTTTAGTGAATAGATTTTAACTCAGAATGAGTTGAATCACTCAGTCTGAGTTAGGACTATCACAACTCAGAATTTTGAGTTGATTCATTTCATTATGAGTCTGTGTTAATTAATCAACTCACCAAGAGTCAACTCAACTCACAGTCAGAACCAAGTCAACTCAAAGTGAGTTAAAAGTATTCTGTTATTAACTCAGAAATAACTAACTTTCCGTCTGAGTTAATTAATTAACTCATTAGAATTTACAGTGTTTAACCAAATATCTGTTTCCGTTTCAAGTTAAAATCAGCGTTCGTTTCCACTAATATTTTATAATCCGTTCGCACCCTAATAGGTTGCCATAGGTAAAATTAATTTCAGGACATTAAAGCTTTAATACGAAAATCTACAAGAAAATCTTAAAACAAAATGAAACGCTTGTTTATTAGCAGCAGCGCACAGTGGCAGAATTAGGAAACATCAAAAGACTCCATCCTATTCCTTGCGTTAGAGAGCAATTATAAAATGTTTCATGAGTCAAGATGGGGCGGTAAACGTGGACACTGGCGGCCTTCACCTGATCACCCAATATCCCATAACCAGTCCTTTAACGGCCCGGCGGACATAGCATCCAGCCGTCACAAATTACAACGTAGTTCTACTGTACCCAAAAGTGGTCCATTCACTTTCTTAGAGCGTGACAATCCTCGCGAACAACCTGTAATCATCAGCGCTGCCGAACTTCGACATCATCACGAATTGTCAGGCCATGAAAATTACGGCTATCAACCAGATGGATCCGAACAAATTGTAATGCCTCATCATTTGTTTCGGCATCAAACGGGAGCGGCTCCACCGCAACCCTTTAGATACGGTCTTAAACAAGAAAAACGGCCTATCCAAGACACATGGTTCCTTGGCGGCGTTCGACCACAACGTCGACATGCTGTTGTTGACACTCCGTCAGCGTTCGACGAAAAAATCGATCCACATAAAACTCGCCATGGTGCAGAAAAATTTTCTCACGCTCATGACGACGCCACTCGATTTTTCCACGGTCGCGATGCATTTTCCCACCATCGTGATGAATTTTTACCCGATCCTGGCGGATTATCCCATGGTCGTGGCAAATTTTCACACGGTCGCAGTAAGTTTTCGCACGGTCGTGGATCATATTCTCACGATCGTGGTGAAATTGGCCGGCACGATTCGATTCGAGAGTGCTTCATCGCGGCGAACAATTATTCACCAACGCCAGAGTATTATTTCGGCGGTGGTGATATTTACCAGCGGTCGCAGCGAAGAAGTGGTACCAGAGGACACAAATCATGCGAGGAACGGTCGAGAATCCGAGGCACTCCTGCACTCGACGACCGACGCGAAATTTATCCGGACGAAACATTTCTCTACCCCAAAAATTTGCACTCGACCAGGCCTTACTACCCTCGGGCAGAAGGTATAGGTCGCTCAGCCAGCCATCCACGAAAGTCCCGACGCACCAACGATGAATCATTCAAACAGTACAATGCACCGTCGCTCGAAACTGGCGGAAACTGGTCCCAGGAGACAATCTATTATCACTATCAACCGGAAAGCGTAGCCGGACCCTATAGGGCGAATGAACCAGTCAGGGCACCGCGAAAGCCTAGTTGGGGAAAGTCAACTACCGCGGGAGATTTTGGTGTTAGACCAAAACCATACCGAAAACACAGTTTTACTTCAAGTCAGCGTTATCCAATATATCCAAACGGCCGTGTCCAACCGGTAAGCCCGGTTCCAATAAACATTGCCTACTACCAAGGCGTGAGTCCAAACCCCGCTGGCGGCGGCGCCATATTTTATCCGAACCGTGTCAGTGAAGCATGGCGCACGCGCGCTCAATCTAACAAGCCTACAGTATCGCCGGCGTCTACGACAACTCGAGAAGATTTATTCATTAACGAAACTTATCAAAGTTCATCCCGACATACACCAATGGCAGAAAGGCCGGAATCGACCCGCCGTTCGTCGATTACCCCACTGAGGAGCAGATCACAATCCCAAATGGCCAATCGATATTTTCATGACGCTCAAAACGGCAGCAGTGATACTGAATCGAAGAAAAAACAGTATAAGGTTGGCTGGCGAGTTTGTGTCAAACTATGCCAAGCAGTAAGTAGAAAATATTTTTGTTTTGCTATACATATATATTAATTTATAATATATATTTATATATGTATATATTGAAGCTGGAACGCCCCACATAAGTATTTTGGCAATTTTCCAGCATTAATTTTTGAGAATAATTTCTAAAAGAAGTACACGTGATTGTTCTATGAATATTAATTTTGCAAAGAAATTTTTGTGCTTTCGCTAACTTTTGCGCATTGCGCATAGCTGGCAGACTAGTATATATTATAAAACTTTTAAGAATCATCAAGCATTTTTCTTGTTGTGAAATACATGTTCACGTTAACTAAGAACAAGTTCAGTAGTATCCCATATGCTTTAATAGAAGATAGTTTACCGCATTGTTGCTAAATATTTTGTATGCTGTATTGAGCTGAATAAGAGGGGGATGATATTTATTTGGCCTCTCCAGATGATACCCCCTGTTATTCGGTTACGGACCGTTATCTTTTTAACCCGCGCTCCGCCACCCTTCGTTACTGATATATCCGTAATTGCAATTATCCGTTGAATTAAACGTTTATTTGCGTTGTGTCAATAGCTTGAGCGACATTGAAAAGTTATACATAGGAATGTACTTTCAAAACTTAAGTAAGCTTTATAGTTTCGAACTAAACTTTATTTGTTCGTGGAGTCATTTATGCACTAAAATTAGGGATAATTGACATTTATGGTCTCTAATTTAGGATACTGGGACTCTATCCGCCTACGGACTCTTATTTTAGGAATGCGGACTCCTATTGATTGGGACTCAAAATGGGGACCCCCTGTTATTACCCCTTCTTATTCGGGTCACTACAGTACCACAACATTTATGCAAAACATTTCCTATCGCCCTCCTTTCATGCAGTTAGAACAACGAAACGTTTAATAATCAAATTATTAGTCCATATAACACTGAGAAACATCTTACTGTCCATTCACAACAACAAGCAGGAGTGCAACGTATGCAAACCAGCGATCAAAACTTCTTTATATACTATAAACAGCGACGTACCCAGGGGGGTTTAGGTGCCAACTGCACCCCATTTGGGATTTTGATTCTTTACTGGAACAACTAAAATTTCTAATGAACTATATAACTGTGTTTTTGACGGTTTTAGTGTGAGAATCGCTTAGTGCGGGAAGTTTGAAGAAAGCAGCCCCTTTCCTGCCTAGGAGCGCTTGAAATCGCAGGGGTTTGTGGGGTACCGGTAGCGTAATAAATTTATTTATATACACTGCAAAAAATGGTGACTCAAATTGACTCGCTACGAAATAGGCTCTGCGGGACTAAACAAACCGAGTGAATTTCGACTCCGCCAGAGTCAAATTTGACTCAATAAACCGCACGCTTGACAATGGCGGAGTCGAATTTGATTCAGTTTGTGAAGTCCCGTACAGCCTATTTCGGAGGGAGTCAATTTGACTCACCATTTTTGCAGTCTACAATAACCAAGGGCATAGCCAGGGGCGTTCATGTCTCAATTCGACCCGATTGGGTGTAAACACTTTATTAAATATACAGTGTCTGGCTTAAGTACACCTAAAAATTTTGCCTACGGCTCTATTTATGTTACACCAATATATTTCGTACATTTTAGGGCAATGACTCTGTACCCATTCTGAAACTGTAGGCACAACTCCGATCAGTTACTGGCCTTTGCATCACACTATTAAATTTTTCCATACGTATCTTTCGCCCTTTCGGCATGGCTGTACGCACTGAGTCCAGGGCATCATCGGATATCCGTTTCCGTGTTTTCGGCAAGAAAAGGTGTCTGTTTCGGTTCAACGGATAATTGTGTTATTTTTACGCTCAAAATTAGTTAGAAATCACGTATATATGTGGCAATTTTCTATTACAGAGATGGTAAAATTGTTCGAAATGAAATAAAAATTACGAAATTCATCAAAATTTTTGAAAATTTCGATGACTCCGTCATTTTTCCACAAAATTTTATAAATCCCCGTAAATATTTGCACGCCTAATTTATGCTGGCAGAAAAATAAGCCATCTTTGAAACTTACTTCAATATCCGTTTCCTATTTCCCTTACGTTTAGGTTCAGGCTTAGAAAACCAGGCCCCAATAGTTATTGAGGGCTGAAATTACCCCCGGTATATGATTTTCTTTTAAGATTGGTATCTTGGTAGTCATTGGTCTGGTTGTCCGTCCTACAAACGGTGTCGCGCTCCACAATTGGGTACATCGAACACAATCCGAAGGCCAATTAGCAGTCGTCATTTTAAGCTCGCTGTGTTTGATTGGCTCAATTGCGTTTCTTGTAACTGCATTTTTTGCACGATATAGCATTGGATGGTTAATTGCGGTTAGTTTGCAAGGTTTTGGTAAAGATTACAATTTTCTAGCAATGCACATAGAATATTCTGTTGTTACATATATTATATACTTTTACATAATATAATATATCTGAATCTTCGGTAAATATTGCGGAATACATATCTGCTATTTAAAGCGGAATACATATCCTGTAATTATTGCGAAATACATATCCGCTAATTATTGCCGAATACAAATCCGTTAAGTTATTATTGCGGAATACATGTCCGAATATACAAAAGCATCGGTATAATTTGCTAACAAATGTTGGCAAAATATAAACTTGTGGAATGCGGCAGCACACGGCGAGTAAACCGCAACTTTAATGACTCTGTGATTAAAAAATTGGTTAAAAAATTTTTTATTGAATGTAAAACCGTTTTGCAGCTATTTTTCAGGATTTATCGTTTAACGCGTTCGCAGCGTTAATATTTTTCATTTTGGGAGTAGTCGAATCGTGGTACGCAAACTGTTATCCGCCGTATGGATTTTACGTTTCAGCGACTTACTACGGCAACGTTTGTTATCGTATTGAATGGATTGTCGCAGCGGTAAAAATGAGCTTTTATGTTTTCAATCCATATTTGGGCCCATGTAAAGATCAGAGGCGTGACGTTTTTGTGCGGGACTGCAATAGAGTAAGCTTAAGCTTTAAAATAATTTTTTGCTTGGCTTATGCTTAGTAATCTGCTCATTCTTAGGCTTAGGCTTCGGAATATGCTTATTCTTACGCTTAGGCTTAGGTTTAGGCTTAGGCTTATGCTTATAATCCTCGTCAGCACCTGTTTTTTGGCCCATATTTGCATTTTGTATCCCAATTTCAGAGCCAAAGTTGGCACCCTAAGTAATGGACGCAGCTACTCTAAATGCATGGAACCTCGGTTACCGTACAGGTCTCGCGACGCGCAGCTTTGGGTTCGACCAAACTGGTTATGTAGTACAAGGGATAGCCTACAAAGGTCTCACCCGTATATACTTGGCTAATGTTACCTTACACTTAGGCTTACGCCTAGGAATAGGCATTAGTACTGTACCGTCCCTGTTCTTTACATTGGACTGCGGATATATGCGTATTAAGAAAAAGTTTGCGAGTGAATCTATAACGTAAAAGGCTTTGAGCGGCGTTATACTTTTCGAAACGTTTTTAAAGTTTTCCGGCGCCGTCTGCCTTATACGGCATCACTCGCGTATAATTCCGCACTTTGACGCACGGCGACGGACGGCACCGCACAAGTATAGCGTTACCTTAAACATGAATGCTAATGTAAACATATAACTACATTTATAGGTCAATGTATAAAACATAGACGATACAGTAGTATAATCATTTTCCTTAGCCTAACTTAAGCAAATGCTTACTTTATTTACATCCCGCAGAATAAACGCCCTGTCCCTGATTTTACCATTTATATTTTTTAGATGTTTTGCTTTATTGTACTTGGCATGTACCTTGTCGATGTGGCGTTATCGGTTCGTAGCGGACTATCGTTATTTGGTCGTCGAAGACCGAAAAATCAAACACAACTCAGATATTAGATACTGGTGAAAATTTTCGGTACTCTGTGTTTGGCAACTGAAACAAACAGCAATATAAATGCTTCTGTCCAACAAAACGAACATTAGCTGTTCAACCTCGGACATACCTGGGAATTAAATATGATCGAATCGCTCAACAAATTATTGCCAAGACATATTACTCAATAAATTTTCTAGAAATCGCAATTATAAGCTTTACCTAACGCCGTATTGATTTATATCCTTTAGTATATAAAGGATTGCCACATGGATACGCTGCTCAATATCTCCGCAGTGCCAAGCATTACTAAAACTAAACTAGATTACTTTTAAGAGACCGAGTCAATATGGAGAGCACCAGACAAATTTGCGCGGGCACAGCCCCCCAATACTCGGTCCTTTACTGTAAATTAGGTTTAAATATATAAAATATAGGGCGAGAGTTATTTCTTCCGAAAAAATACAGCTTGTTTCCGTTATTACCTAGTTATACGTAACGAGCTACGATGTGGACATCTTTGCCAATAAAATTGATATTTTATTCAAAAATGAATGTTTTTGTCAAAGCACAATTGTACAATGTACTGCTTGTGCGTACAAGAACAGTTATTTCAGATATGTTCCGACGTATCAACTTTAGGAACCAAACGCAAAATGTGCTTTTACTCTAAGTAGAATAACGATACCTGATAATATGACACTACACAGAGAAAGAACACAAGTTGAGTTTAAACAGGAAACGGATGTTAAATAAAATCAAAAACTTAATTTCACTAAATTCTCTCTTAATACTGAATTCGATTAGCAAATAAAAAGTTAAATCTTAAAAAAGTCACAGTTTTTGTATTCGAAACAATGACGGTATTTCTTCGGATTTGAGAATGCAATATATCGTAAGATATATCAAAAGTTCCGAACCTGTTCTATACATGACCGTTGGAATTAATTATATATACTCCATACAAAAGTATACACAACCATAGCTACCAAGACACAGCTAAAATTCTAAACTATGTACCAAGGATGTATCTTAACAAAGATATCCGTAAAAATCTATAGCAAAGTAAAGTTGTAACCTTAACAATCTACCTTAACAATCTCATTCCTTTCAAACAAGACAACACTGTGATACAGAATTACAATAAACACAACGGCCCATGTATATCTAAATCACGTGCGGAGCGTTTTCCGTGGAACAGCTATGGAGTACACTTAAGCTTTATCCTGATTTTTGTTTACAGTAAGGCTTAGGTATAGGCTTAGGCTTAGTAATAATTCTTATACTACTGTTAGGGCCATAATCTATACATAGGCCAGCACAACTCAAACAATGAAATTTGACAGACTTGAATATTACAATCAGTGTGTAGCCTGATTTAAAAACATTGAAACATAATTCTTAAAAAAATAAATTTTCAATTATCAGCAAGTTTGCCAGCAGGTGGCATTTAACTCTTGCTGTAGTGCCAAAACGCTGTCTGAATATTGAATTAAATACTGCGAAACGGATATATCTGATTCAGAATCTGGCATTCTAATCAAAATTCAAAAATAATCCATACATCTGACATTAGAACAACATGCATAATGATCAGTGACATTTATAAACAATAAGAAAGAAATATATAAAGAAGACAGACAAAGTGAGAACGAGAAATAAGTATAGAGAATACTGCATAGACTTTATAATAGAACATTACTATGAAAAGATATGTATACGTTAAATAAGCACAGAACATATGGTCCATCCAAGGAAGAGAACACAAATAGAGAGCACTACGGTGGGTAATAAGTATAATTTATGTATGTATATATCAATATATTAACAAAGACAATAATAAATAGGCTATTACTCTATTGTATAAAGACTTTATATATTATATGTGTCTCCCATTACTAAAGAAACTCAACATTTAGAACAATATATTGGTACTTTTCCACTCACCATTTTAAAATATAGGTAGAGTTAGTAGATCGTGAGGCTTGATCATGATAGTATCATTATCACTGCTAACCACTAAACCAGAATGTGGCCGGATATTATCCTACAGAATACCGTAACCAGATAGTGAATTTCTCTCCAGAACCTAATATTGTGCTCTGTTCAGAGCGTCTTATTCTGCAATTGCAACTTTCGCAACATCATGCGTGTACCAGGTGACTTTTGAGAGGTTGTATGACGGACGCTGAAGCCCAAATTGCTTCAGTATGCAGCAGATTGAAACTTTTTGGCAACAATATCCAGCACACTGAAGCTTTTTTGACTTCAGTGTTCATCAGACTACCCTCTCATCCCTCAAAACTCACCTGGTATACACATGATATTGCGGAAGTTGCACAACCGGATACCCTGTCTATCTCTGCTAGATAGCTAGCCCAGCTTAAACTAGGAACAGGGCTATTAAAAATTTTTATGAGCACACGGTTGATGTATCCAAAGAAACTCATCTAAGTAACAAAAATGATACGTAAATGAACAAAGTCATGCTTAGCGAAAAAGCAACACAACGTTGCACGTTAGCAGACTTACATGACTAAAATTGTCGCAACTCTCATTTGATTTTTGGAACAACATTTGTACATGCTACTTGTTCCGCGCAATTTCAGCGAAAACCATACAATTATTTTGTTGTTGCCAACTGCCGTTTTGTAATTTTCAAATAAATTCCAACATCGCTTTCAAACTGAAACCACCCTACGATACGGTATAACTGGAAAATTTTATAAAAACATTAATAATATCGTAGATTGAACTGCAAATCACTAGCAATCAAAAAAGAACCGTAACCAGATCAAAAGTATAGTTCCGGACAGAATTAAAGTGATTATAATTTTCACGCTCACTCACACATCTACAGGCAAAACCCGTGAATTCGAAAATAAAATTTTATACATATGTACATGGCTGCCGAGTGTATACGCATGATGCTATGGTCAGTTTTATTCTGCAATGTTATTTGAATTGCATAAGTTACACATTTGCCTACTATTACAATTGCACGTACCTGCTTGGAGTGTAGCCTGTCAACTCTAGGTATGCTTATATTTTGAAAATTAGCCAGGATGACTTGCAACCAGTCGCAGGGTTGCACTATACTATCATGTGCCGCATGCCGCTGCGCGCTGACAGAGACCACCGCTCGCCGCTATGCGTTGCTAACAGAAACTAGACAAAATCTGTTTGATGGTATTTGGTGTTGCGCAGCGAGCATCGCGCAACCCTAAGTTTAACTGGCTGGGGCGTCCGGTGCCGGATCGCGCCGCCGAATAAGTATAACGTCACGATTGAGCCGCATAAGTATAGCGCCATCCTGAGTCTCTGCCTTTTTCCAACCTGTACACTATTAATTAGCGACAGAACCAGATCGTAACATTAATAATAATTATGCAAAACATCACAACCGAATACAACACGAAGCTTTACGCAACCGGAACCAAATCCGTTTTACCCGCGACTGTTATCAATTGAATCAAACTTCCGCTTCCGGGTCGGTTTGTCGGTTGCGATGCCCAGTTAAACAGTGTCCTACAAACATTTAAACAAATCATAGCTGGGATGCAGAGATACAGATTAAATCGATTCCTGACGTAAGCCGAATTTCGACTTTGTAGCTAAAAATGAACTTAATTAATCTCTTAAACGTGGAAAATTTCTAAAACTTCTCCCAGCTTCCCAATCGAGTCGTTTATCTCACTGCATAATCAGAAAATGAAGCTCAAAAACAATACCGGTTTCCGGCAATATCGATTAATCTGGCATGACAATCAAAAAATATATACAAAGCCAAAATCAGTCTTAAATCATACCCCTGCAACCCGGCCAACGAATTACAAAATAAAAATATTTTTAAAATCAATTTTTCTGTTAATTTTAAACACCAATGTCGCGCACCACAGACGACACACCCACGAAAGCTAATTCTAGTAATTTTAGAAACTGCACATCAAACACACTTACTCAGCAACAAATTCCAACGGCGTCCATGTTGTTTGATCAGCATCTGGCATGAATTTTCGATTCATTGGAGTGTCAAGGGTTACCCTAAAATAAATCAAACTGTAACCATTCAAACAACCATTAGTAAAGGGGAGAGACACGAAATTGTAAACAATGCTTCTTAAGTAAGCTACAGTCGAAGGGTTAAAAATAAAAATTCGGTCTCAACTCTACTGGTAGCTAACTATACCTTAAAATTTAAGCTCTGGGGAACTTTTCAGTTCACTTTCCGTTGCCAATAAAATACAAAGAACTTCTACAATAGAAAGGTATGAGGATCTCGTACTGAAATTACCCAAAAAAGAGGGAGAGTCCCCATTTTGAGTCCGAATCAAACGCGCCTATAAGCATCCCTAATTAGATTCTGTTAGTGGATAGACTTCATAAGTCCAAATTAGAGTCCACAAAGGAGACCAAAGCAGAAGAATGTCCTAGACTGCTTACAACCTTCATAACTTTATTAATTCCAGAAAAAAACATGACCATCCACAATCTGCTCAAAAGAAAGAATATAGAAGAACGGTGTTGGGACCAACTAACATAACGTGAATTAAAAATATATACCAGTCCGTAACCGAGTAACACGGACTACCTCTTTATAGGCAAAAAATATCACTCCCCTTTTCTTACGGTCACTACAGCAGAAGCTACTATCCATTCAAGAATGGCTTCCACCTCCATTAATCCCCCAATTTCAAGGAACCCTAAAAAGGAAAGTTCAGCTGCCCCCCAACATCGCTCCTCCCCCGCATTAAGCGGTTATCATATTGCAACGCGAAAAACATAATCCAAAAATACTTCGTCAGAAGTTTGAAGTGTTCGAATAATGATTTACTTAGCATGGGGCTTTGAAGGGCGGCCGTTCATCGTACTGCTTTGCCCCCTAAACTTGAGTGGATTACGGGAAGGCGGCAGCTCCCTGTACCCAATTACAGAAATTTTTCTATACGGGGAGAAATGTTTTTTGATGGCCTGATGTGGAGAGAAATTAATGTGCCAAAATTAACACAGCTACGAATACTGTCCGGCAGTATTTCATTCCTGTTTTATTTTTAGGCGACAATTAACGTCTAACTATAAATTTTCAACGTATGGCCAAATTCAAATTGTTTCAAGACAATTCAAGACTAAATTAAAACAACTACGTATTTTACTGGTTTACTGCACTTAACCAGCTTTTGAAGAAACTTTTCAATAAAATGAAGCAAAAAATTTAGTTCTCAATTTCGCGATGAACAGAAAAAATTTAGGCTCTAAACCGATACTTATGGCGCAACGGCGTCTGGTTTGGCAAGAAAAAATATTGCTCTCCGTCGCAAACATTGTAAACTAACGGCAATATGGCAAGAGTACACGCCGCTTTCGGAATGCCAGATCGTTCAGTGGCTAAACTTTTGACCATTTGATGTACAGCAGCTTTCGCAAAACCGTATCCGATCATTCCTAATTGCAAATAAATGTTGAATTCAGTCGGAATAAAGTACTTAGATATTATCAGATATACAACAAGAATTATCATTTGATTGTCAGTATACTTCAATTGTTATACATGTCTTTCTATACTGTTGCTACTGATTTCATAAGCCGCCTCAGCTATCCGGCCATGTAAACATTTCGATAAAGACGCTTTATATAAAATTGATGAGCGCTACCGAATAACATACATACTTAACCCTATGCTGGTAAGCTGGGTTTCTACACTGTACACTTCTGCTAACAAAAGCGTTTATGCACAAGAAAAAATGGGAACTAGTTGAAGTTATATAAAATAACATTTATTTCCTATGAATTCACAAACCTGGTGTTCCGTCTAATGCCGCTTTTGCTCCGGTCAACTGAAGCAGTCCCGAGTCATGCAAATGTTTTGACGCAATTTGGGCCGCAATCACAGATGTCCAAACGCTTTGTTTCAGCACTAAATCACAGTTTTTGACAAAATCTTAAACATAAAAATATATAAATGAACAAAACTCTGTTCGAGAAATATATAGTTGTACAAAAGATGAAGTTCTGCATCATTTTCTTCATGATTCTGCCAATTTTACCAAATGCTTATTAAACTTTTTACTAACCCTCACACTTTACAATTTATTACCTTTATTACTTGCGTTACCACCAGCCCATCCACCAGCCACACACAGTATTGCGTCAAATTTTGTATCCGTTCCAACTGCTGATGCCAAATCTGACGATACCTAACAAAAATCAACGAGCACTTTACATCGCCCACATTAACTTTTGACGCTTTTTGCCACCAAAACTGTCCGAAGCTGCTGTTACCGAGGGAAAACTTTAAAAATGTCAATATCACACGTTAACCCTGCCTAAGCTTTGCAACAGGTGCTAAGGTCAGGTTCACAACAAAATTTCGGCATTGTAGGATTAATGACTGGTATGTAAAATCTCGAATTAATTATCCCTAACGCAGGCCATGTCGGATAGTAACGTCTAAAAATTAAGAACGTTCGATGCATTTTCTTTGCGACATATTTTGTAATATATATTCAAATTGTGTTGTGAGCAATTCACCCTGACGTTTCCAAGAAAGAACAGTATTAAGTTAAGCAGATATAGATTGAGGTCTTGAGTAAAAGTAAAAGCAAATGAAATAAAACATATATGCATAAAATACAAACCTGAGTCCCCTAAATGCTACATTAAAGGTTAATATCTTTTATTTCTTATTCAATAATAGCCTTAATATTTGACTTCATAAAGTATGATTGAACCCAACAATGCATATAGGCAAAAATGCGTACCTGGGATGCTTGTTCGTTGAAATCAGTTGACGGTTTTACAATTACGTTACAGTCTGCGCCATCGTTTGAATTTAGATCAACACTGCAAGTCCACTAAAAATACATAAACAGTATATATAGGTGTATAACGCGTTGAATAATTCACTATAAAGCTGCCGAAGTGCCAGGAATTTTACCGGGGCCGGGGCCCAAGGTCTCGGTGCCGGTACCAACTGGGACCAAGTTATATATTGTGTAGTGTGTACAGCGTAGTAATAATTTCTTGTTATTTTCATATTTTTGAAACATGAACCGAGCGCGGTAGGATTGTTTTTCATGCGAATCAATTAAGAATGGTATATAAAAACTGGCCCTAGTTATGCCCCGGCAAACAACGTGCTGGCCCCGGGACATATATAGTTCATTGAACATTCACTTACACGACAGATAAGCCGAAGCAAAACAGGCGCATCTCCTTCGGCGCCAAAGGCAAAGGTATACGTACGGACATTTTCAATTATATAAAAGCTAAATAAAACCTGTAAATACAAAATCACTCCGAGTAGTTACAATGCTTAAAATAACTTCGTGCTGTATTCCACAGTATACCTATAATATCGAACTTCTCATGTATATTAACACAAACTTACCCAACCTTTTTTCTTGAAAATCTCAACGCAAACCGCACCTAGAGCACCGCGTCCACCGTAAACTAGTACTTTTTGAGACATAACAAAGCCTGCGTATAATTATTGCAATTGCTAAAATCAAGAATCAACATTCAACAAGTTGCGTAGAGGCTCGGATATGGTAAAATGCAGTCTCAAATAAGCCTTTTTGACTTGTATGCTACAATAACTGCAACAGACGGATGCAGCACCTATACGAAAAAGATTCACGCTGACGTTATACATCGATGAAATGGTTGCTGTGTAGTGCACGCCTTTGTATGCAGCATCCATAATATATGAAAGATGCAAGACACGCGTTGTCTATAGTGCTGACGGTATACATCAGGCATAAAAAATTTAGACAGAACATGTGCGCCTTACTTACCAGGCACGACTGTGTGCACTGTCAGACCTGCACGGTCAAGAAGACACCTTCCTACAACGTATTCCCTACATCTTCGACACCTGAATCGAATTTCGTATCTCTTGCTCGCGAGTCAAGCGCGCTACTCAGTACCACAAACGGCCGAGATGGCAATGTTCTTTGACGCAATATGTACAAGTGTAGCTAAATCTCTTTACTTTAGTGTGTACACTTTGTATTTACACTTACGCTGCACTAGATATACTAACATGCACCAAGAGGGCAAAGGGGGCCGTGGCCCTCCAATGGTTTTGGAAAAATTTTATTTTTGAATAAATTGAATCTAGGATGTCCTGTACGTTTCACTCCCACACACTAGTTGTTGATGTTTCCCTATTAACTGAACCGACATTGCTTTCATGGTATATGCACGAAAATTTGTTCTCTCACGCGTTGTTGTGTATAGTGACTGTTTTTGAATCGCGTATTTTCATCAAAAAGTTTCACTGGTTATCGCTGTTTACAAATAACGGCAATTCGTTGCATTATCCTAGATCATTTTTCACATAAAAAACATTAAATAACATCTTTAAACTATGCTAGGAAGTAATGGGCATCGGATATTTTTCATATTCCGAAATCCGGCAATTTTTACTGAATATTTATGCGGATATCCGTTATTAAATTTATATTGCGGACAACCGAAAAAATTTGATTCAGAAGATTGTTACTGACTAATAAATACATGCGTTGACCACCTGAATTAGCACTGCCGGCGGAAGCTCCCCCCGCAACAGTCCAATTGAGAGCAGACACTTTGGGGACTCCTTTTGGCAACTTAAAAAATTTAGCCACTAACCACGAAGTTATAGAGTTGTAAAACATTTTATTATTACCACCTCGAAACTGTTTGGGGGGCCACTATCTTAACGCCGGCCCTGTGAATGAGTTGATACGGTTTGGCTGCGTCTGATTTACACCACTGCAACAGAGGTCCTATCGAATGTCACCTTTTCTTCCAACTATATATACATGAGATGCTTTATGTTTAAAAGAACAAAGAACCACATTCACATTCAAATGACCCTTAGTGGTGCGCCGCTGGCCAATTTCTCACAAGACCGCAGTAGAGTGGCTTAAATGTTAAGAATATTTTTTGCTTGGGCTTAGCTTAAGCTTGTCTTAGGCTTTTAAAATTCCGATTCAAAACGAGTTTCGACTGCGATGCCGAGTATTTATGTACCACTCAAACAAAAATCCTGGCTACGCCAATCGAATTCAGCCTCTGTAACCAGCCCCACTAATGGAGACTTCTAAATCGTGCGCCACTATACAGATTTGTCTACCCCCAACTTAGTGCATAGCGCAACTTGAACATAAAACACTGGTCTAAATGGAAATCAAGCCTAGGTTTCCGCTTCCTTTGCAAAACACACGTTCTTCCCTACCTACTAATACCGCTGCCTGTGATATCACAAGAGAAACTATACCACCATACAACTTTCTGTGCTGAAAGACGCATGTCCAGTTTCAATTAGCGCTTTATAAAGCAATACCTTTGTGGAGCAATAGCACACAGATATTAGTTTATGGGCAGCTTGCAACAAAAGTCATATCTTTTTGTTTATCACAAACGAAGAGAATAAATTATAGCAAAATTCTGCGACTAGCTAACAAATTATTAATATTAATGCAACGTTATTCAATCTGCAACTGCGACTCGACAGTGAACAGTTCTGAAACAAAATCATCGCTTTTTATATCGAAATACATATTGAAGATGAGTAAGTGAACAGCTCTGAAACAAAATCATCGCTTTTTATATCGAAATACATATTGAAGATGAGTATTTTAGCATTGTTTCAGCTTACCGCATCGTTTTTGCACATTCGTCATTTTATATGCAGTGTTTACACAATTGCAATATAAGTTATTTTTAAAGAATATAACTAGTTATACAAAGTAATTATACTACACATTTCAGACGCTGTATTCATGCTAAATGTACAACTTCTACAGCCAAGTTTTTAACAACCATGGGTTCTGGGTTCCTTACAAACTGTAATTAGACGTGTACAAACGAGCATCGATAGACGTGGTAAAATACTTATTTCAGTTATAACAAATATCCTTTTTCTTAAAAATTGGTACTGTAATGTAAAAACGCACCGTACACGCGCATATCGCAAATCTGTGACTACTTTATTGGCCTGGCCAACATCAGAAAATTGGCTGATTTTCAAGTTCAGAATTATAATTTTCCGTCGTAATCTCTTCTTGGATCCAGAGCACATTTTCGTCATCGCCGCCTTTATAATGCTTAAAAAGTACACGCCCTAATATCACATTCATTCATACGCAGTTATTGTGTATTCCAATCAAGTAGTAGTACTCGAAACACTGTGACCTACATATTTTTGAGTTGCATTTTATACTTTTAGTTTGCTGCTTTCGATTATTGATATTTTTAAAATAAAATATGAATATATAATGCGACACAGATTAAATTTCGAGTATGTTTTAATGTATTTTAAGGTATTTAAAAGCTCTGCATAAGGTTTATAACCCCAACCTGGAATTGATTTTACGGCTTCGTATGAAATTTGTGATACCAGATTTTTGGTGTATTTTCTCGTTTGCTATGCTTCAGATTATTTCATAATTCTGTAATGTAGTGAGCTCGTCGGAATAAGCTGCATCCTCATTTTATACAACTTTATTTTTACACTGTCGACTCGTTTTTACAAAAGGCAATTTTTTTACACTGTTGACTCGGTTTTACAAAAGGCAATTTAACTTGAAATGGAAGTAAATTCTTTAAGTATTCATTTTAATTCATTTGCAAGCTTATTATCAGAAAAACTTGGTTTACTACATACATAAAATAGAGGTATTTTTATCTGATATGTTTTAGTAAACAATTATTCCAAATTCAAATTTTATAACTTTTCGTTGTATAAACGACAACATGCTATGTATGATCCACGGATTCACCTATCGCGGACTGATACATTTCCCAGAGTGCACCAGAGATTGCATCAATACTTGAAAATGTGCTCTAATACGAGGTTCACGTTATAACTGGGTTAGCCTGGAACAAAATTTTGTCTCAATTAGTAGAAAAATTTTATTTGCACGTTGATTCGCTATCAAATTCAAAACATTTGAATTGTCTGCTACCGTGATATAAATGACATTCACTATTTGTACTGCAATATCATATGGTATTCGAAATATTGTATGTCAATATATCACTTGTGTGAAAATGTCTGCAAAGTTGTGGTAAACTAGTTTGAATGTCCTGTAAACGTTACATGATAAGTACTAAACATTTAGATTTGCATTATTTATACTTAGAAATATTTTTTGGGGAAATTCCCACCCGAATCAGAAATGTAGAAACTAATTCATCATTCGAAATAATTCTTCTTACTATGTTGTCAGTGTGCACAACCTATATACAATGTCCTTGGGATCATATATTTGTTAGAATTTTGCAATATCATATTATATTCGCATAAATGTCCCGTGGTATACGAATCAAGGCTAATTGTGTACGATGATAGCCTCAGGTTGGTGATTTGCATGTCATTATGTGACATTCACATTTTGTCATCATACCCGCTATTTAATTGATTGCAACATTTTATGTTGACGCCGAATCAACATGGAAGACAACGTGTTCCTGGCTGCCCCAATACGTGAACCCTGCAAGCATGAATATAAATACATATTTTACATGATCGCAGTGCAGCGATACAGAATTTTTTAAATTTGAATCAAAAGCCTCCCTGTACATAATAAACATAAGAGCCAATGTTATTTTGCGGAGCGTAAACATACTTAGCTTATGTCTGAGCATAAAACTTGAAACTTACTCAAAAAATTACTTTAAAGCATAAGCTGACTAAATATAATACATAGTATCGTCAAAAAGCTTGGATGAAAAATAAATAACGGTCCACAACCAGCTAACAAAAGGGTTCCCCCTGGCAGGAGCGTCGAAACAGACATCAGTCACCATCGTACTTGGGTCGCCACAGTAACAAATCTTACGGTACGTACCTTGAAAATCGAGGCCAGTGTTACTTTAAGGGGCGTAAGCGTAAGCATATTTAAGCCTGAACCTAAGCGTTGCAAAAATGACTTCCTAAGCCTAAGCCTATAAGCCTAAGCAAAAAAATGTAATCAAGACTCTAAACCTACTCTTTTATAGACCCACCAGAAACCTGGACGCCCCTTAAAGTAACATGGGGCCCGCTTGTCCATGATCTAAGGCTTAACTGCGTAAACTGCATGAATTTTAACATGCCTGGATTTTTTTCCATTTCCGAAAGTCTCGTGGGATATTTTTTTCGGCGCCTTGGCAGCGATAGACTCACTGGCGCCGTGAGAGTAGATTCAATTTTTACATGAGTGCTTTTGTCTTTGTTCATGCGCAAAAGCTCGTGGGAATTCATCGCTTTTTTGTGTCTATTTTGTTATTAAGGTCGAGGCTTATTGGCCGTGTAAGCTCAATCGCGAAAGCCAAAGCTTGCTCGTTTTGCGCGAACGCTCTGTGAGATGGCACCCTATATATATATTAGTGTTGTACACCGGCCAGGAACCGGCACCGGCCATTGACCGGCCGGCTAGCCAGAGGAATTGGCCGGCCGGACAGTAATTGCTTATCATAGAAAAAGCTGAAACAATTGTGACATCTCTTTTAGTGTAATACATATTTCACAACGAGACCGTTTCTTTATTGAATTACTGAGCCTAAAATGTTTGGTAATCTTGTAAAAACGTAACGATATAGGTATACCATAAAAATGTTTGATATAATTTTTAAAATTTTGTATATTAGTCGGCCGGCGGCCAATGACGGCCTCTCAAAGGTGTCGTTGACCGCTGGCCGGCCGGCCAGTAGGAACAGTGGTAACTGCACAACACTAAATATATCTATTGTAAATTTACTGGTATTTGTCTGCGGTTTATTAAAACATGAAAAATTCTAAACAGATAATTGAGTGTATATATTTCTAGTATTTACCGGGTTACGCGTAAGCAGATTTTGTACTATGTTAGCAGTTTAAATTATTATTCTAAAAACCACTGAAATCTGTGAACATATTGAGGGCATACAGCGAATTTTAGGGCAGAAGTATTCACAAATATTTAACCACTACTTTTTTATTGCCACGTTAGGTGTTGATTGATAGTATTAATACTGGAATTCTCGATGTCTGCGGAAAACTTGTTAAATTTGTAATTTTTGGTTTTAATTTTAAACCAGGCGCAACCACATATCCGGCTCGGGTTGCGGTAAATAATCGACACTCGGCTTTGGTCAGTTGCCGGAAGCTTTTTTCAACTTTAAAAAGATTGACGCTTCATCATTTGTGTTTATGCCAACTGCCGTGGAACTGATTGACTTATACTCTGTCATAGCAAATGTTTACATTTGTGCTTTATATTAGCTATGTTATTAGTTGTTTTTGTTGCTTATGATATTAGGCGGTTTAGCTATTGTTTATTAAGGCTTTCTGTTGAATCTGGCCTGCTAAAATAGAAGTTCTAATTAATCTTTACAGATTGTTATGTTTTAGAGAATCTATTAACTCATCTAATTATTAATAATAAATTTATTTCGTTTTGGTGTCCAAAAAGTGGTATCATGTAGTATATGAAAAAAGAGAAATTATAAATTAATTTCAAGTTAGTTTTTACACGGAACACCGTTTGATATTTGGAAGTAATTTGTATTTTTTGGTTTTTTTCATTTCGGACCATTGCCAGTTGCGGATCCGGGGGCAGGGATAAATCGGCGGCATTATTCCACACTCACTTGCACTGGGGTGCTGAACATTTTGCAACATAATAAAATATGTAAGTAAATTCATTTGATCATACGAAGCTGGCAATGTATATTTTCTACGCTGAATAGGTTAAAAAATAAGATACAGCGTAAATTTAAATTTTAGACGCAATCAGCGCAATTGTTCGGATCGTGAAACTAAAATGTATTTTTGTTGACGGAAGGCAATTTCACCTCTCAGAAAATTTTCACACACATATTATAGTATACATTAAAAGTCGCTTTTAAACTTTTGCTCTCTCTCTCCCGTCAGAAATTTCTGGATCCGCCGCTGTGTCCATGATATGTTTTTGTTTTTGTTTGTAGTTGGTTTTAAAGTTTCAACTAAAAAGATCTTTATTGCAGCTAACCAATATTGATTGTCCTACAAAATTTAAATTTTCGTTGTTTGGTTTAGTGCTTTTGGTACAATTGGGTTTGTATTACTTTAAGCTCTGGAGTATAAAATAATTATGGTTAATAAAAGGGCCAGATAGTCACATGGTCCCCGGGCCTCCTAGTCATACGAGCCCCAGACCTGTTCATACGGGCCGCTGACCTCCTGTTCATATGGGCCTCGGGCCTCACTCCACCTTAATAGGGCCCTGTACCCACACAATTGTGTGCCACCAAATGCTAATAGTTTAACTTTATTTATAGACCTGTAAACCGGCTCAACAAGCTATAGAGATTAAAAGATTTGCAACACGGGTACGCAGCCGTAGCCAAGGGGATGCCATTGGGGCTCACAGCCCCCCTTGGAAAAATTTTGCCTTTCCAGAAAATTTTTAACCATGCTTGTAAGTTTATTGATGAAAACCATTGAATGACCATCCTGAAAAATGTTTAGCGCCCTCTAGCAAGGTGAGCTAGCTACGGGCATGTAAAGGTTTAACATGACTTATTAGCAGAGTGCAACCAGAATTTCTGTTCCGGCATTATTTAATCTTCCGGTTCCGGGAAATGATAATTCCGGTTGCATCCTGGTTTATATCACAGATCTTAAAACTTCAGTAACGGCCAAAACGCAACAGGTTTCAACTTCGACCAGGAGATAATTCAAAGCTAAAGACCCGATCGAAATATCTTTACTTCTGTCTTTTGCTTGCTTGTCTGTGTAGGATAGCTTATATTGTTCAACTATTTTCAACTTGTCTTTTGCTTGCTTGTCTGTGTAGGATAGCTTATATTGTTCAACTATTTTCAACTTTTACTAAATCTACGTCCGTATCCATCTAAATATGTATTCATATTTAGACAAACGCAACAGTTTTCTTATTGAACAAACTAATTATACGTTACAGTAGGGGTGTGAATAGTTTGTGATTTCCCATACTTATTAAAATCGCCAACTCCGCGTTCAGGCTCGCGTTCCAATGACACGATATTGCTCCGGTTCAATAATGCAGTCGGTTTTCCGCTTTTATTTCCCCCAACAAGGGTCGGCTGAATGATACGGAAGCCGTCAACAGAAGTTTGTGGTGGGGCGACAGATGAAAAGAATAACCGCTCCCTTGCTCTTAGAACCGGCGGGTGGGGTCCAGGACGCGGCCAGGGGTTGGTTTTATGGATCTAAACGTTTATAGGGATTTTTGTAACGGCGACTGTACCTAATATCTTTTCGAGTTTGTACCCCAAGAATACCATTTTCAAAAATTTCACAGAGCACAACCCACCGTATTTTATAAATTCCTGCAAAAACGAAATCGACTTGTATAAAGTATCATCGAGGCGGTGGGGCGACAAGCAGAATAGAGACAGCGCTGAACGCGGAAACTATATTCCGTAGAAATTGTGCATAGTGGAAAGTAGTTTAAATGATAGAAAGTATATGGGTTGTAGAGACTACAGACGGGAGAGACACAAAGCGAAACTAATAATTTTACGAGGGGGGCAGATTTTAAAAAGAACCCCTTTAAAGTTACATCTAAAGAGCAGACAACTCGGGAGATCGATGACTAAAAGTTGGAAACGGGGGTACTTACAAAATCTGACAACACTTTTAATACATAAAGGAGTCGATCCTGTCTAGAAAAACAGGGGGATGTTGAGAATCGGTTGTGAGGGGGGGGGGGTAGGTGGTGGTGGGAGCGGCTTGGAGAACAATAATTTTGTCAAAGTTGTTACCGTTCGAAAAACGCAAACTTTAAACGTGAAGCTGTATTTATTTTATCGAGTGCGTCTATACACATTCGTTTGTATAATTTTTGTTGAGTTACATATTTAGCAGGTGGTGTTCGCAGACCATTAATTGCCATTAAACTAATTTGAGGGCAAATGTTTTACACCGAGGGTAAAATATACGCCGGGTCCAGGAGCGACACTGATAAAAGCTGGGTGAGGCATAAAATGTTAGTTGATATAACACATTTTCAGTCTATTCTCTTTATTATACCTTTTGTTTTGAGCAATCTCGGCAATTGAACCTTGTGTCTTTTGCAAACAAACTCAATAAATGGTACAATTAGCACAAAAATTCGAAACATTGCACTACACAAAATTACCGGAACCTCGGGTAAAATTCTACCGCAGTCGGAGTCGTATTTTATCGCTGAGCCGGCGCGAAAAACCCATCTGCGGTTCCGGTTGTATACCCTGCGCAGTTTACATCAAGAAATATTTTCAAGGTACATCAATCTAAATATACACTGTAAAAAATGGGGAGTCAAATTGACTCTGTGGAAGCAGGTATTTCTGACTACACAAACTGAGTCAAATGTGACTCCGCCAGAGTCAATAGTGAATCGAATTTGACTCCGGCGGAGTCAAATTCGACTCAGTTTGTGTAGTCAGGAAAAGCCTGTTTCCGATAGAGTCAATTGGACTCCCCATTTTTTACAGTGTACCATGCAAAACAAACATTTATTTCAAACACCGTGTTTATTGCCCCCCCGGACCCGTAGAAAGGAAGGATCCAATAGCTTCAGCCCCCTGGAAAAATTTTGGCTCCCAAGGAAACTTTAAACCATGCTTGTAAATCAACAAAACCCTTGTATGCCCCTCGTGAAAATTTTTACACCCCCCCCACCAAGGCGAGCAGGCCACTGACCTGCTCCCCCTTGCGTTTAGTAGTCAATTATAGACTAAGTCTGTCACTCTAATTGGTGCCATTCACCGCCGTTAACTGAAATACTAAGCTTGGGTCTATAGTTTGTGGAAAATAACTTAGTGTATTTAAACTAAAGTATATGTTTTTATGTTTTCTAAAAATTAAGCTTATTAATATGCACAGTATATACTTGTCGTTGGGCGTATGATGATTAAGATTAAATTCGAATGCGAATATCAAGGCCCGCCTTCCCAAATGCGTGTTGCACCTGTCACCAGTTCGTGACAGGTTTTGTAACTTTCGTGCAAGTGAATGCTGAAGCTCAAAACTCAACTTTTGCATATGATTTGCTCTACTCCTGTACCAATTTTGAGTTCACAGCTGGGATAGTTAGCAAGTTTTAAAACCTATTACTAACTGATGATAGTTGCTATATACACATTTAACCCAGGCAACTCAATGCAGTGTATATACGTTAAATAGTATATATCGCACCGTGTTTAACAAATGCAACACGCATACATAGTACTAAATTACCACAAGACGTGAGAGCCCCTCGGGCTCGAGCGTCAAGCTCGTATAGCTGAGTGGTGATGGTATACGCCTCCCACTCCAGTCACTGGAGTTCGAATCTTAGCATAAAAGTAGGTCTCAGGGGAAATAGAAAATATTCATGTGAGAAAGGGTTAAGAATATGGGCAATAGTTGAGTTTAGAACATATAGCAAGTTTATTATCGAGCTATTCGTATTAGGCTTAAGTTGAAGTTTAAAAGTTAATGGTAGGTTTAATTCTAGAGGCTCTTTCGGCCCTATGCTGGCAGTCGTCGGGTTTCTAATTTTGCCCATATCAGGTGCGAAACGTATTTCTTCAGGACTACAATAGAGCAAGCTTAAACATTAGACTAACTTTTTAGCCTATGCTTAGGTTTAGGTATAAGCTCATTCTAACGTCTAAGCTTAGGTTTAGGAATATGCTTTATGCTACTGTTACGGCCCTGTTCTATCCATTGGCCCGATATTCTTACAATTAACGCTGACTGCTAACTCTAGCAGCTCGATAACGTGAACTTTGGAACGTCAAACGAAAGCTTTTATAGAAAATCTAAAAACAAGCGTAAATACGCAAAATAGGTCGTTTCTATGGGAACTGTTGGTTAGTGCCTTGCCACTCTGTTCACGCTTTATGGCTAGCATAGTAGTTTTAAGCTTGATTTACAGCTGTTTTCTGAGATGCAAATCACATCCAAACGCAACGTTTTACTATTAAGTTAGTCGTTTAATTTTCTATATTTGGTTACTGTTTCAATTACACAAAGTTTAAACGGAATTCCACTTCCGGTTGAAATTCCGGCAAAATTACTGTTTCGATTCCGATCCGAATTGAGTATGGTTCCGGTACAGGTATTACGTGTCTTTGTAACATCATGGTAGCAGTTTACTTGAAAGCAATTATTTTTTAAAAAATACAACAAAAAATATTTGAACCAGGATTAGCAACCCTCCAAAGCTCCGAAACTTCAAGGGCTGCCCATTACGGCTTAGAATCTTTCGAATCAAAGCCCCGCCTGCCGACGTGAGTTTGCACGGGATCCCCATTCCCGTGCAGCCCGAAAACTCACACATTCCCTCAGAAATGAAATCCCAGCTATTACCCTCCTAAATTCTGCAAAGATTTAGAGGCGCTGGGCGCAATGACATCTGTACACCAGGCAGAGAAAAGACCAGATATGGTCACCTAACACCCATCCCTCCTAGGAAGCGTGAAAGATTAACTTTAGCAAGTTTGGTTTTAAAAATTTTCATCGTATAATTGACTCAACAACTGCAGTCGGAGAGAAAATTCCAAATATGTGAAACACGATGAAGACAAAAAAGACCTGAGGTGATTTGTTATTCCATGACGAGTCACTAACTTAAATCAGTGTCCTCTAAGTCCTTAGTTTAAACTATTGCTGCATCCCACGTTGCTTTAGATCAACGGAAATGTTCAAAATTGAATCGAGCGACAAGTTATCGGGTAGCCGAACTGTCGTGCCCACCACCGAATGGCATTTAAGTGCTAAACCTTAACCCTTTCTCACATGAATATTTTCTATTTCCCCTGAGACCTACTTTTATGCTAGGATTCGAACTCCAGTGACTGGAGTGGGAGGCGTATACCATCACCACTCAGCTACAGGAACTTGACGCTCAAGCCCGAGGGGGCTCTCACGTCTTGTGGTGATTTAGTAGTATGTATACGTGTTGCAATTGTTAAACACGGTGCGATATATACTATTTAAACGTATATACACTGCACTGAGTTGCCTACAGGCAACTCAATGTGAGAAGGGGTTAATACAGATCGAGCTACAAACGTTAGCTACTTGGTTTGATTGCATCATTACAACGGCGTTCCCATTGGGGCACCGATGGGCTTAGTCTTAGGCTTCGGATTATATTAAAGTTTCCGCTTAGGCTTAGATGTTAAGCCTAGCGTGTAGACGTTTATTGTTATCATCAGCCGTTTGATCTAACTGCTATAAGCGTTAAACATTGCAGAATCTAAACATTTGCTTAGACTCGGTAAAGAAACGTTTATAAATGATAGATTTGAATGCTAAAACAGGCAACAGCCAAACCAGATGGTGGGCGCGAAAAACTATTCAATTGTATTTAAAATAGATTAGCTATGTGATCGTTAGTATTTTTTGTTGTTATTATTTAAAAAAAACAGTAAAGGTTGCGCTATACTTTGCGTCCGGCATCGTCCGTTACCGTGCGTCACCCGTACGGCGCCGCCTGTCACTGTCCATCACCCGCACGGCACCGCCTGTCACTGTCCATCACCCGTACGGCGCCGTCCGTCACCATACCTTATCGTACGTGAATCATTTGCGTACGATACCGCATGGTGACAGACGGTGACGGACAGCATCGCACGTCAAAAAAGTATAGCGCAACCCTAAGAGTTAGGCGAAATCTGTTACTAACAACTCGGGTGCCTCGTAGTTATCACAAAAATTGCAGGTGGGTCAAGAAAAATTAGGTTACCCTTGTTACTTTACCGGCACTGTTGAAAATCTGCTACACCGACACAAACCAGATTTTCAGGCGTAAGACTAAATATCTACGCTTAGGTTTCAAGGCTTTCCTCGACAGTTCGGCCAGTCAGGTTGTGTCCGCATCATTTTTTCTGGTTGACCAGGGCGGAATAGGCACTGCTGGACAAATGGTCTGCGGAGAAATATCTGTCCCGACAAAATGCTGTCTGAAGATGCGTCAGATTGGTTCTCAATGACCGGTGATGGCTCTGGATTAATGCGTTAGGCACAGGATTATGAATAGGTTTAGCCTAATATTTAGACGCGACTTGAAATATTATTGGCCAACTGGTCTGAACTCACTAACCTTGCCTATCCTGGCTCCTCGCAGACGCAATACGCTGATCTTTGAACTTCGATAAACTTTTGAAACTTGCGCGAAATCTACTTTCCCCAGCTGTCGTGTTGTATTTTTCAGCCACAAAACTGATTTTGTCGTATTATTTATGTCATTGTCGGCTCGAAAGGGGACCACGCAAACCTATATGAACCCATACAGGTTAAAACCGTAATTTTTGTGTTATGATTTAGTACTAAAATTGCGTTTGGTTTGTCGGTCGATTCGCTCGCGAGCCTGTTTTCACTGATATACATGACGTAACCGCTTTTATCAACAGTTTCCAAATCCGTCAGTAATTTATTTTTTCTAGTTTCACTAGTATTTTAGTGTGAGTCGTTTCGTTCTGTGTATCTGTCTCTCTGTGAACTGACGAAAAAATATCATTACGTTCAGTATAAAACCAATACATATATACACACATGCGCACTGCAATTTTGCAAATTGCAATTTTGTGCAATAATAATATTTCTGTACACTGTGCAAAACATTTACCATAGAGTTCCACGTTTATAGTCAACTTTCTCATAGTTTAGTCAAAAAATATATAGTCTAAAACTCTACTATTTGTTCGACTGAGGCTGTTTTAATACAAGCGTTTATTCTAGATTAATTTTTAGCTTCAGTACGCTCAACTCTTTCGGAGTAAACTCGTTTGAATAAATGGTAACTTTTAGAAATGTCCCGTTGAGTTGAAAGACTGCAATGAAGTACACTGAAAAAATGTTGAGTCAAATTGACTCTCTGTGAAATAGGCTCTACGGGACTACACAGGCTGAGTCAAAACTCGAGTCCGCCAGGGTCAACTTAAAATGTTTCATGTACCACATAGTTTCGTTAAAAGCGCAAAAGTGTAATTGTTCACAAAACCATTTTCCCACAGGAACACATACTTGCTTCTAATAAAGGTTCAACGAGGCCAAAAATAACCCTTTTATGGTATTTTACGAAACCGGAACTACACTGAAACGAATTTTGATTGAAAACTTCCGGTCCCACCCGGCGTGGCTTCGAGTTTTCAGGAAAAGCATTTTTTGAAAAAAAATTGAAATTCGTACAGCCAGCGGTCGCTGCGTATGCAATGAGTCATTCATGACTAGAATATTAGCTCATGAAATCGTGATTGACGAAGCGTTTAAACGTTTTGTTTAGAGTCCGATAAAGTCGTTTATAGTGCTATTTTTTAAATTTTGGAGTTATTTGAAGAATACAACAGCGACAGGGGAAAGGTAAACAAGGTGTGGATGCTATGGAATGGGAAGGAAGTGACCTTTTCCCGTCTCCGGTACCGGAAACTCAATTTCTGAGACCGAATTTCACGCTAAATAGGCAAAGATTCGCCCTTTCCAGCACGTACAATTTTTCCAGGTTATGGCAATTGTTAAAATATATCTTTCGAATATACAAAAGATCATATTTTACTTTATTCGAAGGATGTATGTTAACACTTATGGCCAATGTAAAAAACGCGGGTGGAACAGTATTGTAAGGATATTCCTAAGTCTAAGCCTAAGCGTAAGAATGAACATATTCCTACGCCTAAGCCTAAGCCACATCAAGCAAAAAATTAGTCTAAAGCTTAAGCTTAGTCTTTCGTAGTCCCACAGAAAAACGTTCCGCCCCTGATCTTTATGCAATTTTTCAACCTTATTTGTTTCTGCGTACGTCATACTCTATGGTGACGGCAGGCATGTAGCCAGCTCCACTTTGCTATGCGGTGCTAAATTTTGTTCAGGAGGGGCATTTAAGTGTTTTAATGACGTAGAAGCAGAGTTGAAAGTTTTCTAGAATGAGGCCCAAATTTTTCCAGGCGGGCTCAGCTCCTCCTGGCCTCGCCTTATAGCGCCTCTCTTAATTGGTCACCTCTTAAAGACTGCTTGTCAACCATTTATTTCGTGCTTGGCTCGGAAAAATTAAATTCTAAGGCCGAGTTTATGCCATGACCCAACATTTGCCATTTTTACTGATATTGTCAGTTTCAATGAAGGCGTCCTCCTACAAAGGGCTCAGATCCGCCCCACCGGGATCGTCTGGTTCCGTCTCTGCGGTAGCAGACAGATCCGGTATAGAGTTAAATTTTTAAATTCATGGACGAACATTATTTTGCAAGTTTACCAAACCAGAAAAATAATGATTTTTGCTTGGTTCGTTTCATCGTTTTATGGTGTACAGTAATTTGTTTTTTGATTTCAAACGAGTGTTGTCATATTTTTTCAACTGAATTTACAATTAATACATTTTTACTATGATGTTTATAGGTTAATTGTTGTTTATTTTGGTATGATTCATTGTTGTGTTTCAAATATATATTGTTTATACCTGATGAAATTGTATACAATTTCATTAAACAACAGGATTTAAATTCTTGGTGCAAGACTCGGGGCTCTTTTAGCCTCCCCTATACCAAATAAAATTGTATAGAATTTCACTAAACAACAAATTTTCTTAGAGCAAGACTCGGCTTTTTAATCTACCCCCACAAACTTAAGCATAAGAGTAAGCTTGAACCTAAGAATAGGTTTAAGCCAAGGTGTAAAGATGAAGTGGCCAATGTAAAGAACAGAGGCGAAACGGTATTATAAGCATATTCCTAAGCCTAAGCCTAGCCTAAGCATAAGAATGAGCATATTCCTAAGCCTAAGCCTAAACCTAAACCAAGCAAAAAATTATTCTAAAGCTTAAGCGTACTCTATTCTAGTCCCGCAGAAAAACGTTCCGTCCCTGATTTTTACATGGACCGCTGAAGTCTATGCTCGTACTCAGAAATGTGTGTATAGCACCAATCGTCAGTTGGCGATAAGGTTTTGTAACTTTTGAACCAGTGAACGCTGAGTCTATCGCGGATCGATATTGATTTCAACTATTTTGTTTTCAATGAGTTACAAGCAAGGTTGAAACCTTTCCAGGGGGGCCAAAAATTTTCAAGGGCACTCTCTGTCATTCACCGGCTTTATCCTTTAGATTTCGAACCAAGCATAGACGTAGGTCTGGCATTTCATTTCGGAAGATTGTAGCCTGATTTATAAGCGAAACGTTTTGCAGACTGTAGGAAAATATAGGTTTAAAAGCCTGCAAAACTGTCCGCTTTCTTGTTTCTCATCAATATCAAGAGAATAGATTTATCAGCTATATTTAATAGTAACGTTTCTAAAACTGAAACCAATTTATACTACACTGCAAAAAATGGTGATTTAAATTGACTCTTTCCGAAATAGGCTTTTCGCGACAACACAAACTGAGTCAAATTCGACTTCGCCAGAGTCAAATTCGACACACGGAGCGATTAGGGTGAGTCTAATTTGACTCTGTAAGAGTCGAATTTGTCTCAGTTTGCGTAGTCCAAAAAAGCCTATTTCAGAGGGATTCAATTTGACTCACCATTATTTTCAGTGTAGAAAAAATACATGGAAACAGGCAATCAGGATATTTATATGACCGTAGGTAAATAAATTGCAGTTACGATTTGAACAATGTGTTGTCGTTGAACGTTTTTAGAACCAATGTTTTTCGCGGAAACGTTTTTTTACTAAATAAACATTTTTTGTAGTGTTTTATTACTAAATAAATATTTTTTGTGGTCAAATGTTTGTGACCTATTTTCAAACTGTCAAACATGACTTTTTAATGGCGGCTGTGTTTGTTCCCGTCAGTATTTTATCCGCTAAATGACCTCGAAACTCTGGTGAATTTTCGATTTGGAACAAATTTAATCGGTGAAATTTATCACATTTTAACAATTTTTTTTACTTTTTGCTTCTGGAGTGTTGCCGTAATTTCAACTTAGATGCAATAGTTTTGGATTGTGTACTGCATGCCAATTGCCAGCTTGAACGCTTTGACTTGGAGCTTAACCTAAAACCTTATTGGGTTACAGATCTACTTTTTTAGGCTATTTCACTCTTGTTTCACATATAAGCTCAAGGCGCAGACTTAGGTTTAGGCAAAGGCTTATATTCATAATACAAAGAGTGCATAATCGCTATTTATCAAAAGTGTGCAACTGGCCTCATTCAATGTATAAGAGAATGTGCCCAGTACGGTTTGCGTTTTTGCCCTTGGCATTCATATGATAGCGACCCCCCTTCTAAACAAGGGGGGTGAGAATCTGCCAAAAACGCAACACCCGGTGGTATATTTTGTACCATGCGGGACCACGAGAGTTGCACACTCTTGTCATTATCCACTTTTGATAAAAATGTTCACGTTAGAAACGGTTAATGAAAAAAATTTCAATTGCAGTCTTGACAATGCGTTCCCGTATGCTTTCTTATCAGTATTTGAAAAAGGCTTAGGCTTAGGCTAAGGCATAGTTAGTTTTTCTACTAAATTTAAGCTTAAACTCGAGTCTAAGTGTAAGCATAAACGTAAGCATAAATAGTTGATAAAGTGCACATCAGTTGCAGTTCTTAAACACGGTGCGATATATATTATTTAACGTATATACACTGCGCTCAGTTGCCTATAGGCAACTCAATGTGAGAAGGGGTTAAGAATATAGTTCCTTCCCTTGAAAGTGACAGTCAAATAATAACTCCGTGTACTTTTTATTATGACTTCGAGGATTAAAATATTGAAGACAATGGTAAAAGTGGTCCAGGTGTATTCAGTTGTGACAACCAGGGCTAAGACACAAGGATCAAAACCAAAATTTTTTATTAAGGTTTAGCACTAAAATTGCACATTTTGAAACAAAAATAACAAAATTCGAATTTTAAAAAATACGGTGATTACTGGTTTTCTATAAAATTACAGAAAGCCAAAGACAGGCCCGTACCCAGCTCACCTTGTTAGGGGGGGCTAAAAAATGGTCAGGAGGGGCATTCAAAGGTTTTCAATGACTTACAAGCAAGGTTGAAAATCTTCTACGAGGGGGGGTCAAAATGTTTCCAGGCGAAGGAATATTTACGTATACCTGATCAGTATTAACACAAAAATAAAACAAATCAAACGTCGATACTTCAATATCCGTTTTCCGCGTCCGTTATTTTTTTACTGTTGCATTTTGTTAATTTCTGCTCGCACCTTTAATCGATGTTGCCCATCAAAATAAAAACGATCGCATGGTATGGGTTTTAAAATTCAGGTGTCATTTTTGTTTAAATTGAAATAAATTTTTAACGACAACACTAAAAGCGAGTTTTGAAGTTAAAATTACAATTTTAGCCAATTATTTTACTGTGTACAGCACTTGATTTTAGTGTTAAAACAGTGTAATACTGTATTGGTTTGTTTTAAAAGTTGTCTAAATATTTGTTGCGTTCGTATCCAGCCAAAGCGGGTTGCAATATTTGCAGCGCCAACATATGTCAAACAGGCCCGGTAGCCAGCTCAACATATTGGTAAATAAAAATTTTCTGGTCAGGGTGTGCTAATATTTTCCAAAGCTTACTGTAGTAATTCGATTAAGATGGGAGGAGTTAATTAGAGAGGTGCCATTTTGAGTCCCAATCAATAGGAGTCCGTAACCCTAATAAGAGTCCGTAAGCTGATAGAGTCCGTAAACCTTAATTAGAGTTCAAAAATGTCAATTATCCCTAACTGTAGCGCATAAATGACTCCAACACCAAATACAGTTAAGTTCGAAACTTTAAAGTATACTTAAGTTTTGGAAGTACTCGCTCAAGGTTTTGATATAATAGACAAATAAACGTTTACTTCAACGGAGGGTTGCCATACAAGATATATATCTGTAACGAAGGGCTGCGGAGACCAGGTTAAAAATAAATAACAGTTCATAACCGAATAACAGAAGGTATCAGGGTACAACCGGAGGTCTACCTCCGGCTCCGGCTCCGGCAAAACCGGCCTCCGGCTCCGGCAAAAAACCGGCCTCCGGCTCCGGCTCCGGCTTCGGTAGAATGTTTGCCGGCGGATCCGGCAATTTCGGTAGTAAGATTTTGCACAATTTTGTAAAATTTATGTGTTTAGCTCCGTTTTGTTTTACTTTTGTCACAATTTTCAAGAAAGAATTTCCTAAACTAGCAGAAAATTAGCGAAAAACCGAACAACTTAACAACATATTGCACATTGTGGCTAAAATTAACTAATTAACCATCATTTTTATAACTTATTTTCGCCTCACCTCCTGCTCCGGCTCCGGCAAGTTTCGTTGACTTCCGGTTCCGGTATTTTTCACCTCCGCTCGCACGCTGGAGGGTATACTCTCGAGAGGCCAAAAAAATATCAGTCCCCCTCTGATTCGGGTCACAACAGCACGAGTGAAACCAAAGCTTTTCCAGCTGGAAACAAAACTGATCTTTCTCTGGCTACGGGTCCTATACCAAGTTTCCATCTCATTCTCATTTAGTTTGTTTTATATATTTTATATACATATATGTATATATTGTTTTATATAATATATATAAATATATATATATATATATATTTATATCTTTTATTTCTATGAAATATAGGGACAAAAAAGTGAAAAATTGGCTCCCAATTTGTAGAAACCGAATTATAATCACAGTGGCGTTTCCAGAAACACCGAATGACCGATTCAGCGCAAAAATATTGATAAAAAACAATTGCGAACGAAGCGACCGACAAGCCAATTGCCGGAGCCAGAGCCGCAGGTGACGCGATATTACGTAGTAAAAATGATGGTTAATTAGTTAATTTTAGCCAATATCTGCAATATGTTGTTAAGTTGTTTGGTTTTTACGCTAATTTTCTGCGAAATTTCAGAAATTCTTTCTTGAAAATTGTGACAAAAGTAACACGAAACCCGCTAAACAGATAAATTTGGCAAAATTATGCAAAATTTTACTGTCGAAATTGCAGGAACCTCCGGCATAAATTCTACCGGAGCCGGAGCCGGAGCCGGAGGCCGGTTTTTTGCCTGAGCCGGAGCCGGACGCCGATTTTCTGATCCGGAGCCGGAGGCAGATCTCCGGTTGTACCCTGCTGTTGATCAACTGACAACATAAACCGTGCTATACACAGAATTGAGTATACGAGCCTTAGTTTTTTGTAGAATTTCATTCCTCAAACTACAGATTATACGTCAAAATTGTTTATTTTTCTGATATTCCTTTTATTCTCGAATTCGGCGAGTAAACACAGTTTTTTATTTGTTTTTTTTGCTTGTGAGTTCCGTTTCTTATTTATAGATTTTTGTTTGTACGAATGCTAATACATCATATATCGAATGAAGTACATCCTAATATTCATTTATAGACAGGTGTCGCACTTACTGATAGGTTTTAATGCTAAAATTGCGTTTGCCTTCCCAGCAGCAAGATTTGTTTCCGCATGCAGGTCGTAGTAACCTCCGGTTAAGGGTTCGCCGATGCGCCTCTGTGTCGACGTTAATTTTGGATCGGTTGCTTTTTTCTGAACAGTGGCCAATGTAAAGATCAGGGGAGGAACAGTATCATAAGCATTTGCCTAAGCCTAAGCTTAAGCCTAAGCCTAAGCGTAAGAATGAGCATATTCCTAAACCTAAGCCTAAGCCTAAGTGTAAGACTAAGCGTAAGAATGAGCATATTCCAAACCTAAACCTAAGCCTACGCGTAAGAATGAGCATATTCGTAAACCTAAGCCTAAGCCTAAACTTAAGCGTAATAATAAGCATATTCCTCAGGCTAAGCCTAAGCTTAAGCCAAGCAAAAAAATTTGTGTAAAGCTTAAGCTTATTCTATTCTAGTCTCACAGAAAAACGTTCCACCGCTGATCTTTACATTGCCTGAACAGTTCTGATCTTATCAAATACTCAGTATATGAGATCAACAGCTGTCACAGATTTGCATGTTTCGAAATCCATTACAAGCTGGCGATATTTACTATGCACGGTATCACACCGCAATTCGTCGCCCGACAACACTTCCCAAGACCGCATGTAATTAGAAATGACATCGAATCGACCATTCGTAGGGCATCATTATGCTTACGGTTAGGATTACGCTTAGGATTATGCGCAGATTTATTAACAGGTTTTAGGATACTGTTCGGCGACAAGTTGTCGGGCGACGAATTGTCGAAGATTCGCTACACACCGTTGAGAGTATACAAACTTGTCATTTTGATTCTCTTAGGGTTAGGATTACGCTTTGGATTATGCTTAGATTTATTAACAGGTTTTAGGATACTGTTCGGTGACAAGTTGTCGGGGGACGAATTGTCGAAGATTCGCTTCACACCGTTGAGCGGATACAAACTTGTCATTTTGATTTTCTTAGGGTTAGGATTACGCTTAGGATTATGCTTAGATTTATTAACAGGTTTTAGGATACTGTTCGGTGACAAGTTGTCGGGGGACGAATTGTCGAAGATTCGCTTCACACCGTTGAGCGGATACAAACTTTTCATTTTGATTTTATGCAATAATACTTCATCAATTTTTACAGCTGTGTATATGTTGTTAACTTTATAACAGCGAAATGTAATTGTTTCAGTGGCGACGCTCTTTAACATTTTGATTGACTGGGGGCGGTCACCGAACATTGTTGCTTAAAATATAATCAACCAATCGTTAATCATGGTTCAATCAAGGCGTGGTCCCACATGGGGAGCAGAATACGGATTCGCCAGCGGCCCTACTGTTTCCAGTAGGTGCGCCAATCAAATCTTCTGTGTTTTTTTCCAAAAGCGTAGGTGTTCTACTATTTTAGATTAAATAAAATAGATAAATTTTCTATACACAGTTTTATAGATTACTAAAAAAACTTTTTCTAAACGTCAAAATGCGCTCAAACACAATATTATTTTAAACTAAAGTGACGTACGTGTTATACTATTGTATAACGCCTTCTACTGTATATAAAGTAGACATAAAATTATTTAGACAAATAACACTATAAAACATGAATTCGCCTAATTTCTAGAAAAAATAATGGCTGGGTTTCTGAAATCACATTTAAGTATTTACTTAACCCTTTCTCACATGAATATTTTCAATTTCATATGAGATGCAATTTCAACGTAAGATTCGATCCCCGTCTCACGGGTGGGAGCCTTTACGATGACCAGTGAGCTATAGGAGCTTGACGCTCGAGACCGAGTAGGCTCTTACGTCCTGTGGAGATTATGCACTGCGCATATATGTTGTCAATGTTAAACACTGCTCTCAGTGTGTGTATTGCTCGTACATTATTGTATTTAGTTGCTCATAGTATACTTTATGAGTGAAAGGGTTAAGCTAGGCTTAAGTTGCTATTTGAGTCACTGACTTAACCAAATACTTAACTTTTCGAACAAAACAGGTAAACGCCAATGGCGAGCCATTCTAATAACAAAAAATATTAGTTTTGATTTATCTTAAGGACGCACCACGGGTCTGCAATTTCAGTTGGACCAAGGTTTGTAAACAGTTAATTTGTAATCTATCAGATTTAGTTAGCGGCTTAAGTATTTACATAACTCAAGTAGGCTTTTAAATACGACAAAATCATTAAGTAATTATACTTAGCATGTACTTAAGTACCAAGTGACGTAGGGTTTTAGAAACCCAGCCATTGTCTGGGTTTATGAAATCTGACTAATTATTTATTTAAGTTATGGTTAAGTAATAACTTAAATTGCCAGCTTGGGTAAATACTTACTTACCTTCTGGCTCAGAAATCAGTAATTGTTAATTTTGAGCCTGTGTCGTAACATTAAGCTATAGTTTTGCTTTGTATTAATCAGACACCATCCAGTATACATCATGAATTGGACCAAGGTCAGTAGCTTTGCCTGAAATTACCAGCCTTTTGAGAAGCGATAAATTGGTTAAGTAATTACTTAATTAAGTTTGTTTGAAGTTGTACTTAAGTAGGGTTTCACAATTCCAACCACTGTCTTTTGATTTGAAGAAAGTTGCAGAAAAGTATCGCTTAGCTTTAGTGAGACAAACTTGGCTGGATAAATCTTAGCCACGGTGTTTGTAAATTTTGGCAGTCACGGACCCACAAGTTTTCTATCGGGGAGGCGTCGCGGTGTATAATGGTGAAATAACCTCGCGACTTTGGATTTGATCTCCGCTGGGGGGGGGAATCTACGTCTGGGTAGCATTCATAGGATCCGCCAGTGTTCGTGATTCCAACAAGCTTTAGTGAACGATAGCAGTGTATTTCAAAAACGTGCTTGAGGCATGATTTATTATATATATATAATTTTGACGTTTATTAAAGTATTGCTAGAATTGCTTTGGCTTTTATATATATATATACATATATATAATATATATACTGTAGTGACCCGAATAAGAGGGGGTAATAAGAGGGGTCCCCATTTTGAGTCCCGGTCAATAGGAGTCCGTATCTGTAATAAGAGTACGTAAGCGGATAGAGTCCCTAAACCCTAATTAGAGTCCATAAATGCCAATTATCCTTAATTGTAGCGCATAAATGACTCCAGGACCAAATAAAGTTGAGTTCAAAACTTTAAAGCGTGCTTAAGTTTTGAATTTACATTCTTAAGTCTAACCTTGCATTATCGCTCAAGCGATTGATACAAGACAAATAATCGTTTCATTCAACGAATAGTTGCAATACCGGATATATACCAGTAACGAAGAGCGGCGGAGCGTGGGTTAAAAATAAATAACAGTCCATAACCGAATAACAGGGGGTACCCTCTGGAGAGGCCAAATAAATATCTGCCTCCCCCTCTTAATCGGGTCACTACAGTATATATATGTCTATAAATTGAAATACTAAAACCACTAGCTAAAGCATCTGTATAATCTTTACCAGATTTGCAGGATTAAACCTAAATCAACCTGGTTACTTACTAAATAAAGTTAAACTTGCCATAAACCCACTGCAATATTAATTAAATAAATTAATATTTGTTCATATTTGACATCGTCAATTATTATCGCTTTATGCTTGGCTTCAACTTAACCATAACGAATGGTGGTTGACATATCACGTGCTTATTCAACTTACTCTTTTCAACAAAAAACACGCAAACATCCTAATTTCGGCTCAATTACTATTTTACCTTTCAAGAGATATTAAATACTTCGCTGATTTTAAACGTATCGTTCAAGTCAACGGTTTGATCGTTAATGTTGTGACGCAATAATGAATCAAGACACTGCGACCGAAGAACAATCACCAAAACGTTTGAACTGTTTGGAGGTAAGCGTTGAGTTTTAGTTTTTTTGTAATTGCGGCGGCCGTTGTATTGATGTCTGCCGTAATAGTAGTATATGCGTATTCTTCTAAGCTTAAACCTAACGCGGAACCAATCCAAAAATAGTAGTCTAATGCTTGGAAGAACAATTTATAACCTAAGCTTTACAAAGGTCGCTGATTCGTGGAGCACCGGAGGTTAAAGCCGTGAAATTGTGAGGGCTTATATTTTTTCGTGTTGTTACGTCGCTATATTTTTCATATATGTATGTATATATGTGTATATATATTATATTTGGCAAAAAACACATTGTGAGCTTCAGATGAACCATTTTTGTTGCAACATATTCAGAGCCGCAGAGCCCATGGTGAACATACATCCAACCATCGTATCTACTTGAACCGTCCCGGAAGTCTGACTGAAGTCAGCTCACGCCTTTGTTGAGCCGACCATTGGATGGACGCCTCGTTTTACCCGACCCCTGAATTTAAAATTTTTCCTCGTTTTGGAGCGGTTTTCTCTTGAAAAAATAGTGATTTTAAAACTGCGCTCTGATGATGTATTTAACTCAAGACACACTCATATTTAAATTGACACGGTTACTTTTCAAATCAACACTTTTGAACTGACTCCACCCTGTCACTGTGACAATTTTTCATCTCGTCGTCGTTGTTAAAAATCAATACCGTTGTAACTTTTGAGTTTCGGCCGTGTCTTAATTTTTTACTTGAACACAGTTCTCGATATTCTGTCACGAAAAAAGTTTCCACAACCGGGATGACTTAGACGAAAAATTGCGTTTTTGCTAGAAAAACTGTTTCATTGTATTAAACTCACAACACCCGTACTAAAAGTGATTTTTGAAAACTTGAATCAAAATTTGAAAATGTTTCTACTTTTCACACTATATCCTTGCATGACGGTCCAATGAGGGGGCCGCTTGGACCTCTGCTAGCACCCCTTTCCGAAATAATTTAGCAGATGTCTAAATCAGTGATGGGCATCGTATACGGATATCCGACAATGCATTGCTGGATATTTATCCGGATATCCGTAATTAAAATTTCTATTCCGGATCTTAAAAACACGATTTTCTAGTTTTCGGGTTTCCGAACCTTCGTTTTTTATGCGGATACATATTTCTTGACGGATACATATCCGGATATTTCTATGTATGCGTATATCCGGTGCCCATCTATCCGGATATTTTTCATATCCGTATATCCGGTGCCCATCTCTAATCTGAATTTGTAGCTTTTAAAAATAACAAATGGTGATTTGTAGACGATATTAAACACCTGTCTTCGCAGAAAATAAAAATATTGCGACCGACAGTGATATTTGACTGTATTGTACCTGTGATATATTTAAATTTGAACTCAAAACGAGCGTAAGTGGCACAAACTTAATATCGCGCTCCGTTCAGATTTTGACTCAATTTTTGAAGTGCACGGCGACAAGTGGGCAGTGGCGGATCCAGGATCTCAAAATCGGGGGGGGGGGCAAAATGTCACAAGTAATAAACTTATTTTTGACCCACACACAAACCACGAACTATTGTCACAAAATTGCTAATTATATAATTTTTGTCGAGATGCTGTTGGGGGGAGCCACGACCGGGGTGGCCCCCCATGAATCCGCCATTGCAAGTGGGGTGATGTTTTTATTCAGTGATTTTCCAGGACCGCCCTCCACTTATACGAAATTGGTCAGAGGTGATTAATAACGGGGTAGGATGGGGTATGTCTTATCCATCATCGTGAACCTTAGATAGATTTCCAAGAATCAAACTGAGACGCTGTTTTTGACTTTAAATCTAGAGTTTTCGAATTATAATTTTGATTCAAAGAAAATATATCACTCGTCAACAATGTAATATATGTCATGAGCAGACGTTTAAAATACTTGAAGTAAATTATATCTTATTAAAGCTAAGCTTGATAAGCATGCTTGTAGCTAAGATTTTAGTCCAGGGTTTGATAATTTCAAGTAAATACAACGGTATGATCTCGAATACTGCGAAGGTTTTAAAACCGATCTAGAAACTTCGATAGGGAATATGGCTGATCAATCTGTTCCCGTGTATGCGGACTATTTGGACAGTAAACACGGTTTAAGCTTCAGATGACCGGTTACATTGCAAAATTGCTGCGTTTCATGATGCGTCCGCCACTGATTGGCTGTCTGTAGAATCATGGAAAAATGTTTCACGTTTGTAATTATCGTTTTGTACTTACGGTTAAATTCTTATTAATTCTTCATTTTTGCATCTTGAAGACGGTCTTAGAGCCACTAGCGGATCCAGAAAAGAAGGGCGGGGAGGGGCGTACGTCCGCTTGCGTCAGAAATTTGTTTCTATTGGACGGGAAATTTTTTGCCAAATCTATGACTAACTGCTAATTAAATAAATACCTAATAGTGAATTTCGAGTTGTAGGTTTGATGCTAATAGCAACACAACTTGTTTATGCGTTCAAGTATGGCACATCTCGAAGCAAACCTGGCTAATGAAAGCTTAAAACGTTGAATTTATTCATTCCTCGCATAAAATATGCTAGTGACAGCTCGCGGATACAAAGTGGGCCACCCCAAGCCTAGTCTCCCCCAACACAAAACCAAAAAATTTTGCGTTAAGAGTTTGCATCTAAAAATTTGTTTGGCTTTTCGCTTGTTTGGCTCAAGAACTTTTTTAAAAAATATCGCGTGCCCCCCGCCGTAAAGACTACCATAGATTAACCTTGAGGCTTGTTCCGGTTTGCTTGTAATTTTTCAAATTATTCATTCCGATTTAAATTTTGCCAGCAATATGGTCAGCACTGACCAATTAGATTTCGTTTGGCATCTACAAGTTTCATCCAATTATAAACCCCAGCTTTCTGGTCAAGGGCAAGTAACTTTCGCATTTTACTCTACTCATTGATCGTAGGCGAATTTCAGTATTTTGGCTTACGGAGGGCTGCAATTTTTGTTTACAAAAGCGAAGAATTTATACATATACATACATACATATATAGATTGTAATCTGTATTGGCCAACTTTCGAAGTATAACTTTCAATAACAATGCCGCGAAAGCCGTTTGCCTGACATGGATCACCTCTATGCTAACGGTTCGATCAAACGAAACACTAATTTGTCATCGGCTATATAGTGTACTAGCTAAGTTATTAATATTAATGTAATAGACAAAAGATTACAAGCTTATGTTTATGGTTATAGAACCGTATATGATTGAGTACTTTATGCTTACATGGACACACGCAGCTGGCGTTCAGGGTTTGATCAGGTAATAAGGCGCCGTACAAATTAGTGAAATTAACCAGTTGGTTTGTATTTTGTTCTAAATTTGAGCATTAGTTTTGGCCATAGCCCCAAATACACAGGGAGGGATGGACCTTTAGCAGAATTTCATTTCGAAACGGTATTTTAACATGACGTAAAATTATTTTTGACTTAAAATCTATCAGGATATTGTAAAGCGTGTAAAAGTCTTTTTTTTCGTGTCAGTTCAGAAATTTCAGCGGAGGATATATCCCTATCCGGGTCTTTTCGGTTATCCCTCCCAGCCTGTGTTTGCCCAAAAGTGCTCGGATTTTGAAAATTTTTGCATATTTGAACTTCTCATGGCATCTACTGATCCGTCATTGGCCAAATTTGTATTTTTCAAAAATTCGATTTTTTAAGGTTCCAATGTGCCCCCTAGGGACCAAAAAATTGTCAAATAGTATAACAAATTATACATAATTCGATACAGCGTGTAGAACTGAGTCCAGTGGTGTTAAATAACTAATTTGTCGCGCTGCCAATGATTTGGCTTGGACCTTGAGACCTTAAATGATCGAATTTTTAAAAAATTCAAATTTGGGTGTGAAGAGATCGGGGAAAAACATGAGAAGCTCAAATATGCAAAAATTTTCAAAATCCGTCCATTTTGGCCAAAGGCGGGCTGGGGAGAGATAACAGAAAAGACCCCGCTATCCTGTGTTATATGCGTATTTGTTGATACAACCGCAGTTTACAAGTGTTATTACAGGAACAAAAAACCCAACGTCAATCCTTAACATTTCACTACGAAATTTTGAGTTCAATAAAAATAAATAGAAATGAATGCATTTTTTCTTTATTTTTAAGATAATTTTGACTATTTCTGCTTGGTTTCGTTGTTGTAAGTTACATTTATTTTTGTTATTATAAGGCGACAATATTTTCATTTACGTATATTTTTTCGGTACTTGTACAGTTTCTGAACACACTAATGTTTATTTGAGAGAAAATTAACGTCTCATGAAGTCCCTTATAACCTAATGGGTTATTTTGCTCAATCCTTACGTCTCAGGTCGAGGCTTAGAAACGAACGTCTAAGCCTAAGAACATTAGCTGAAACCTAATAGTTTTAGGATATATTATTTAATCGAATGATTTGACACTTTGTGCCAAATTTCGAAGCTAATTATGTATTTCGTAGTTACATAGATACAATACCTATTCGTACCTTGTGATAGTTGCTACATACATTTTAAGAATCAGGGCCCTTGACAGTAAGACGTTTCTTTATAAAATCATATAACGGGTTTGAGATATTGCAAACTTAATTCGCCGCCGTGTGTCAAGTTTGGTTAAGTCATATGATTCAAATCCTGGGTTGCGTGATATGTTTTCGTGCCGCGGTTCGCCGTCCTCTGCCGCACGCCAGCACGGTGAGCATGGCGTTACCCCCTAGCAGCGGCCGAGGCGTCACAAGCCAAGCGATCGTGACACAAAAGTTAAGTTTTGTAAGGTAACTTTTCCATTGTATCATAAAAAAACTTTTTAACGGATCGGTGCCCCTCCCATCTTGATCCAGCCCTGAGCCCTAATATTGTTTAATTCAGAATCAGGAAGTAGGTGGTCGTGGTACCTGTCCGTGTCCAGTGGAATCAGTGTGACTCTTGACTCTGAGGGAGACGCCGTTTAGTTTTTACTCCAGTGATAATCTCGTATTTGCGCACAAATTTGATTTCCCACGCTTCCGTCACCTATGAAGGCTGATTTGACTAGAACGCAATCAGGAGCGGGTCCAGGAATTTCTAAAATGCGGATCGCACAAGATAGAAATAGCGGAAGGACTAGCAAGCGAAGCGAACATAAGCCAAGGTCATTTTTAGTGCTAAACCTTAACACAAAACCTTGGATTTGAACCCTGTTGAGGGGCCTTTGCCGGAGTGCCCCGTGGATCCACCAGTGGAAAGAAAAGAGAGATACATCCCTCCTAGATTCCTGGAAAGACCAGAATAATGCATGTTTACGGGGCTTTTAGGGTACCCACCTTGACAGTCATACGTTCCCGAAATGAAGACCAAGCTAAGCTGGTGTTCCTGTGAAAGGAATGCTTCTTGCTCTGTACAGGTTCGGTCTTGCCGTGTGCCGCCCACGCAAAAAATTACTATGCAGTTCCAAAAGTCAAATTTTACGTTTCGGGTTTGTCTTGTACCTTCGTGCTCAATTACGAGCCTCCCTGTAAGTGCTAGAGAAACTTTCAATTTCCGAGGCCCCTACAACATCGGATACCATAATTTGATGAGTATATACTAGCTGTGTACTTTAAATCCTGCTTGCCGTTCTTATGAAAATTTTACGAGGGTAAAGAATCACAAATTTTTACCCGCGTTTTGATATTCTTTATCCGCGGATATTCCGACGTCAAAATTTTATTACCCGTCCCGGCGAGTACCCGCGGGCATCACGGAATAAACCGTTTTTCAGGTCGATTCAATTTTTCAGCGAAACACCAACCCTGGTTCAAGCCGACTTTGTTTACATATTTGAAAAAACTTATCACAAACATACTCCCTAACAAGCATGGGGGTACACAAGAAAAAGATTGAGAGGCAATGTTCCCTCCCGTGTTTTCTGGAAATCTAGGAATATGCCACTTTCAACAGTATTTAGAGCAACATTTTGTATCATAGAAGTTAAAATGCTCTTTTTGTAGAATTTTTCCGATTTTCAAACGAAATTCTGGTTACGCCTCTCCTGCAAACAAACCTTGCCTCTACTGTAGTGACCCGAGTAAGAGAAGGGGCTGACATTTATTTGGCCTATTCAGAGGGAACCCCCTGTTATTCGGTTACGGACTGTTATTTATTTTTAACTAACTCTCCGCGGTCGTTCGTTACTGATATGTACGGTATTGCAACTATTCGTTGAATTAAACGTTTTTTGCCTTGCATCAGAAGCTTGAGCGATAATGCAAGGTTCTACTTAGAAATGTACTTACAAAACTTAAGTATGCTTTAAAGTTTCGAACTTAACTGAATTTGGTGCTGGAGTCATTTGTGCGCTACAATTTGGGATAATTGACATTTATGGACTCCAATTAGGGTTTATGGTCTCTGTCCGGTTACGGACTCTTATTAGGGATACGGACTCCTATTGATTGAGACTCAAAATGAGGACCCCCTCTTATCGCCCCCCTGTTATTCGGGTCACTACAGTATTCAATTTAAACGTGCTCAATGTCTCAAAACTGAGTCTACAATTGTGTCAAGATGTCTCGCTAGCTTACAAACGGCACAAGCGAACGTCTAAACTTAATATTTTGACGACACAGACATTATTAAGCTAATCGAATCATAACAAATCAGTTGGATACCAGGGTATTGGATACCTCCTAGATTTACCTTTAAAATCTCTATTATTAAGATAGTGTTAGCTTTTAGGTTGAGCTTAAAATTTCAGCTACAATTTTTTCAAAAAATGAAATATTTTGAGTTTCGGTCGCACAAAAACATTTGTTTACGAATTGATTTACAGCGTCGCTCGGTGCCGTACGGCGACTTACGTTCGACATCGGGCGGCTGTAAATTCATTCGTGAATAAATATTTTTTAATTTGCGACCGCCATATTAATTGTTTCATTTTGTAAAAATTGCAGCTGTATTTTACTGAAATTTACGTTCAGCACCGAAAAGCAATAAATTCGCCAATAGTATATATACTAAGTCAGCTTAGCGAACGCACAACAATCTGAATGCAAATAATATTTTCACAGAGCGCTCAGTTTGTGTTGTAAGTAAAACATTGTAAACGAAGTTGTGCAACTTCAACAATAATATGCGTACACCAGGTGACTTTTGAAGGGGTAGTGTCATGGACAGTGAAGCCAAAAAAGCTTCTGTGTCCTGAACGTTGAAGCCAAAAAGCTTCAGTGTCCTGGACGTTAAAGCCAAAAAGCTTCAGTGTCCTGAACGTTGAAGCCAAAAATGCTTCAGTATCCCGAACACTGAAGCATTTTGGCTTCGGCAGCCTTCACACTAAAGCTTTTGGCTTCTGAAGCAAGCTTCAGTATCCATGACTCTACCCTCTCAAAAGTCACCTGGTGTACGCATGTTATTGTGGAAGTTGTATTAAATGCTGGAAAGTTGCCTTAAATACGTATGTGGGGCGTTCCAACTTTAATATATAAATAGCTCCACCCCAATGCGAGTTATGTGCTCAAATTCGGTAAACTGATAGTAGAAGGGGAAGATATTTCTTCAACTCGGAGGACGGAACCCAAAAACAACTCAGTTTGTTATATTTTTCAAACGAGAGTCCAAAATATTCAATGTACAGATAATAAACAGACATTCGTTCCCCGTCTTCCCAGATGTACATAACCGCAAAATCATAAATTTCATTACAGATACTTTCATTCTTATATTTTTTGGCGTTTCATAAAAAATTTAACACTCAAAATGAGTGCAAAAAAGCATATGTTATGTTGATTTTTTCTGTACCCGGAACAAACCCGTAACCAGACGGGGTACCGAAGAAGGCTCAGCAACCCCTAAAAGAATTTTGGCTCCTAAAAACTTTCAGTGTAAGCCATCGAAAACCCTTGTATACGTCTCCTGAAAATTTTATAACCCCCTAGGAAGGGGAGTTGGATACGGGCGTTCTAAGCGCTTTCAATGAATTTTTACTAGTACAAAATATTACCTCATTCAATATGCAAATTATTGTGAATTATGCTAAGTATGCATAAAGAAATCTAACCATCTTCAAAAAACTCACCGAATCTTAAACGCGAAATAGCTGACGAACCAGCCTGGCTGTACGTCAGCGGTTGCTAAGAGGACACACATGAAATGTGTACCAGCAATATTTCGGTGTTCCTTGAAGAGAGAGATGCGAAAAAATTTAGGTTCACTATGGTAGCTTGCAATTTGTTTGGAGTTTACACCCTTAAAAGATTAAGCTTCATATCGCAGGTGGTTCAGGGGGGCGGAAGCTCTCTCGAAAACGAAATTTTTGTTGCGAGGGGATCCTTGTCCTCGGTGGTGGGACCTAAAACAGTGCCAGACAAACTTCCAGTTACATAGGCACGGACTTTTATTAGTCTAAACTATAATAGCAAAATATAAAGTTAAGCCTGCCGAGACAAACTTGCTGGACAACTAGCGGCAGCTATTTCTTATCGCCGACATCAAGGTCACGTTTTATAAAGCTAAAATTTTTGTTTAAAATATTTCATAAGATTACATCAGAAATTGACTCAACCATATCAGCTTGGCACCACAGAACACCAGCCTTCAAAATCTAAGGCATAGACCACCCACGTGTGTTCTCGTCTAAAACGCTATATATGCCTTGTTTTGTAGGTTCATATTTTATTCTAAACTAAACCCACTTAGTAAAAACGATCACAGTGTGTGTTTGAGAGAGAGCCAGAGATATTTGTTCCTCACACAATTTACCCCCGGCAACTATAGTGCTTGTTCGCGTATAATGGCGTACAACGATGGTACTAAAGCTAAAAACCCCATGAATCTCCGTCATGAATATATACGCATAATGCTGACATAGCTAGTTGAAATGGCGCCAAAAAAAGTCCCGCTCGTACTGCGCGCCCGTGTGTGTGTCTACCGCTTTTTTGCCAACCATCCTAAAGAATCATGGTATTGGAAATAAAAGCACGTTGGCGTATTTTGCCACAAAGGCCTTCTGTTAAAATATTCTTGTTTCGTTGCGCGTAGTTCGACGTTATACCCAACAAAATGCTTCAACTCAGAAACAAGCGGTTCAGGTTGTTGTAGACTGTTTCTGTGTGTCTCTAAAACCGGTGTAGAACCAAGATTTCATGCTGAGAGGGCATAGAATATCGTGTATATAAGTTTTTGTGAGCGAGCGAGAAAATTTTTTCAACTCAATTGATAAAAAAAGATGATGCTAAAGCATGCTTAAATGTGCTCTGTGTCACCTGAAATTTCGAGAAGGGATATTATATTGTCTCTATCTCTCCAGTTGTGTACATCTCGGTTCAAGTATACTTTTTCAACGGTTAGTGACGCCATACTAAGCGCAGTTCAATTTGAGAGTCAATGAAATTGTGCTGTTTTTATGTCAGGTCAGACGTCCGAGTTTATAGGGCATATTGCTACTTTTAACTGCGGTATATATATAAATAAAAACTGTTCCGCCCCTGATCTTTACATGGACCTATGTTTAAAACAACGCTAATGGGAACTTGTTTCAGCTGTTGTACCTTCTAAAATAATACAGAACTCATTGTTTGTTGGTATATTCCTTCTGAACTGTTCTTGTTTTCACTTTAGATTCTTTCGTTTGAAGTTAAAATTCCATGAATTGACATGATATTTGTGTAATGTCACGGGTCAGTAGCGTATACAAGTGTAGCACAGGGGGATACATCCTCTGACGATTGTGAAAGTAGTCTATAAGACACTTGCACTGTAAATTCAATTGAATTGATTTTGACTCAGAATGAGTTAAATCCACTCCTGATGTGTGACCTTTGAATTAGGTCTTTCAGAACTCGGAATTGTGAATTGATTGAAATGATTTGAGTTCACTAGTCATCTCACCCGGAATTAAATCAGCTCACATTGAGCTAATATTTACTGTTATTAACTTTAGAAACAACCAAAAATAACCAATTCTCTCACCGAGTGGATTAATCAACTCATTGGAATTTGCCGTGTACAGGATGTCGAATGATCTGCAGAAGTCAAATATATTTGTGTAAGAGTGCACTATGATTTAAATTAGGGCCAGATGTTTTCCGACGGGGCTGTAAGAGGCAATTTATGCGTTAGACTTACTTTTTTGCCTAGGCTTACGCTTAGGCCTAGGATCATCCTTACGTTTAGGCTTAGACTTAGGCTTAGAAATATGCTTATACTACTGTTCTGGCCTTGTTCTATCCATTGACCGACTAGGCTTTAGATTTCTGACTCCATTTTAGACTAAGCCGGTTATGCTGGTCTTGGCAAAATATATATTAGATAAAGGCTTGTTTTTAGGTTGCCTTACACACCTGATTGTTGGAAAATCAATAATGTAATGTTATATTTAATAATTTTGGCGTTATAATAATATATACTTCTATTGTATTATGTTAAGAAATAATGAAGTCAAGGAGTATCTATCTTATAAATATTTAATGTAATGGTCTTTGCTTAGAAGAGAGCTATTATTAGTTATATAAAGACTAAGTTCCTTATATGGGTTTAAAGTTTAATCTAAATAGTAGTAGCAGTATTTTTAACTGTAGCAGTTATGACCAGTTAGTAAACAGGGTTTCAAACAGGCAAACTGCTCCTCTTGCCCGCAGCCAGGGCGGGCGGGCAGGGTCTCAGCCGTTCCTGGAGAAGTTTTGTCCCCAGTGAGAAAAAGTTTTAACCTGGTTTGTGTGTGTGACGAAATCTTTCCATGCAACTTCTGGCCCATGTAAAGATCAGGGGCGGATAGTCTTTCGGTGGGACTACACAATAGAGTAAGCCTAAGCTTTGGTCTGATTTTTGTGCTTGGGTTACGCTTAGGTTTAGGCTTAGGAATATGCTCATTGTTACGCTTAGGTTTAGGCTTAGGCTTAGAGTTAGGCTTAGGCTTAAGAATATGCTTATAATACTGTTCGACCCTGTTCTTTACATTGGACCAACTTCTGAAAAAATTTTAGCCCCCACTGGAATGTTGAGCTGGTCACGGACGTGCAGCTTCTGCGGTATACCTCAACACTGGAAAAAATGGTGAGTCAAGTTGACACTCTCCGAAATAGGCTTTACAGACTGCACAAACGGAGACAAATCCAATATGACTCTGACGGACTCTAATTTGATTCTGTTTGCGTAGTCCCGTAGAGCCTATTTCGGAGAGTCAATTTGACTCACCGTGTTTCGCAGTGGACAGTTGCTCCGAATTGAAAGAAATGAAATAAAAAAAAAGTGCTTATTTTTAGGCTATGGCTTAGGCCTGGGATTACACGTATAGTACTGTTACGGCCCTGTTCTATACATTGGCCCTTTTGTTTTTATATTTTAATAAATTTCTGAAGTTTTATTGGCTTGAGACGTTTATGTTTAGATGACAAAAGTGTAATCATAAAAACACACAAGGAATACTAAGATATTTCGTGCTGTAGTAACCCGAGTAAGAGGGATGTAATAAGAGGGGTCCTCGTTTTGAGTCCAATCAATAGGAGTCCGTATCCCTAATAAGAGTCCGTAAGCAAATAGAGTGCCTAAACCCTGCCAAACGTCCCTAATTATAGTGCATAAATAACTCCAGCCCAAATAAAATTGAGTTCAAAACTTTGAAGCATACTTAGTTTTAAAGTACATTCCTATGTATAACCTTGCATTATCGCTAAGTTTTTGATACAAGACAAACGTTTAATTCAACGGATAATTGCAGTACCGGATATATATCAGTAACGAAGGGTGGCGGAGCGTTGGTTAAAAATAAATATTTTTGGTCATGTGACAAATATATATATAATATATACATAATATATAATATTTATATATAAGTATATATATCCTACTTGTTTTTCATTGATTTAGATAAAGGCACGCAGTAGGGTAGGGTATACAAACTTTCTCTCTCCTGATTAATTTCGTTATCAACTCATGTAAATACTGTACCATAAGCTTTAGGAAACACACGGAAGCAGGATCGTATAGCGGCCCTTACAACTGCTCTCGTTTACTTCAACTTTGTTGCCATTTGTTACGTCTACTGAGCATAATTAACCATAACAAATCGCCAGTGTTATAGATCGCGTTAATATCTGATTGGCGAATTAGCTATGTGATTAACAAACTTAACATGTCAGATATAGCTAACTAGTTGAATATATATAATCAGGCGCAGATCCAAAATCAATAAAAGGTTATAGGACAGGGTCAACATTAGAATAAGTGTCAGCGTATAAACTGACCAGGATGTTGAATATCAAAAATTGTTAAATTATAAACAAATTGTTGTAGAACGAACGATCCGCATTTTTCAGTTTTATGCACGTAAACAGCGCCGCAGCAGGCAGGGGTGTTGGCTCCCCACAAATTCTAATGTGGGGGGCGAAACTCACGAGCAAAAAACCAGACACATTTTAATACGTAAGCGGTTTTTGTTTCAACCGATTACTGTGGGGGCCCCTATGGGGGTGAACCCCCAAATGGGGGTATGGGGGGTAGGTGCTTCTGCCCTGCAGGTATTCCTTTCTAAAAATAAATATTTTATTTTCTAAAAAAATAAAAAAAAATATAATAAAATTAAAAATAATTTTTTATTTTATTTATTATATATATAATTAAAATATAAAAAATAATTTTAAATTAATAAAAAAATAATTATTTTTTTTTATATAATATAAATATTATAATAAAAATAAAAAAAAAAAAAATATGGTATTTGTGGTTAATATTTGCAGACTAATTTTAAGTTTAACAATAGACGGCAGCCAAAGTTTAGCCAAGCCAACCATTGTTTGGAATCTATTCTTAAACGCATTTTAATCGGTTCGAAACAATATAATCTATAAGTCACTTGCAGGTAACAGCAACGCCGCAGACGGGATTAGATATCAGGCGAGTACATCCGTAATTTTTAGGACCCTAGTAGCCAACAGGATATACTAATGTCTCTAAAGGTAACTTTTATCATTTCCAGTAAATTTCCAGGTAAGCTTTGTCTCCGATATCCGGGTCCGTATCTAGAGCGGGCCAGAAGGGACTTAATTCAGCTGGACGAATTTTGCGTCTTCTAGAAAATTTGCGCAACTTTGCTTGTAAGTCATCGCAGACCCTTGGATGCCTTTGCTGAAAATTTCTTAGACTTTTCTCCTTTGGTTCACAGACCATCCGGTAATATGCGCTAATACGCAGGTTGCGAATCACGAGTATTTTGAAATAAACCACGTGTCTACGTTCATGTCTATCCCTTGAAATCATGACACACGTCCTGTTTAACTTGATTACTGGTTCGGCATAGATATGGTTTCGGTAACCAGAGTTTTTGAACCAAGGGTTTAATCCATGTTCAGGTTGTATGCAAATCAATTTGTCCCAACTAAACGTTTACGGTTAAATGTTTTCAAAACCAGATAAATATAATGGCCCGATCTTCGGCGAACCGTTTTCGGCAGAGCTGCCATGAACTAAGCCTAAGCTTTAGATTATTTTTGCTTAGGCCTAGGCCTCGGCATACGCTTATCGTTACGCTTAGACTTAGGCTTACGCTCAGGCTAAGGCTTACACTGCAAAAAATGGTGAGCCAAATTGTACACTCTCTGAAATAGTCTTTTCCTGACTACACAAACTGTGAAAAATTTCGACTCCGCCAGCGTCAAAGGAATATGCTTATATCACTGTTACGCCCTGATTTAGCCGTACCACCAATTAAAGCTATGCTTCGATCAATTCTATAAGATCAACTAAAAACTGATTGGATATATTGATATGTCGCACTTTTTCGAAATGATTTTAAATTTCAAAAGCCGCCAGACTATTAATATAGCATTTTTTTGGGTAAAGCATATGCGACCTGTCGTGGTTTAGCTCAAGATCCAAATATGAAACTGCAGTACCTGCTTATTTAAACAAAAATAATTGCATGGTTTAATGTTGGCTTTTTTCAACGGTTCTTATATTAAAGCGGTTTCATTGGTATAAAATGTGTAGAACCTATTTCGTAAGCCTAAGCTTAAGCCTAAAGTGCCAAAAAGAGCTTACACCTATTAAGCTTACGTCTAAGCAAAGAAATTAGTCTAAAGCGTAACCGTACTCTATTGCAGTCCCGGTGAAAAGGTTCCGGTCCTGATCTTTACACTGGCTCATCAATGTATTTTCCCTGTTTTGCTTTTCTGGTGGTGTGCATTAAAAATGTTTTACATACTGAAGCAATCAGCCAAAACGAAAGTTTTTTGTTGAAATTTCACACGTTCAGTTCCAAAATGCGTTTAAATTGGTTACATCACTTCGCTCGCAAGGTTTCTGTCTCAATTCTACTCATTGTTATATGACCCCCGGTTGCTTTTGGTTATGATCTATGCGATAATGCTGTAACCTCAAGGGTTTTTTTGGGTGAAATAGGGGGTTTTCACCCACTTTCGTTCAAAAAACCCTCGAAATTCAAACAAATCCACTAGAAACCCACCAAGCCTTCCAAGTGTTCCAAGTGTTTTTCACAGAAAACAATTTTACCTAATACTGAAACTTAAATAAAAATACAAACTGAGACAAATAAAATATTTTTGCACCTTCGTTGCGTTGCGTCCATCATTCTTTAAGGTCACAAATGTCAAACCCTTCGCTTTTCGAACGTATTTGAAAAACCCATTTTATTTTAAAAAACTCAGTGAAATTAAAAAACCCACCAAAACACCCGCACCGAATTTTGAAAAAACCTGGTTCAACGTACTAAGACAAGAGGTGTATGTAGTGGTCTAGTTTTCAAATTTCTAGCTAGACCCACCAGAGGTGTATGTGGGTAAAGCTTTTTTACCCGCACTGTTAGTCACTCGATTTACGTTACAGAAAACTTTTGATTAATAGCTTTGAAAACAAACAATTCAGTGAAATAATCTAACACCGGATAGTATTGCACATCACACCTATCATTGGTAAAACTAGGTTGTTTGCCGATGAGTGATAACGATCAGTGGATCAAAACGTTCTTGTCTGTGTGAAATCATTGTAGTTAAGATTGTATAATCACACATTTCTTCAATATGGTTGGTTCCGTCGCAGTTTGTCATGAGATTTCATTCAGAAACCTTGTGAACATATTGTTTCAAGCCAAAGAAAAATATAACCTCTATAGCAACAGCGAAGAATGTCTCCAAATACTACTGTTCTCCAAAAATTTCTGGTGAACTGTATGTGAAAAGTATTCCCGCGTGCATGGGCGAAATTCAGCCAGAACTATAATCTTATAGCAACTTACTTTATTTGCGAGGGATGCTTGCTTTGTACTTTAAACCGCTGTTTGTTGTTTATGAAAATTTTACGCGGGTAAAGAATTACTAATTTTTACCCGCGCTTTGAAATTCTTTACAGCGGTTATACCCGTGTCAAAGTTTTCACACGTGTACTTGCGTTACCCGCAGGTATCCGAGCGTACCCTTTGAGGAGCGCACAGCCCGGACACCGACACAAACCAACACTGCATAAGTAAGTGTCATTTAAATTGTGTATTCCTCTCGCTAACTCGCTGGCGAAGCCTCAGTCGCAATATATATTGCCATACCATCCGGCCCCGTCAAAAATTTCCGGATCCGCAACTTTATGTGGACCTTTATTTAAACGATTGTTTTCGTTACAAAGATGCAAAATAACTCGTGTTCGGTCAAATGCCCGCTGGGTCCAGGCCGAGCGCGAAGGGTATGACTTGAGCCCGGATCTCAATAACTTGGCCGGTTCGAACACTGCTTACTCTTATTGGCTTATTAGCGCTTAGGTTTAGGAATCTAACCTTTGTCTAAAGCCTATTGGCTATTAGATCTTAGGTTTAGGAATCAAATTTTTGTCTAAAGCCTATTGGCTTATTAGCTCTTAGGCTTAGGAATCAAACCTTTGTCTAAAGCCTATTGCCTTATTAGCGCTTAGGTTTAGGAATCAAACCTTTGTCTAAAGCCTATTGGCTTATTAGCGCTTAGGTTTAGGAATCAAACCGTTGTCTAAAGCCTATTGGCTTATTAGCGCTTAGGTTTAGAAAGAGGCGTACCTAAGCCTGAATCAAACCTTTGTCTAAAGCCTTCTTATATGCCTAATCCTAAGCCTAAGCATAAGGCTTAACTTTGAACGCGAGAGGAAAGTGTACAAGGGTCGGTTTAGGCTATTATGTTACGTTGCTAACCGTAACATTTGCCCAAATGATCACGTTTCATCATTGCATACCCAGCGCACCCTTAAGTCAGGTCACCTTTGTACGAGGGCTAGCTAACCATTTTTCAGGAGGCGCATACAAGAGTTTTCGGTTACTAACTCACAAACAATGTTGAACTTTTTTAGGAATACCAAAATTGTTCCAGTGTGGGCCGGGCACCACCCTGGTCCACCTGTGGCTACGGTCCCGCTACCCAGCCAGTATGCGTATGTTTCGCAGTCTCCCTAATACAAGCACAACACAACTCACGCTAGAAAAGCTTATAAGTTTATAGAACTTAGAACAAACCCTACATAGAACCCCAGCCTATTTAATAGCATGGACATAGCCAGGGCTTAATCGCAGAAGGGTCCTACTTAACTTTAGTTCAAAGTTTTCCTTGCGAGGAAGCATAGTAAGCGACGATCTATTCTGATCGCTAGGATTCCGCTCAGGATAATATTTTAATGCCTGTAAACATGCGTTTTCCCCCGTTTCTCCAAATATTTCTTAGCTATGTTACTCAGGTTTCAGTCACTTTGACGTTTAATAGCGACATATAATGCTCAATAATTGTGTATTAGTTTTATGTCAACCGGTATCTACATACCCTTTATATTATGTTCTGGTATGACATATACGAGTAATCCTACCTAATGTCTACCTTGGGCTCGTAGCTAAAAAGAGGCTATGCGGCTTAGCCCCCACGGAAAAATTTTTTCAACAAGAAGATTTTCAACCTTGCTTGTAAGTCATTAATAACCCTTGTATGCCCCTCTTGACATATTTTTAATCCCCTCTAGCAAGGTGAACTGGCTTCGGGCCTGGCCTACATGTCTGTATAGTCATTCATCAAATATTTGGTACCTTTATCATTAGTATCATGTTTCCCTATAGGAACATATATTTCTAGTTTTTTGTCTGTGTATTTTTCATAATATACAACACTCGAGTTTTGTACAACCTCAACCTCAAATGAATCAGTACAGTGGTAATAGCCACAAAATTGGACTGACCGCTGCCGGAGTCGAAAACAGTGACTAAATTAACGGCCCATGTAAAGATCAGGGGCGGAACGTTTTTCTGTAGGACTGCAGTAGAGCAAGATTAAACTTTAGGCTAATTTTTTGCTTCGCTTAGACTTAGGCTTAGGCTTAGGAATATGCTCATTCTTCCGCTTAGGCTTAGGGTTAGGCTTAGGCTTAGGCTTGTTACTGAACGCAATTTGCATTTTAGGGCAGAGGGCGAGCACGTTTGACACCCTGTCTGGGTACGCCGTTGGTGGAATAGCGTTCTGTACCGTGCGTTCGTAGATTAGAACATGTATCTTTTGGTTTTTGGGTGTATTTGATAGATTTATGTAGATATTTTTAAATTTTTATAGCTGGCAGTCTAATGCTTGACTCGCATAAATCGATGATTTAAAGCCTTAATGACATATTTTACTTCATTGTTGCAAGAACTTTGATTTTTTGGTTCCTATCGAACAGGCCAGCAGCCAGCTCAGCTTGCTAGAATAGTTAAAATAATTTCCAGGATGGGCATACAAGGGTTTTTCCATGACTTACAAGCAATGTTAATATTTTTCTAGGGGGGGGCGGAATCTTTCAATGGGGCTGAGTACCTCAGGCCAACATCTGGCCACTTCCCGCTGACGAACCGGTAAGAAATTGATATTGAAATTGGGGGCTCCTGTACGCTTTCGCGCACTTTTAATATTTGTCTTGCGCTTAAGCTTACATCCAGGACTAGGCTATACGTGAAGCTTTAGTCAAAGGTTTAAAGTTTGGCAAGGTTTTCACTTAATTGAACCTGAGCCTTAATAGCCTATGCGTGAATGTGGGAAAAGTGTACAAGTGAGGCAAATTTGGTTTTAATCAGGGTGTAACTGGATATTGGTTTCCTTTTCCGCTTTCAGTAAAAATCGGTATCTGTTTCCGGTTCTGTTTTCGATTTAGGAATACCGGAAATTTGTTTAAGTATTTTTACGTTCAATAATTAGTTATAAATTACGTTAGTCTGAACTGAAACAAAAATTACGATATTCATCCGTTTTTCTTCCAAATTTTAGAAAACCCGGTGTGAACTGTTGCACGTCTCAATTGTGTTGGCAGAAAAATAAAACCTATTTGAAATTTATATACTTCAATATCCGTTTTCCGTTTCAATTATTTTGATCATTATCCGGTTTCGTTATTTTTACTATCTGTTTACACCCTGGTTTTAATATTTCAAAAATAACGCCGTTCAGTATATTAACAAAACCTATAGTTTGGCTGTTTTTTGTCGAAATTTGTGCTTTCTGGTTAATATATATGTAGCATTTCACAATGTGTTGCAGTAAAGTTGGTTAAAATTTGAGCCACGCTACAAAATGAAAACTAAATTTAGGTAAGTAACTGTTTTTCCAACCAGTCTGCAACTGCGAGCCACCGGGCCGGTTTATATCAAACCGCCAGGGTCGGTTTTTAATTGCAGTCTCGCCTTGTATTACATGTCAGCTATACGACCCCGTACCCATAAATATTTCAACGCACAAATACGCTTTGGAGCCGAACAGTTCTTATTGAAATCCTTTGAACAAAATGGAAGTTTTGGTCTGAGCCTAACACATAACAAAACTTGACACCCAACACACCCCCACGAGGGCGAGCTTTTTCCAAAAAACAAAAAAAAAAACAAAAACAACGGCCCGGGGGGGGGGGGGGGGATCTTGTGAGAAGTTCGTGATTTAGACTTAAGCCTGTATCCTGTATCGCCTGTATAGTTCTTTCCTCGATGTATGCTATTCGCTCTGATTTAGTAAAACGCGGCCGGTAAATGTTTATTATAAATCCCAACCCGCAACCCGTATGACACACAAAATACCCAAAATTAAGGCCAGCAAATCACAGGTTATGCAATTTAACTGGTACCCGCGACCTGTGGGACACAAAATACCCAAAATTAAGGCCAGCAAATCACAGGTTATGCAATTTAACTGGTAACCCGAGCCGTAAGACACAAAATACCCAAAATTAAGGCCAGCAAATCACAGGTTATGCAATTTAACTGGTAACCCGAGCCGGAATCCTTAAAGCCGACGTCTGAATCTGATTTAATCCAGCCACTGGCTTTACCGTACCCAATACTTTTGCCGTTTTTCCAGAATCCGTGCAATTCTAACCCCGTTAGAATTACACCCCGTTAAACCGTGTACTCTAACCCCGTTAGAGTTACACCAAATTTCCGACCAATCTAACCCCGTTAGATTTGGCCCAACCGTTGTAGAATAATAAATCTAACCCCGTTAGATTTACTAGACTACTTTTCCCAGGTTCTCCGGTAATACCCCAAGTTCCCTTTTAGCACATAACACCAGTATTCAATACTGGGTAGATCCTGCGCCCTGCGCAACACCAATAAAATCCGTAATGCCGTAATTTCCTTCACATCCTTAAGCCACCGTGACTATTCTTAATTGAAATCAACTCGACCTTACTTATTTAAACTTCCGCCTTTAACTCCAAATACACCAACGCAAAACTCGAAACTGTAGGTAATAAATGCACACTTAACGAAACAAAAAATTAACCGTATGTTCTGACCAACTCCAAAACCAAGACTGATTCCGGTCCTGGCTACCCATATCGGCATCTCGACCTCATTTGCATTTTTGCCGACACCCACAATTGGGTGTCCGCAATGCGGTCGAGGTCGAGAGCCACACATCCGGTACTACAACAACAACAACAACAATGCCGGAGACACTCAATAATAAAGCACCATTTTGGTGCTGACATAGCCTAGCTATGTCGTTAACCGCAGATTAGGCCAGCAACAGTTGCAACATTAATCAATGCCGTCATACGGCCACGCAGGGCCCCAGGTAAGTTTACATTGCGGACACAGCCGCCATAGCATAGTTTTACCAATTTCTACGCCTTGTAGCAACGCCTAAGCCTAACTTAAGTTCTAAGAGAGACTAGGTGGAGCCAGGGACTCCCTTAAGGTGTGGTTTTGATATAGGGTTTTATTTTAGTTTTAGTTTTTAGTTTGAAATAGGTTTAAGTGTGGCACAGCCACCTACAGGTCTCAGCCCTTTTGGAACAGTTTGGGTACTAATTGCTATACCAAAATCAACGTATGCCTAAACGGAATATTACGGCCCTTTTAAGAGTCGGACTGGGAACGTCCGAGGCGTAAATGGGCTTTCGAAGAGGTCCTACATGGACGGCTCATATTTTTATACTCCATTTAAAGAATAGCATATGAATAGCCAAAAAGCTTTCAGTCTTTATGGTCTATATTTTTAATATATTTGCTTTTTCATGTATAGCATCGTAAATCATAGGCCAGAAGAAAAGTCTTTACCTACCCATTTAGCTTTCTATACGGATGAGAGTTTAAAACGGTTTTATGACCCTAAACAGTTTTAAGCGGTGACTATACGCATGGGCTTGCCTCTATAAGCAGCTCGGATCAGGGTCGTATACACGGGACGCAGTACAGGGGGATATATCGTTCGAAAAAATTCTGGCAGGAAAAAATTGCCTTCTTCGGGAAGTTAAATGAGCCGTGAGATTTAGATAAAAAACAACCGGTCACGGAGTGATGGTTAAAAGTTCTGCTAAAGTGTTCTGCTATCCCTGTAAGGTCTTTCTAAAATATGCACTATCTGATTATTAAATTGGTGAATATATATAAATATATATATATCAATATAAATATATATATATATATATATATATATATATATATATATATATATATATATATATGTATATGTATATATATTATGGATGTTGCAACCGCATATTCGTTTCCGTTTCCGGTGAAATCATTGTTGGTTATACACAGTTTACCGTTTTCAAATATGCCGTTATTATTATGCTTCTCGTTAGCGAAATCATTCAAAGAGTCAGTTTGTCAGTATGATTGCATGCCATTGTTTGATTGGATAGAAAATGGCAAAACTACTCCATTAAATTAAGTACGGATGAATTTGTAATTTTTCATATAAAATGTTACTTTGACGACCAAAATTTACACAATTTAATTGGTTCGCATATAATGAAATATGCGCAGCAGTTTTATAGTTTATCATTCACGTTCAGTTTCCTTGTGTATTTTGATTCGCTATATTTTTAGTTTCCGTTCCCTGGGAGTAAATGGTATAAGTCATGATTTTGACGAAACAAACAAACATCAGCTAACTGAAATTATAGAATTGTCTTAGTTTTACATATTAATGTAAGTTGAGATGTGCATAGCATTCATAGACCCGAGATTTCCCGTAGCGGGTTGTATGTATTTTCTGCTTCAGCAGTATGCGTGATAAACTCATAAAAACAATCCGGATGTTTTGCACATGCTTCAGAGAAGCTTTAATATAATATGTTTTAACCTCACTATATACAGTATTTACTTATACAAACAACATTACCAATATTGATATCATTTTATAATATATATGACTTAGTGCAATGAAGTATTCTGTAGGGATTTTCGTAGAAAAACATTGTTAGGCTATATTGTCTAGTGCCATGGTGTCTGAATTGGTAATCCGAAATCGCGTTGACGCAGTGACAGATGCGGAAGATATGGCTGAAAGCCTATCTTTATTGCATGAAGTAAATGATGCGCATGTTTTATGGAAAGACAAGTTTCTAGCAGCAGGTTATTCAGCATAAGCATGCTGTATCTGTTGCTCTAACCATTGTGGGAAAAAACAATAAACCCGACGTCAGGGCACTAATTTATGTTTTTGAGCGTTGTACTTGTAGTAGAGTCGTAGGCAATATTTTGTGTCTTGTTCGTGGTAATTTTGTAGCTAGTGCGGAAATTTGCAGGTCAATTGATGTTTTCGGTGAGGAAACGCATTGTTTTTGCGTTCTTCCATTTTTTAATGTCAACATGGAGTATTGTGGTTTGGTGGGTGTTTGTTGTCGTTAAACGTCGTAAGCGAGTTATCTAGCAGCGTAACTTTTTAAATGCATATCCACAATCTTCCGCTTTTCAGTTTTCAACTCATTTATTTCAGCAATGTTTGTCTGACTTCCAAAATAAGGTAACCGATGACGAGAGTATGCAAGATGCGTGGCAGGAAGACTTTTCACACCGCCCATCCTGGTGTGACGCAGGCATGGCTTTGCAACAAATCAGTAAGGTGAGTGTTAGATAATACATGCAGTTTCATCGCAGTACGTACTACGTGTCAGTCTGGTTAGTAGGAACCTGAGCTTCATTGACTTAGCAGGTGGGAAAGTGAGTTACGGGTGTTTTCGAAGTAGCGACTGTCAGTCTAGGTAGGAACCGGGATTCAGACTTTTTGCTAAAGCACCGGGTTGCGAAATGTTTCGAACTGGCCGCCTTCTGCGTGTCAGTCAGACGCTATTACCATTGTGGCACTAACTCGCCCTTCCAACTACTGTTATCGTCGAATATATGTCGACCGTATGCTGCCGGCTAGCATATATACATACAGCACACTGCACTATACTGCATCTGCACATAATGGACAAGCATGTCTTACATGCTTACATGCCTCAATTTTCAACAAGGTCGTCCCTTAACCATTCATCCTATTTTCGACCGAATACCGTGTTCACAGCGCGGCAATTTATTTACCATTGCGCTCACAGCGTGGTCCCGATGGCAGTTTACGCAGGAACCGGGACTTCAGACTTTTTACTTAAGCAGCGGGTTCGGTTGGTTTCAAACTAGCGCCCTTCTCCGTGTCAGGCAGACGCTGTTACCACTGTGCTACGTAACACCCCTCCAGCTACTTTTATCGTGAAATATATGTTGACCGTATCCGTCCGGCTAACGGCTAGCATACATACAGAGCACTGCACTATACAGCATGTGCACATAACGACAAGCATGTCTTACATGCGTACAACGACCTATGGATCCTATTACAGTCGCTCTACCATTGAGTCTAATGGATATCGTGTTCAAAGCGCAGAATGTATCATTGCGCTCACGGTGTAGAACCCATGTCCAGCTATTCTTATCGTCGACTGTATACATCGATCGTATGGTTCCAGCTAGCATACATACAATGCGCTGCACTATATTGCACGTGCACATTACGGACAAGCAGGTCTCACATGCTTACCATGCCCAATTTTCACCAAGGTCGTTTCTTGACCGTTCGCCTTGTTTTCGACTGGATACTGTGTCCAAAGCGCGACAATTTACCACTGCGCTCACAAAATAGCACTATGTCTGTCTAGATAAGTACATGCACTTCCGCCCTTTTAACTGGTTACGGGTGGTTTTGTTCTAGCAACTTACGGATCCTTAGGCAGCGCCTCTTCAACTGCATTCTTTCGTCGACTGCGACAACCTTGGTAAAAAGTGGGGCATGTAGGCATATCAAGACATTCTTGTCCGTTCGATATGTGTATATTCCATTTGTCGACGTATATACTGCGGCAGAAAAAACACATTTGCGAAAAGTTTAAACTCTGGTAATGATCTCCTTGCCAAACAAAATGACAAGACTGGCACTATTCAGCGTCACCTACGCCTGACGATCGGAAGGTTACGAGTGTTAGCCGAAGTTCCGAATGTGGAGCGTTTCATCCACGTTCTGTATGCCTATTTTGTAGTTGCTTGTGCAAAAGATCTGAAATTCCCGATCGTACCTAGTTACCTACCTAGGCTGACACTACACACAACATGCTTCTATATGGCGACGCATGTCAGTATATGTTGTATTGACAGGTTGAAGTTATATGTTTTGAGTTGTTTTATTCCTGTATTTTAGCGACTATTTTTAAAATATTGTTTGCAAGATCTGCATTCCTTTGCAAGATCTGCATTCCTTTGCAAAATCTGCTTCAGTTGTAAGTTAATTTTAGCATTCTGCAATAATTTTATTTTTGTGTTTTTATAGAAACGAGCAGAAGGTTTTATCGCAGCGCTCAAGTTTCGTGCATTCCTTCAGTCAATTCTGTATAAGTGGGGACAATTTGTTCAATGCAATTGCTTCGGTGTAATCATCATCGGCTCGCTGATACTGATTCTTTGGTGTATTGGGCTAGGACGGTCGTATATTCAAACAAATCTTGACAAACTTTGGGTCGAACGTAAGTTTCATTAAAACATCTTGAAAGTATACTTTTGTTTTCATTTTGCGACCGGATACGTATTAAAAATTGTTGGAACTATGCATTGAGTACTACCTTGTAGAGCGAAGCGAAACTCCGAGCGAAGCTAGGAGTTTCGCGAAGCGTTTTATATTTTGTAGTTGGGGGTCGAAAGGTGGATGTCCGTCGGTCCGTCTGTTCGTCTGTCCGTCCGAAAAGAATCTCAGGAACGCATGAACCGATTTTGATAAACTTTTTTTGTATGAAAACCAATTATCCTGGAGTGTTAACCTCGCATACAGGCTAATTTGCATAATAAATTAAGCCTAAATTAGGACTTCCTACAATATTTCACTAATTGTTACAATTAGAAGTAATCTAATTTTAGCATTAAAGAATTTTTGGGTGCGAGGAATCTGCATAGACTGTTTACAAATCTCCAAAACCGATAATTGAGCAGTTAGCTAATAGATAATTTGCATATTAGCATAGTTTATAAACCTAAATTACGACTTTTTACAATATTTCACTAGTTATTAAGGTTAAAAGCAATATAATTTCAACACTAAACGGTTTTTAAGGTCCGAGGAATTTGAATAAATTGTTTACAAACCTCTAAAACTGATAATTGAATCGTTAGCTAATAGCTAATTTGCATATTAGCTTAATTGACAAGACAAAACTAGGACTTTTTTAAATTATTTCAATGATTATTAGGGTTTACTGAAGGTTTTTGGGTGCGAGGAATCTGAATAAATTGTTTACAAACGTCTAAAACCGATAATTGAGCAGTTAGATAATAGACAATTTACATATAAGCATAATTGATAAGCCTAAATTAGGCGTTATTATAATGTTTCTCTAATTATTAGGGTTACAAACAATCTAATTTCAGCAATAATGGGTTTTCGGGTGCGGGGAATCTGAATAAATTGTCTATAAACCTTTAAAACCGATTATCGAATAGTTAGATAATAGCTAATTTGCATATTAACGTAATTGACAAGGCCAAATTAGGACTTTTTAAATTATTCCAATAATTATTAGGGTGGCTGAAGGGTTTTTGGGAGCGAGGAATCTGAGGAAATTGGTTACAAACCTCCAAAACCGGTAAATGAATAGTTAGCTAATAACTAATTAGCTTATTACCTTAATTGCTTACGTGTGTTCGAGCTTCGCTCAATAAATGTAGTCCCACTACGACTGTTTTAAGTGTGAAAACATGTAACACCAAATTTTCCGCCGGAGTCGAATCCGAGTAATAAAAATTTTCCGAAAAATTCTGTTTAGTATAATTTTATTTCAAGTATTACCACCACCATACGGCATTTTTTCAGCATTTGTCACGCAACATGCGGCTACGGCATTTTACTCACTGTTGTAAACAGTGAGTGCAATCTCGAAATAGTCAGCGCCTTGCTTCTGCTGATCAGTTTAACCGAATAAATTTATCAGGAAAAGTTCCTGTTTGACATTTTTAACTCAAAATTAATAACAGTGAAAATACCGAAAATTCTGGTGAAGAAATACGTAATGTACTTAATTCTGAAACTGGATTTTGAAAAATACCACATTTTTATACCGGAATCAGAATTCTGTTTGTACTTCGTTTGCTTAGTGCATTTTTATTTATTTTAGAAGGTGGAAGGCTTGATGATGAACTTGCTTATATGCCGTATGTTCACGAAAAGCTGCGTACGTCAAACGACACAAAATTAAATAAATTAAAATCGAGTTCATTATCGTCCGGTGGTGGAATGGAATTTTTGGTAAGTTCATGACGGATTTGAGGAAAATTTGGCAATAAATTGAAAAATGCTCAGTGTTAATACTATTTAAAAATAGACTTTTAAATTTAGTATATTGTAGAACTGACTTTTTGTGTCTACTAATGGCAAACTGATGTTTTTTCGCTGCTTTATTAGTACTACTTCGAGGAGTTTGTGCGTCAAGCAGCAGTATTGAATGTAATGTTTATATGTATAGATGTTATTTTTAGATTGTAATTCAAACGCCATTCAATGCGACCAAAGATCCAAATGTACTCAATCGACAAAGTTTGCTTGCTCATCTTGAAATGATGGTTAATATTTCGCGTTTTCAAGTTGAACTGCTGGGAACGTAAGTACTTAACGTATGTTAAGTATAAAATTAGAGATGTGCTGATTAAACGACATCGGTATCGGGAAGTAATAATGCTATCAGTTTCACTTCTTGGCGTAAATCAGTGCGACTGATAAGGGAAACTGTTAGCTCTCTTGCGTTTACCGTGCTCATAAAATTATAGGTTTTTTCGTGGTTAGTGTTTAAGTCTTCCATAATAATGCAATGTAGTATCCCATCTGTTCATTAAGCATAGTGTACTAAAGTTGGAATCGGTATCTGTTCGGCATCGGCATATTTTCAAAACACTAATTGGCATCTGCAAAAATTTTGGTGTAGGCACATTCCTATATAAAGCGTTTAACTTGTTGAGTTGTGTACTTATTGTCTTACCTTATTGTGGTAGTAATGTTGGTTTTTATTAGTTTGATTTTCAAATTTCAGTAACTGGACTCTTGCCGATATTTGTTTTAAAGCTGAAACCCCGACGCCTGAAGGCACATTCGCGACGCTGATTAATGAAGTGAGTTAATTTGATATTCTTGTAGCGTATTTGGCGGGCAACGTATGATATGTCCTTTTTGAGATTTCTGTGTTCAACTTGTCCTTGCTATTCATTTCGCTGAGATTGAATAAAAGTTTAGGTGATGTAAGAAATTCAGAGTTTATTGTGTTAAACTTTCTCATCAACTACCGGCATTGTGTTGTTCCCAATGTTTTTGGTTTTTAAGGTGCTCCCTTTTACCGTATAACGATAACCGAGAATTGTAAAAATCTAAGTTTTTTGATCATACCCACCTTAATATGGTGGAGGTTGAAGCTTTTCTACGAAGGCCAAAAGTTTTCTTTAGGGTTTAACTTTCCTGTAACTACTGGACCGTATTTTCACAGTTATATGAAAAGGATTTTTTTTGCTAAGCATTACCTCTTAGAAAAGTGTGTTTGATGTCAATTCTAGATGCTGCAAAGAATAATTCCGTGTATGATAATTTCACCGTTAGATTGTTTTTTCGAAGGATCTTTAATGCATGGACCAAACCCACCGATCAACTTAGGGTAAGTACTTGGCGTTAATATTCATGGGTATAATATTAAATTTGCAAATTTTCAACTTATTTGAAGGTTAAAATTGTACTTGAAAATTTCATTTGCGCGTATATGCTGCTGTCAGCAAGAAAATTATTAAATTTAAAAATATCTTCTTACATAAAAAAAATTTTGGTGCTGAAAATAGAGAAATGAAATAGTTAAATTAGTTTTGTTAGCGTGTTACAAACTGGTTGCCATAGTTTTAAGCATTGCAGGCTAGTGCAAACACTATTTATCCTATGCATGTCGCGTAAGGGATGCTCTATACTTTTCAGAGCCGGGCGCCGGCGCACGGCGGCGTGCTGTAATTTTTAATAAAAAGTTTTACAGCGCGGCGTCGTGCGGCAAATTTTTTATCGTGGCGCGCATTGGCATCCGGCAGCGAGCGGCGAGTATAGCGCAAAGCTAATAGTCATTCGTTTTCAAAAAAATTTAATTTTAAGAAGTTGGATTTAAACATTTTCTGCCTGGTTTCTCGTTATTTTACTTGTTTATTTATAGAAATGATTAATGAAATGTGTCTTTTCCAGGGTATTTTCTGATTTTCTTGGCGAAGGAATTCCAAAGTTTTTGGACTGGTCAAATTTTGATCCGGAATTTGTAATTGATAGTGCACTTGGGGCAGCGGAGTTGTTCGGAGCGACCGGCACCGTACAAGATTTTCAAAATCTGTTCAAACGAGTAAGAACTATTTTAATTGTTAGCGATCTGCCGATGCTGATTAATATGCACATCACTAATTATTCTTGCTGCTTTTGGTTTTAATTATCTATAATCAAACACAAGATGAACAAAGTCTAGTCTTGGTGTACGAATGCTTATCCTGCTAGGATTTTCGATCGTTACCAGTTAGCAATACATATGATGCTTTCAGCTGTGTATGTCTTTGATTGGTTTCGGGTTGGGTTCAATGCGCGGCAAAATGAGTTCGGGGCCGCAACTACGGGGCGCAATGGGGGGCCGGCGGCTCTCTTACTGACAGTTTCGCCGCTTTTGACGGAAATTTTGTCAGCAGCACTAAAGGAATGCTATGGTCATGCGATTTTGCGTGTTCCCTCTAAAATTTTTATCCTTTTTTATACTAACAATTTTTTTGCCTCGCTGGATAAGTTGCATAAGCATAGATTGTTCTGCGCTTGTCTTCGCTCATGAAAGATGGAAAAGGAAAAGCATTAAGCTAGCAATTTTTAGTAATGCAGCAGAGCTTGCGATAAAACTAGTAAATGCAAAATCTGACGGTATGGTAGACGCACAAGTTGTTTGTATCAGACTCTTTTTAATTTAGTTTCTAAGTCAATTTTAGCTTGGTATCGACCACGGTTATTTGGACCGACCGTGTCTTGATCCGTACGGAGATCGTTGTCATAAAATGTCGCCTAATTATCGAAAAGATTTCAAGGTACGCAACAATATTTGTGTGCAATAAGTTTTTAAAAATTAATAAGAGTGCAATAAGTTTTTAAAAATTAATAAGAGTGGCACTATACTTGTCGATCGCGCCGTTCAGTGTCGAAACACGCCGGAAGTCGCAAAATGTTTTATTTCAAATTGATTTACGGTATTGTTAAATGCAACTTATTCTAAAGATGTTGAGTTTATTGGTCATTTCTGCTAAAACAAAGTGACTAGATGCCATCTGGCCGGACAAAAAGTCAGGATGTATGATATATTGATTTTTGCGTTTAAGATGTTTGACTGCATGCGGAAACTGTACGAGTTTTGACTCTAATATTTAGTACGTTTAAGTTTTCACTTGTTATCGGTGATTTAGGTGAATCTTGGCCGAGAGTTCAATGGTGGCTGTAGTGGGCTGGCGGAGAAATTAATGCAATGGCCCGAAGATCTCATCCTCGGAGGCATTCACCGTCCATATGAAAGTGCCGATATTTCGCGGTAAGTCTATATTTTGAGCTTTCTTTTTCAAGTGTAATGTATTTCAGTTTGATACAAATTTTTCGTAGCAGGGCTGAAATTGGTTAAAAAACACCGAAGCCGGATTAACGAAAAAGTATTTCGACAGAAAAATAATTGAGGAAGCTTAATCCCCCTATCCTTTTGAGCTAAAATTCCAACAAGCTGGTGCTAGGGCTACATACATTTAAGACATGGAAATAAGCAGGATTTTGAAAAAGTGGAACGCTCAATAAAATTTGCGAAGGGATGGTTAAACTTAAATTCCAGTACAAAATCCCAAACGGTGTTGATGCCTGAAACCACCACTGGATACACCCATAATTCGAGAATATTGACATAGATCCTATGTATTTCAGAGCGGAAGCAATCGAAACGGTAATGCTTCTTGCTGATGCTCATACAGTATTTAATCGTTTTGAAGTCGATACAAAGCAAAACTTACAAGCCAGGGATTGGAACGAAACGGCGGCGTCATTAGTACTCCAAAAGTGGCAACGTGAATTCAGCAATGTAAGTGATGCCCGCGCGTACCGACAAGGGAAAAAGAGGGCCGTGACACCTGTCCAGAGTCATTTCTGGTTGTGTTGTGGTGCTGGGTCGAACCAAGGTGAACATCTTGGTACGCCATTAGTGCTGCTTTTGATAGTCCGACATTGCGAGTATAATATTTTTTAAGATGCTCTTATTACGTTCCTGGTGATTTTCGGGTGAATTTATTAGTTATGTGCTTACAACGGAAGTTTAATTATAATTATGTGGACTAAAATTGTCTCGTCTTTAGAATAATTTATATTAGTTAGTTTGCATTGTACGTAGAGTTGCATCCGGATCCGGTTTTCACAGCAAATCATTCCGGGTCCGGGTATTACAAAAATACCCGGACAAATTACCCGAAATAAAATTAGCTTAGTGATTTTAACATACCGCGCCTACATTCTGAATAGTAACTGTATCGTACCTAAATAAATAGGTTAAGGAATTTATCAGTTAGTTGCACGACTATCGCTAACTGTTTGAAATACATTAGAAACAAAACACTCCCAACATTTCTCATAAGACACATATCGTATGTCGTATGTAAAAGCAAATTTCAGAAAGAACACGTTGGTCAGCAGGCTTCATCTTTGAGTAATAGATAACCTACGTAGATATTCTTGGGTTACGATTACGTACAAACGCATAATTTGGAATGGTTGGAATGATCGCGATGCAGAGACATGAGTCCCTTGGCACTGCATACTGCCCATGAATATTTTACAAACTGAGCTGCTAGAATATAGATCGAGACTGAAATTCTTTCCTATCAAAATAAAATAGGATCATGTTCAGTATTTAAGTTATAAACATTCCAGGCCCGGGTTTGCCCGCAAAATAAATCCGGGTCCGGGTTCAGGTTTCCATTGTTAAAAATTCCGAGTCCGGGTCCGGTTCGGGTTTTTCTGCCAGAAAAATCCAGGGCCGGAAATTTCTTCCAAAAAATCTGGTTCCGGGTATTTTGTTTTAGATGTTGCATCACTAGTTATACGTTTCAGATGGTGTATAATTCACGGCTGAACAAAGATAAAACATTCCGTATAGACTACGTGAAGGAAAAATCTGTGCAAGGCAAGGTAAGTTATGTTATCGGATGTAGGTGTCAATTGATGAGGTTATTTTGTGGTGAACAGTGTAGTAGTTAGCAGTGTTGATTTCCATTCCTGTTATTGCGATACATTCGCAGCGAAATTCCCGGTTGTGGCGTTGGCTTTATGAAATTTCGGATCATAGTTTTGATTTTGTAGAACTATTCCGGCTTTGAGTATATATTTTTAAATGTTGTAAACTTTAGCTGGCAGATTTGTGACGTTGTTGATTTCAGAATTTTTTATAACACCGTTCAGCAGCGATAGGTTTGTATTTCGCACTTAATTTGGTGGGTTTACGTTTGGTTATGATTTTTAGATTCGCAACGCACTGCAGTATCCGTACGTTGTGATTCAAGAGCATTTAAGCGACGAAAATGACGCGTTTTCGTTGCTTCGACGCGATCCGAACAGCCTGTCGCCAATGTTTCATCCGCTTGCAGGGACATCGCTAAATGACATGTTGAAAGAATTTTCAAAATTTAACTATTCTGTTATTTTAGTTGGTTACTTTTTGATGATTGTATATGCTGGGTTGATGTTGTTCAATTTTCGCTCACGTGGTGTGTATTCGTCTACAGGTAGGTAGCATGTGTAGTGTACAGGGTCACTTATGGAAGGGCACAGCATATAGTAGCGGGAAAACTCTTAGTATCGTGTATGAAATCATTGTAGTGGAAGTTGAAGGGGCTGGGGTGTAGAAACTTGCGCTGTTTAAGGACTGATATATTTAGCACGTAAACATTACCTAGTGCGAGTTTTGTTTTTGGCGCGGTTCTGCTGTGGAGGCCGATGTTAGTAATAGGGCCTGCAGCCTAACCTAAACATAAGCCTAAACCAAAACCTGTGTGTAAACTTAAGCGTAAACCTAAATAACCAGCAATGTCTCTCAATCTCATAGTCTACCAGTCTGTTGTTTCCCAATGGGCAGGCTCCTATAATTAACATGGGGTATTGTAGGTGTATGTTCATGCATTATTTAGGCGTCGCAATGGCTGGTGTTCTGTTGGTAACGCTTGCAACTGTTGCTGGTCTGGGTTGCGCGACAGTGTTTGGGATTCAGTTTAACGCGGCGACTACGAATGTAAGTTTGCTGCGTTACGACTGTTGTGTATCAGTTAACTTGTTTTCATTAGAACACAAAATATAATTATGTTCGACTAATTGGCATTATTGGAACCATAAAATATTCATGTCCCTTTTATATGGACATCTGTTACAGTTGGGGTTTTGTAAGCTATGCAGGAATCTAATGTGAAACGAGTCGTAAACGTTTCAGATTGTGCCTTTCTTAACGCTTGGTCTCGGTGTTGACGATATGTTTCTGTTGGTTCACAATTACCAAGAAATTGTACACATTGTCAATAAGGTAAAAGTGGAATTTATTTCGCAGAAACACAGAAAAGAAATTCAGTTTGTCAGTCGAACAGAAATTGCAAATATTCTGTATCATCAAGTGACTGCTAATTGGCAATAAGTCTAAATGAAGTATGTGTGCTGATGAAGCACAACTTGTGCGAATAAGCAGAGCTTCAGCAAAATTTGCGAAACGTAAATTTTTATCTGTAAGCCTATTCTTCGTAATTTGCCACAAAACCGTCAAAATTCCGTTTTCAGCGTCTTTCAACACCTTCTAATAGGAACAAAAACAGGAATTGTATTTTTGCAGGAATTTAGGTTGAACAGGAATTCCGGCGGAACCATGAAATATATACATACATGCAGAGTTTTAGTGTTTTACGGTTTCAGAATGAAATTGGCTACTTGCTCAAAGAAACCGGTCTTTCAGTGCTTCTCACTTCGATATGTAATATTTTGTCGTTCAGCGTTGGTGGAGTAATCCCGGTACCAGCACTGCGCTCTTTCTGTTGGCAGGTTAGTTTCAAGAAGATTTTGGTGTCTTAAAATAGCGACCACACAAATTTTCTCAGCAGTGTCTCATAAACATTTTGGCAAAATTGGTGGCAAAATTGTTGCGAACTGTACAATAATATGTTTGGTGGCGGCTGGGATTCAGACGGACGGTTTATGCTTTTATTCATTTATAAATAGTTTTTCTATTTGCTGGTCTGTCTATCACCGCATTTTAATGACCCTATTTTCAGGTTGCCATTGTGCTGTTCTTTAACGTCGTGTGCATTCTGTCGTTGTATCCTGCGATGCTTGCAATTGATTTAGTGCGCCGGCAGAACAACTGTATTGATATATTGTGCTGTATACAAGTAAAGTAAGAGTAAAAAATTGTTATTGGTTTATTTTTGGTATTAAAATTGTGTGTACTCGAAATAGGTCGCGATACCTTTCGCCATATGTTTCTCTGCTGAATAGTTTTGTATAGGCCCAGTGACAGTTTTGCCATTCGGAACTAGAAACGGTATTATTTAGAAGAATTGAGGTGCGTGGGAAATTTACAGGCGTGTTGAGGATGTTCTAACGTTAAAAATATAAACAGAAACGTTCAAACGATCACTAGTTTGAATAAGCACACAGCTTATTTTAAATGCAGGTATAACAAGGTCTGGAGAATCTTTATTATAACTGATGCGAGCAGTAGTCATACGGACTAGTCATATTTTGTCGTTAGCAGAAGTTGTTGTGAGTAGTCCAAGGTGTAAAGCAGGAATGGATTATATCGAAATTGAATTCGGGACATCAAAATTATATCGGAATCGGAGCTACAAATTTTGTGACTATGCGGATAATTTGTATTAATGATATTATTGATTTAGGGTGTCTGTTGGTTCGCAAGAGTTTTTGAAAACGCCGCATGAACAAATTTTGCGATAATTTTTTGGTTCTGTAAAGCTAAACTACAATCAGTTATTGTTATTTTAGAAATAATACGATAGTTTTTTGTGTTTATATGTTGGAATCGAGAGAATTTTTATGCAACATATCACAAGTAAGATTAAAATTATTATTTTAAAATTCCGATTACGACTGATAGTGGATTCGGAAGGGTAGTTGTTTTGAATCGGATTCAAATCAGAATTTCGGTTGAACCCTGAAGTCATATTTCTAGCCAAGACAAAGTTCAGCCTGTAGGACGTGTGAATGCCGCCACTGCGCCTAGTGCACTTACATCAGCGTCTCGTAACAATTCGAAATCGGGTGGAGGTGGCAAGATTCGTCTTGAAACTGGTTCGCTACGGAAGCCGGCCCAACCAAGCGTTGCTGTGATAACCGCAGGCAAAAGTTGCAACGCGGCAGATTTGCCTGGAAAAGGCGGATCTACGAATACAAGCACCGGAACTTCCCCGCCACCATCGTACGAATCGCTACAGAGCTCACAAGCAGTTGTCTCGGGGCCAGGTCAACAAAGTGGGGAAGTGACTAGTATGGGTGGAAACCAAGCTTTCAGTGCTCCAAGTCCGCAGAATGTGGCAGTGTTGTCCGCGCCTGAAACTGTGTTGCAATACAATGGACACTTAGCTGCGGATAGCCGTGGTAAGCTAAAGGCTTTTTAGCCAGGGGCAGGAGTGAAAGCGGTAGGAGAATCTAGTGTGGTTGCCTTGTTGAAATCAGATCTGTGCTTTTTATTATAGGTAACCTACGTATTTAAGTGTTGTTGAAATGTGCTCAAAGTCGCTTATAGGTTTTGTAAACACTAAATTTCAGAGATTTATGATTAAGCTGAAGAAGAGAAGGAGCTGCTATATTGGAATATGTGTTTTCGTAACCTTGTTAGCGTGGCGCTATACTTTTAGACATTTCAGTGTCATCCGGTGCCGTTGTCGCATTTAAAAATTGCCCCATTCTAGAATGCCCCACGGGTTACGCTACTTGCCGTACTTCGCAATCTGTCTTCGTCCGTCATTGTGTGCATCGTACACGACGATTGGCGTATTTACGAGATGATGCGCACGGTAACGGATGATGAGAGATTGGATTGCGCTGTACGACAAGTAGCGCCAGCTTTGAGGCATTCTAGAATGGAGGCATTTTAAAATGTGACAACAGAGCCGAAAACCGGACGATGATAAACTACGTTTCATTTTATATTGCCTCACTTATATTTTGTGTACCTTGCTTCAGTTACAGTGTAAGTGGAATATAGTTGAATTTTGGAATTGTCGCAAGTCATTCGACGCGCTTGCCTCGCTGAGTGGAGTGATGCTAATTTTCTTGCGGTCAGACAATTGGTTCTTGAGTTATGGTTGAAAAAGTGATGTGGCGCTGCGCCAACCATTTGGGATTGCGCCAAATCAAATATTTGACAACAACTTGTAAACCAGTGAATGGATTAATAAAAAAATTTTAGCCCCATTCGTCTCATTCTCAAGGGTCGAAAGTCTCGTCAAAGGGTACTTTTTTTAAGTTTTTGCCAAAAAAGTTTGGTCCCATGTGGGGGCCCTTGCACACCGGCAATCATCGTCCGGTTTCATACGCCAGTCGCTCGTATACGATGTGCTGTGACAAATGATGACGGATTGCGCCGTACAACAAGTAGCGCCACCCTTAGTTTCAAACAAAAATTAATATTTTTGTATTTTAGTCGACCATTTAGGTATTTTTTCGTGCGCCTGGGTGGCTCACAGGTCTATTTGTACGTGAGCTGTAGTTAGCTATTACGGACAAATTATTTTGTGTATTCCAGATACTTTTGTTTGTAGGATTTAAGTTTAATATTTTAAGACGCCTGTGGCTCAAATCCGTTTCGTTGGTCATCGCTATGCTGTGGCTCTGGTAATGACACGGCAGGGTCAAATAGCTCAAATATGGACAATTGTCTACATGCGTTCGTTGTCAAATGTTATGCGCCGCTTTTGTCGAATATGTGTGTGAAAGTAAGGGTTCTGGTATACTTTCTTATTCTTTTAATGTAGTCCGGTCCCATTCGACGTCATATCTGGCGACATTCGGCGCCGCCCTCAACGCAACACACATGAATAGCCGCACGGCACCGCCTATGTATTTTTAACAAAAATATTTTGACTTGCAACGCCGTCCTCTGCTGAGCGCTGCTTCACGAGAAGTATAGTGGAACCCTAAGTATGTCGTTCTTACGCGTTTATCTGCTTTTAAATATTTAGTGACCTTTGTAAATTTTAGTACAGTTTCTAAAAATTGAAAAAAACATTATTGAGCGAAGCGTTTATGTTTTGTACTTGGGGGTCGAAAGGTGGATGTCCGTCCGTCTGTCCGTCCGAAAAGAATCTCAGGAACGGCTGAACCGATTTTGATAAACTTTTTTTGTTTGAAAGCCAATTATCCTGGGGTGTTAACCTCGCATTGGGGTTTTAAAATTTTAAGCCGTTTATTAGCTACATGCTAATCTGCATAATTAGTTAAGCCTAAATTAGGACTTTCCACAATATTTCACTAATTATTACAGTTAGAAGCAATGTAATTTTAGCATAAAAGGGTTTTTGGGTGCGAGGAATCTGCGTAAACTGTTTACAAACCTCCAAAATCGATAATTGAGCAGTTAGCTAATAGATAATTTGCATATTAGCATAGTTTATAATCCTAAATTACGACTTTTTACAATATTTTACTAATTATTAAGGTTAAAAGCAATATAATTTCAGCCCAAAAACGTTTTTAGGTGCGAGGAATTTGAATAAATAGTTTACAAACATCCAAACCCGATAATTGAATAGTTAGCTAATAGCTAATTTGCATATTAGCTTAATTGACAAGACAAAACTAAGACTTTTTAAAATATTTCAATAATTATTAGGGTTTACTGAAGGTTTTTGGGTGCGAGGAATCTGAATAAAATGTTTACAAACCTCCAAAACCGATAATTGAATAGTTAGCTAATAGCTAATTTGCATATCAGCTTAATTGGCAAGACAAAATTAGGATTTTTTGAATTATTCCAATAATTATTAGGGTGGCTGAAAGGTTTTTGCGTGCGAGGAATCTGAGAAAATTGCTTACAAACCTACAAAACCGATAAATGAATAGTTAGCTAATAACTAATTTGCATATTACCGTAATTGCTTACGTGTGTCCGAGCTTCGCTCAATAAATGTAGTCCCACTACGACTAATCGATTTAGATTTGCGCAACCGCTTTTTATAGGAAAGCATATCTTAAACCCTGAGCAATCAAAGAACTGTAGAAGACGGCAGCAAATAGCTACTTTATTGGCATATAATTTTCAATGTTAATTATAGTGGTTCCCATATTGTAATTCAATAATAAACTTACAATATTTTGTCGCACCACCGTTATTACCGTACCCAAACTTGGCACCTAGGTTCGATATTTTCCGATTTCCGATCAAGGCTAGTTAGGAATATGGAAGTCAAACTCGACTCACCAGTGCAGGATAATCAATGTGACAAACGGGAAAAATTTTGAAGTTTCCAGGACCAATCAGCAACTGGTAATTGGTACTTCATAAATTTGCCAATATGGCCCTGATCGCACTCTGTAAAAGCGCAAACTCAATTCAAACTCAAAAAAGCTGTATTTCAGATTTGCGTTGTGATTGGGTTCCTTGCATTGTTGGTTGTCGGCATCGTTGGCTGTGTTCACATTCAGCATGGTCTAGAATTGACCGATGTTGTGCCTAAAGATACTGCGCCGTACGACTTCTTAGCAGCTCGTGAAAAATATTTTTCGTTCTATTTGTTCGATGCAAAAATCAAAGAAGGTTAGTTTGTTTTATTTTAATAATGTATAATATGCAGGTTCTGCCAAGATACAAATTACTACGCATAGGTATGTATAGTTACAAAGATGATTCAGAAATGTTATGTTGCCTGGAAGTAGGGCGATAACTGTTATATCGCTCGCGGGAACGGACGGCTCCGGACGATAGAGCAACCCTAATAGTTTCTGCTAAACGCACTGAGTAGTTATTCCGATTGCTTGGGCCGAATGCTCGGCACAGTCGCTGTAGGTCCACTTAAAAACGTTTTTCTGCACGGGCAAGGTTGTTAAAAGGTTGCATATCAGGCGCATTGGCGATAATTCCTTTAGTGTTCCTGTGGGAAATAAGTAGTCTGCGTAAAAATATCCTATTTTTTAGGATTCGATTATTCATTGCATCAGAATTTAGTGCATCAGTACCGCGAACGGCTCGGAAACGTATCATACGTGGTAAAAAATCAGGGAAGCTTAGGACAAACGTACTGGTTGAGCTTGTTCCAAGATTGGGTTAAAGGTATGGGATATTGGCCTTTGAATAATTAAATAAGTTCAAGATGCAAATGGTACATCTGGACTAGTATATGAAGACGAGACCACACTTTTGTGAACAATCAATTTTAAATGATTCCGTAAGCAACTTCTTTGCCCAGATCATTAGTAATCGGAGTTTGTGTGCGCTTTATCAACTCATTCAGAATAATTTCATTGATATTCAAGGAAGAGATGAATTGCTATGATAGATTAGTTTTGAGAAGTAGTATGCATCAAAACTGTGTAATCTATGCCAGTCGTACCACGGCCAGCCGTGAAAGACCATAAAATCGTTTTGTGCGCATAATTACTTGTAAAAAACACGCTTTTCTGCCTACTCAGTGAAAAAACACGGTTTTCTGTCTACTCAGTGGCAATACTATCGTCAAAAACATGAGCCATTTAATTTCTTACTGTTCAGCGTAGACGCATTTGTTGTGCTTTGAGTTTTTTGACAAAGAAAACAATTGTTTGGAAATTTAATTTCATTGATTGCTTACAGGTATGCAAACTGAACTAAACGTTGCGTTAAGCGAAGGCACAATCACAGAGCGTGGACCAAAGTGTAATGGGAAAGCGTTTTTAGCAAGTGAGCGGCAGATTCAAGCATGGAAGCTGCTTATCAACGAACATGATGAGATCAAAATGGACAATGTAAGTGTGAAGCTGGGACAATAAGCTAGGTACAACGCCCTTTCTTTAATCATAGAAGCTCAAAGCAGACGTACTAATACCGTCTTGATACACGTAAGCATAAGCTTTCGAGTTGTAACCAGCCATATTTAATACCGTGTCTGCAAGCGCTATGCCTAACCGCCACATGTGCAATAGTAAATATGTATAAATGTTGCGCCATACTCGCCGCGCGCCGGTGTGCACCACCGTACGTCATGTCAAAAAATAATTTTGTTTATGACGTGCGCCCGGCACTCGGCACAGTAAAGCATACCGCGCGCAAATTTAAGAAAGCGAAACTGGAATCAAGGCCAACCTGCTTAGGTGTGTGTGACTGTTGCCACTAGGTGGTGATAGGTCTTGTATACTGGTTTGATCCTTATTCGGGCATATTTCCATGCGGAATTATTCTAAGTTCGGAGTGCAGCAGTACGTAATTGTAAGCAAGTGGTATGTGCAATCAAAAGTGTAGCCTGAGAAAGTCAACAGAGCCATAGCCCGCTCTAGCGGTTTGAAAAAAATTTTATTTTGGTAAATATAAATTGATTAGGAGCAAACTATAATACTTATGCATTTGCCGTTCGCCCTCCCCAAATCAAATCCTGGTTACGTTCGTTGGCGATATGGTTTTTCTGATTGAGAAGGAAGTGCATATGAGTTAAATTTCTTTGTTGAAACAAGCTTCTAATCCGCTGCTTTGTTTATTTACAGGTTGGCAACACAAGATTGATTGACTATAAAAATGTTATAAATCCAGCAGGATTTTACAATTATTTAACGGCGTGGTATCATTTCGATCGAATTACGTATGAATTTTCGCGTGCCGAGTTTGTGCCTCCACCTCAGCCGGACTGGACGTACGCCTTAGGAAAAGATTGCAATCATTTGACCCGTGAAGAGCTAAGGAGTAAGTGTGTAGTACGTCATGAAAGATCGTAACGAGGTTTTCTAGTAGCTGACCCCATTTGCTTCTCAGCGCCTTTTGAAACACAAAACGCAAGTAGTTGTCTCAAAAGGCTATGCTGTCTACTGTTGTCTGGAAAATGAAAGAAACGAACGACGCCGTACGCCGCATAACAGCTTTAATGAAATAGTCAAAAAGGACGGTTCCACCCTAATTATGTATGTATGATTTTAATGTTAAAATTACAAATAACCAAATTTGTCCCATATTATAACCATTTGAGCTTAGGCATTAGAAGTGTCAATATTACTTGTTTTATGTTTGTGTTCTGTTTTTATTACTGCAGTTCCGCCAGCAAATGATCTGCTTGTATCGAACATTCCATTTTTTGTGGTCGGTCTTGACTCTACGCCTCGAATTGTTGATTTTATAAAAGTAAGAACGCTAACAAAATTTAGCCTCGCTAGCGCTGTAAAATAGCCACGTAATTTAAGAGTCTCGGTTTTGTGTCACCAGTTGCCGATAGGCAGCGTTTATACAAAAGAACAGTGTGCAACTTACCAGTATTACGTGGCATAAATTTACCAGTGCGCGTTGTGTTTTTGTCGTACTCCATCTTACTTTTGGGGGTATATTATCACACTCAATACACGTAATTTTATTCCGAGGAAGAAGGTATGACAAAAACGCAACGCGAGCTCGGTACATTTCTTCTACACATGACGTACTCAGGTGATCGTTGTATTTGAGTGTCATTACAAGCGTAAATGTTGCAGATTTTCTTTCGGTTTTGTTTTGTGCCATTGCAATAAAAATGAACAGATAGTTTTATTTTATATTAAAGATGTGCTAATTAGAAAGAGGATAATAATATAGAAGCTTTAGCCTGCACCACGACAAAAACGTTTAGTTACTTAAGTATTTATTTTACTTAAGTACCCTTTTAAAAACATCGTATTGCTTACGTAATTGCTTAGCAACTACATAAATAAAGAGTTTTACTTAAGTAAGGATTCGGAAACCCAACCATTGTTTATTGAGGCTACATTGTTTTCTGTTTGTTTTTTCAGCAAGTTCGTGAAATTTGTGACGATTTTGAACGCAACCGAGGTCTCCCGAGCTATCCGTCTGGTATTCCGTTCACATTTTGGGAACAGTACATTTCGTTGCCGAAACATTTAGTTATTGCGATAGTCGTTATTATGTTTTGTGTATTTTTGGTCATTTCAACGCTTCTATTGAACGTGTGGACTGGCGCTGTCGTGGTAAGTGTTAATTTTGGTTTGAATTAAAATCTTGATCACTCGGTTTACAACTGAAGGGGGCAGATTCAGTTGATACAGACGCTAAACGTAAATGTATATATTGTTGCTGAACTTTGATTCTTCGCTAGACAGGTTTATTTCCAGAAACTTTTGTTAAAACTCTCGTCTTACTCTTGAAAAACAGTCCGAGATTCAGTTTATTGACACCCAGAGTATGTGTTTGCTTAGTTATTGTTTAGGTGTCATTCTTATGATTTGTTATTTGTCGAGTCGTTATCGAAAATAATTATACAACATTTTCAAAACTGAGTCACATTATATTTAGTTTAAGATGTCAATTTTTGCAGCTTTGGCTTAATTTTTTAAATGGTATCCAAATGTGTTTCGATATGCTGTCTTGTAGATCAAATGAAGGTAAACTAAATTGAAAGTGTGTAATCTGTTATAGGTTCTGGTCATTGGAATGATGGTAATCGAGCTTGCCGGATATATGGGTGTTCTTGGGCTCAAATTAAACCCGATTTCAGCGGTAACACTGGTAACCGAAGTTGGTATTGCAGTCGAATTTACGGTGCATATGGCGCTAAGCTATTTGACAGCACTGGGAACGCGCAACGAACGGATGGCCCGAACACTGGATCATATGTTTGAACCGGTTTTGCACGGAGGCATTTCAACGCTGTTGGGAATTATCATGCTCGCGGCGTCAGATTTTGAATTTATAAGACGGTGAGTGCGAGTGGTAACTGATTTGAACAGGGCAAGAGAACTTGCGGGTCAGCAATGAGACCACGGAGCACATTTCGTTAAGCCCGCTGATAGAGGGAGCATACAGAAGTGGAATACATTTTACCCAAAATGGGCTAAGATTTTTGTTGAAATGTTGACTCTATTTTTCATCTCGTCTAGAAATCGCTTTCATATGACAGTGCTGTAGTATTGGTTTAGTTTTCGTAAGATTTAGTTCGGCTTTGTATTGTAATTATTGATTTGAGTGTTATAGATACTTCTTCATGGTTATGGCTGGATTGATAGTGCTGGGACTGTTGAATGGCCTTGTATTATTACCAGTGCTGTTATCACTCATTGGGCCTCCCTCTGAGGTAAGTCATCATATATACTTTTGAATCCATATTCATATTCACTACTATAATATGTTTAATGAATGTTTTGTAATACAGTAGACAATATTTTTGTTGTCATTTTTGCACACTGGAAATATATATATTGCCCAAAATAGTAAGATGCAGGCCTATCGTTACCACCACGCGTTTTTCTTTTCTAAAAAAGAGTGGTGTAGTGCGATGAAATATGTAAATTTGTAAAACTAATATATTTATTATCTTTTTTATTGATTTTGCGAATGTTGTTGTTGTTTTTAGGTTCGCCCGCTTAACGGGTCTAACGTGCTTCCGCCTCCGACGCCGAAACGCGGCCGTAAAGCTTCAACGGCGTTAAACGGCCGGAATTGTGGTGGACGCAGAACGCCAGCTTCTACAGCGGTCCCAGTGGTCATAAATGGCAAGCTGACATGCTCTCCTAACGCTACTGGAGGTAGAGCATCAGGTGATGGTCAATTTCCGATGACTTCTGGTCCCGCCGTAGGAGCGAACGCTGCCAGTGGCAATACGAAGAGTAATGCTCAAAGCGGTGGGCGCAGTGGGTCGTGGTCGCCTGCTGCTCAATCGCGAACAAATAGTTTGAGGTATTTTCTAATAATCAGTTGGTGATAGGTTTTGTAGCTTTCGAACACGTGAATTATGAGCATTGAAATTCAACACTTTTTTGCGTTTTATTTTTTACTAATTCTGGGGCAATTTTACACCCGCAAATGCAGGAGAATGTCAGTTTGAAAACCTATCACTAACTCGTAATAGCTGCTACACTCAGTTGAGAATTGGGCCTATTGCTAGTTGGTGGCAGCTCTTATAGGTCTTTGAACCTTGAAATGGTGTTCAAAGCTATATATAGCACACCTATTGCTAATTATCAATAGATCATGTTACTTTTGATTCATCGAATCAAAAGTTTTGAATATATCTCAAACGAAACCTATGGTAATTCATCATATAAATACTGTATCGCCAGATTGTCTATTTTCGAATATGTATTTATGTAAAAAATTTTTCTGCGCTTTCAAAAAGTTAATTCCAAGCGAGAATAGTTATTACCTTACAAAATCACACATCGGATTTTTAATCGAACAACTTAACAAAAACAAATTGATGTAGTTACAAAGATAATCATTTTGAAATAATAGTTTGTCAAGCACAAAATTTTCAGTTGTAGTTCTATTCCTGCGTCTCTGAATGTCGGAGCAGGATCAGGAAAACGAAAGAGCGGCTTATCAACAATTTGTATTTATTTTAGCACTATTGCCGAAGAAACAACACCCCCTGCTTCCACAACTCCTTCAGGCCTGAAATCTCATGCGCATAATGTTTCGAACCGCGGTCACACAAATCTTTCTCATCATCAGTTGTCCAGCCACGAAGCCATGGTGCACCCAATAGCAGCAGCTACTTTGACAGCATCTGCTCCTCGACCTACTACTAATGATGGCCCTCACTCGGAAAATTGGCGGCCACCTCCGACCAGCTCGAAATCTGTGCCGGAAAATGTTTCTGCGCTACGGGTAAACCTTGCAGTATACTTTTTGAAAATGTTAAGGTCGTGTGGTGCCGTCAGTCTCCGAGCGATATCGTATGTGAGTCATCAGCTGTGGTTTGAGATATTAGAATAATAAAAAGTTAGATAGTTTCTACTGGTTGACGGTTGTTGAAGATTGTGCCCAAGGGTTTTGCAGGTTGTTATGTAATCCAGAGTCATGAACAGCATAAGTGCAATCGTGGTCGCGTACCAAACTCGGCTTTTTAACGTGATCATACACCGCGACCGCAGACGCGATCACGATTACTACAGACGTAATTCTGTTCGTGACTGTGGAATGATTGAGACTGGCAGTCTGTTTGAATATAATATTAATTGCGGATGAAGCAATAATATTATTATGTTCCGTTTTTTAGGCTGGTACAACTCAAAACGCTAGACATAATGTAGGTGCTTCAAACTCAAGCTGTGATATTAACGGGGTTGTGAGTGCGTATCACTGTGAAAACGACGAGGATAAAGGTGAGAACAGAAGTAGCAGGAATTTTTATATTGAGCGTAAAGTTAAAAACAGTAATAATACACACTTTTGTAAAACTAAATGCTAATTTGGTGTCTTGTTTGAATACTATTTGAACTTAAGGTAAACAAAACTAGCAGTTTACCTTGGTTCGCTTGTTTAAAACATTGCGCTACGGGCGTAAGGCTGTAAGCAAACTGAACGAATTTTTTCCGTTGATATTAATTGTTTAGTTATAGTACGTAGAGCGTGCTCATGCCAGTATACTGTTGTGTTTCTTGTGTGTCATCGACCATATTTTCAAAATATGTATATTACACATATCACCAGTTAGTGACAGGTTTTTAAACTGACGAACTTTTGCAATTGTGGGTTTTAATATTGGTAACAGAATTAGAACATATCAAAATGTAGTGCTGAATTTTTAATTTTGCGGTTCACTGGTTCGAAAGCTACAAGACCTATCACCAACTGGTAATTGGTGCTTTACACGTTTGAGAAAATGGTTCCTAAACAAGGATTAGTATTTAACGAATAACATAATAACATGAAAATTTCTTCAGGCGACGCCTCGCGTGCGCTCCAGCGGTCTTCAAAAGACTCGGAACCAGCGGACGGTATGGGATTTGAAAATGACATACATGAAGAACGTAATCGTCCTGTACGCCATTCAGATTCAAAAAGAGGTCCGGAGCATGGACAAACGCGACCCAGCGCACCCCGAGAAGTAGGAAGGAACCAGGATGCTTCTATAGATTATGGAATGAAACATTCGTGTTCCGATAGCCCGCTGCCAACAAATAGCAGTGCTTCAGAACTGATTCCACCGTCAGAAAATGGAAATCGTGGCCGCCGCTTTATAGACGGATTTAGAGGTCCGCCTAAGCAGGCACCTTTCGGCTCTAAAGGGGCCAATAACCCGAAATTGGATGAAGCTGGAGTTCATTATGCCAGCTTGCTTCAAAGAAGAAAAACACATCCAAATGAAGATGTAGTCACAATGCAACAACAGCATAATAATCAGCAAAGTGCGACTTCAAATCCTACAGATTACTGTGATAGTGCGTATAATTCAAGCCATAATGCGTATAGTAATGAGTATTTTAATGACGAGTATGACGATTGTCGAACGCATAATGACTCGCCACATAATGGAAATATTAGAAACAGGAATAATAATAATAATAATAATAATAATAATAATAACAAAAATAATAATTTAAAAAATAGTAATAATAATAATTATAATATTAATACTAATAATAATAATAATAATAATAATAATAATAATAATAATAATAATAACAGTACTGCCAAAACGACTATACACAATCAGTGTGGTAACGGTTCAGATGATAACCAGGCACCAGCTACTAAACATACGGGTATGGAGTCACAAGTGAACGAAGTGGTCGATGTTCATGGCACGTTTTACGCAAGCCCTTTGAGACGACAAGGGCCTCATCCGAACCAGCCGGATTCAAAATCGAAGCCGCGCCGGATGCCTTCAGAACAATTTCCATCGACGCGAGATGATGAATGAAAAAATAAATCATTATCAGGGTACAGCCGAATGTGAAAAATGTCGAAGCCGGATGTGAAGCAAAATAAACAAGTGATAATAATTATGTTATTAGCAATAATATGCAAATCGTTTTCCAAGGTTTGGTTTCCGGTTTTATATTTCAGAGATATGACGGTAGCGAATGCTTTTAATATTGCATTGAAGTTTCAAAAACCCACTCAATAGCACAACTTTTACTAAAATACGGAAAATTTAACTTCCGAAATTACCGGAACCATTGGTAAACTTCTTTCGAAGCCAACGACGCTGGTTGTATCCTGTTTAGTTTGTTTCTTGTAATTTCTAGGGTTATATGGGTTTAGTGATCGGACAATAGTAAGTGGTAAAGTTTAAATGTTATCATTTTCAGTCGGTGGTTTTAGTTAATTTGTGCGAAGTAACTCAGGTAACGTTCGGTTATTAACTTTTTCTGGAGTTTAAAGTTCAGGATGCAGTCTTTTAGTAACGTAATGGATGCGGTATACTCGCCGTGATCTCCCGACGCCGCGCGGGGCACAGTAAAAAATTTTGCTGCGCGCCGTCCGCCGCCGCGCGCACGGCGGTATCCGGCGGCGTGTTCTGGTGTCCGGCTCAAGTGCAACCCGGACTGATTAAGGTTTTAGCCGAAACTAATGATTTAGGGAACAAATCAAGACGGCTGATCTAATCACGCTTCTCTAGACTAAAGAGTCCTTAAAACTTTTTAAAGCCAGCAAGACTTTGGACTCACATTTCGAAGTTTGTTAAGCACGTATCAGTCTAATAAGCGGCTGGGTTTAAATCCTACAATTCTACGTATATTGTAAGTCTTTGGGTCTGTCTAATTTTAAACGTTTAAAACTTTAGGCGTTCTATAAAAATTATTTAGTAGAATTGAACTAGGGGTAGCAAAGTTTTATGAGGGACATTAAGGCGGGTCAAGCGGGTGTGGTAGCAACTGCGCTAACGTGAAGTGGACAGACATTGTCAGTGTTTATTGCAGTTTCGCTACTACTGTGTTGATATAAGCGTTTTTTACTATTTGGTTACGAGTGTAACTTTATTTTTTTATTAAGATGTTTGTATGCAATGCTATGGTTAGTGCCATATTGTAGGTTTATTTTGTATCATTACTGTCAATTATTTGCATTTGTATTTATATTAATGTATTAAGACAATATTATGTAATATTTTAACTGAAGTTTGAATCAGTTAAAGTAAGAGTGTATGATCACTCTTTATAACAAGAGTGTGCAACTGGGTACATTCTGTGTATTAAAGAGTGTACCCGGCACGCGTTGCGTTTTTGGCCTACCCCCCTTTTGGGGGGGGGGGAAACGTTGAACCAATTGAATTTTAGCTAAAGTCGCTCCGATTATATTTTAATTTCTATGTTTACTATGTAGATTAAGTGGTGACTACCACCCCCCAGATTAGGGGGGTCGAGCAAAATGCAACGCGTGCTGGTAGTAAAAAATGCACTGCCCAAGCAGTTGCACACTCTTCTGCAAGGTGGACATCATCCACTCTTGATTAAAGAAAAAATGCAGGATGCTTTGAAATTTGGAGGTTTCGGATGAATTTCGGAATTGTAATATCACTTCGAACCATTCTAGCATATCTGTAATGCAATATTCACACATGAAAGTCTTTGCTGCGAGAACTTGCAGCTGCAATTTGCAATTGCAAGTTTTGTCCAAAAATCCGTTCGAAAAGCTTGCAGCTGCAAATAGTTCATTAAAAATCATGACTAGGAATTTAGTTCATATGTGTGAATTACCATGCGACATTGGCAGATAAAAAAATGCAAGTTCTGCATGCAATTTTCAGCTGCGAATTCTCGCAGCAAAAAAACTTACGTGTGAATAGGGCATAACAGAATTTCCGTTGTTTCTAAAATGTAAACGAAAACGGACACCCATTTTTATCGGAAACGGATATCCGGTTGCACCCTGTAAGTAGCGCTTCTCACTGGCTGGTGATAAACTTTGTAATTTTTGAAACAATATAAGATAGAGGTGTATGATTTTGTTGCGTAATTTCACGGTACGCCAGTTTGAGATATCCTCGTAAAGTTTCACTTGGAGGCTTGTAAGCGGAGAGTCAGAGACTTCGAGTTTAATGCGGTGTAGAAATTGTCCTTAAGTTCCATTAATATATTTTCAACTGTTTTATACATGTAAACATTTGCGACTTTGTACATAATGTAAGGTTTATTTTGACTATTTTATTTAGTTGTCCTACTGAATGTTCAAAATATCAACACAGTAAAATGTAGTGATTTAGAGGGCGTTTTGAATATATGCATACCTCAATTGTGTTGGCAACAAAAATAAAACATCATCGAAACTGTGGCCCATGTATAGATCTGGGCCGGATTGTTTTCCGGAAGGGCTATAGTAGAGTCAGTTTAAGCTTTAGACTAATTTTTTGCTTAGGCTTAGGCTTAGGAATAGGCTCATCCATACGCTTAGGCTTAAGCTTAGGCTTAGTCTTAGGAATATGCTTATACTACTGTTCCGACCCTGTTCTATACATGGACCGAAACTGTTATACTTTAATCACTTTGCATTTTCGTTATTTTTACTGTGCGTTTGCATCATGGTGCTAGCCATAACTTTTGTCTCTGATTCGAGTCATTGTAATGGCAGAAATTGGTGTTTAAGGATTAGAACACTCGAATTAACAGTTACGGATTCGGTTTAAAACTGTTGTAGGTTCCTGGTTTGAATTTGACAGTTATAAAAATATATATTTGCTGATGTGCTTTGATAAAGTTATAATAAATAAATTTAATAAGGATGCAGTCCGCTGAGCGATCCTGTTTTGCCGGTAGGATTATATAATACTGCAAAGACTAATAGCAAATTTAACATATTTATGGCGCATGTATAGAACAGGGCCGGAACAGTAGTATAAGCATACTCCTAAAGCCTAAGCGTAAGGATGAGCCTATTCGTAAGCCTAAGCAAAAAAGTTAATCTATAGCTTAAACTGACTGTCAGCCTGTTCTGTACAAGGGCCATTTTTATGATGTACTTAATTTTGCATCATATCTGGCTTCTCAAAACTGGTTTACCTTAACCCCTTCTCACATTGAGTTGCCTATAGGCAACTAAGTGCAGTGTATATACGTGAAATAATGTATATCGCATCGTGTTTAACAATTGCAACACGTATACATAGTACTAAATCACCACAGGACGTGAGAGCCCCGTAGGGCTCCAGCGTCAAGCTCCTATACCTGAGTGGTGATGGTATACGCCTCCCACGCCAGTCACCCAGTTCGAATCCTAGCATAAAAGTAGGCCTCAGGGGAAATAGAAAATATTCATATGAGAAAGGGTTAATGGGCCAATGTTACTTTTAGGTTTTTTCGATTTAGGGTCTTTCGCTTTGGACTGCAAAAGAATAGGCTTAGATTTACATTTTTTTGTTAGGTTTACATTTGTCACGCTAGGCCAAGGTGTATTCTTACTCTACAGTTGCGGCCCTAACGATGGCCCTATGGGTGCAATTCTTACCTATGAAAAAATTTACTCTCATGTAAAAGTTTCAGAAAACGGAAAATAATTTGCCTGGGCAAAACCGTACCGATAGCCAACAGAGGAGGGCAGAAGTAGCTCAGTCCCACTCTGTCAAAATTCCATTGTGTGCCACTCCTAAAAAGTTTTTAGCCCACTCTAGCAATGTTAAGCTGGCTATGGTTTTGGGCAAAAGTTGCACTTTAACCCATATCTTGTTGATGTCAGCTTAAACTGATGGCAGAAAAAAGGTCTACATTTTTGAAGTTGTAAAACTCATCCAAACTGTATTTATATAATCACTTTCACTATGCAGTGTTCTTGGTTACTGTACGGGTTTGTGTTGCTAGGTGCGTCTCGCACATTTGTTATTTGGTTTCCTATCACCAGCATAGTGCTTCTTTGGCATAAAAAATGTTCGAAAGCCACTAGTAGGAACTGTAACGTTATCGACACAAACTTTACTTGAAATAGATAGAACTATAGCTTTTCTTGAGATCTAAAGCAAAATTTCACAGCTGTAGCATGATTTCGCTTTGAATGACACTTTTCGGTAGCGTCAGTTTAAACTGACATCAGCAACATGTTGGTTAATCATTTAATGTAAGTACGAGCTTGGGCAAAAGTTGCGATTTATAATCATATATAATAAAATGCAGACATTTTTCCAACCCGAACGAATTGACAAAGATATTTTTATAGCTTAAACCGTAAACATCACAAGCAAAAATACTGTCCAAAATTTATATATACACAATACACATAACTGACTTTGATCCTTGTTTTACGTTGCCGGGAATAAATTTATTTTTGTGGGTCTTAACCCCTTCTCACATTGAGTTGCCTATAGGCAACTCAGCGCAGTGTATACGTTAAATAGTATATATCGCACCGTGTTGAACAATTGCAACACGTACACATAGTACTAAATCACCACAAGACGTAAGAGCCCCCTCGGGCTCGAGCGTCAAGCTCGTATAGCTGAGTGGTGATGGTATACGCCTCCCACTCCAGTCACTTTAGTTCGAATCCTTGCATAAAACTAGGTCTCACGGGAAATAGAAAATATTCATGTGAGAAATGGTTAAGGATTATTTCGTCGCCCTCCGAGGTCAACATTTAGCTGGATGTTTTCAAAGACAAACCGTCGAGTTGACACGGTGCGGGTTACCGTCTACTGCCACCAAGTTAGGGGGCCCCGGCAAAACATTACTGATATACGGATTGAAAAAGCGGTTTGCTCGCTTTATACACAAAATTTCTTCTCCGTTTTTATATTTCACCTCTGTGTACGTGTCCGTTCGTGAATTAACAGCGCTGTTGCACCCCTGGAAGTGGTTTCAACCCACAGGTTTCAGATGTTGGTTAAGGAGTATCATCTCGAACGTTCCGTGAAGCAGTAAGAGGTTTGTAAAATGATATTTACAGAGATTACAAATGTTGGTGCAAACATAACTGAAGATGGCAAAATTACTTATAATATTTCACAAATCTTTCATTATAGCATTATAAAAATACGTAGGACCCATGTATGGGACAGGACTGGAGCGCTTTCCGGCGAGACTGTAATAGACTAAAATTAACCTTTAGAATATTTTTTGCTTAGACTCAGGCTTAGGTATGGGCTCATTCTTACACTTAGGATTAGGCTTAGACTTAGGTTTAGGAATATGCTTATACTACTGTTCCGACCCTGTTCTATACATTGGCCATACCTAGCGTCGCATTAAAAAATTTCAGTAGACGAATGATTTTAAAATCACTATTTACTACGTCGGTTAATATAGTGTAGCCGTTTACCTTTATCGAAAGATTTGTAGTTCGCACCTAAATAGGTAATACTATTTTAAGATTCTTATCAATTTTATATCTACCGCTATATACTCTGCTAGGTCAGTAGGCATTTAATTTCAATTAATTTTAAAAAGTATAGTTGATTATTTTATCTCATTAAATATTATTTCAATTTCCCAATACTGTTTATAAATCTTTTCAGTTAACTGATACAGTGCGTTCTGCAAACTGTATTAGAAAAGTGCACTGTTCATTTTCCACAAGGTGGGCGCAAGATAAAGTGGACCGCGCATTATAATATTGGGACTATTCGTTCCAAATGTTTTAGAAAATTTGATATTGCCGCCGATTCCGCAATGAGAATCGCACCTGGGAACATGTTTTTTTCGTGCGAATAATTTTCGATATGTTTGCACCGCAGACCTAACCACCAATTTTAGGCCAAAGTTGAAAAAATTCCATCCACTCCAAAAAATCTCAGGGTGCTGTGCTGGTCAATCTGAGATTTGAGGGGACACGGACCCCTTTAACTTTCGCCGCCTCTGTTCACAACCGTGTATGATGCAAGGTCCAAAGCATAGGTTTTACCGCAAACACATATCCCATCCATACCGGATGACCGAAATTATTATTGACGTCATCTTAATTTCATTAGCTAAGTAATTTCATTTGAGTTTTATAACAACTTGCGTCGAACTTCAATCACAGACGGTGGTGAAGGTTTTCGAAACCGACTATTTCGCATTCCATGCGCTTCCTGAGAGTCGTAGCTCTCATTCGAGCCTGAGCTACGGGAGCGTGACCGAAGTCGGTTAGGAATACCATTGTTGCCAGTTTTGAGCAGATCCGCCTTCTGCGATGCTTCCAGTACTTCTTGATCGAGTGCATTTGTGTGAATAGTTGCTTCAAAATGATGGATACCAGTGTTTTTCGTGTTTCCGGTTGTTTTTGTTTCTTTTGTTGTTGTTGTTGTAGCTGTTGATGTTGTTGATGTTGTTGTTGTTGTTGTTGTTGTTGTTGCTTTGCTGTATTCGTCATTGGTTCGCATGAAATGCACGTAGTCGTGCACGAATTGATGCTTCAAGCGTTCGATGTTTGGTTGTTGTTTTTCGTGTTGCCGTTCTTGTTTTTCATGGTGTGTCTGATGATCATAATTTTGAAGTTGAGTTGAATTCGAATAAAAGTTTGAAGTCAAATTTCGATCCCCGCGTGTCCCGGTGAACGCCGATGATTGAGTCGGGAAAGAATGACGAGAACTAGCATCAGCGCAAGCAGTGCTCGCTGTGGGGCGTAAATTAACGCCCTCATATCGAGAAATATCCTCTTCATCAGGGGATGGAATATCTTGGTTACTGTGGGTGGTGCTTGGCTTGCTACCGCGCCCGCTGGTTGGTTGCAGTTTGCAGAGCTTAGCGTCACGCGGAAATGGGGCTAAATTGTGGCCGGTCGCACCGCTGGATGTCATTGTACGGCTCGACGATCTAGGCGGAGGCACGGGTACAGGCCGAAAATGACCTGGTGGCGCTGGTTCTGAGCTCAGCGAGTTAGGAGTGGTTGATCCGCTGTCGGTTGCAGCTTGTTCTACCTTTAGCCGATCCCCATATTCTATTGGTGGCTGGTGGTCGTCATGGCTTCGGAGCTTAAAGCTTGGCGATAACTGTTGCGTTCGACGCTTGTTGTATTGAACGTGACTTGAGTCTGAGCTGTTAGTTTCTGTGCAGAACGACGATTTTGATTCGCTGATGAATTTGGTTGTTTTCAAGTTAGATTTCGTTCTTGTAGACTCCGCTGGCGACCCACGTTGACAACTATGTTGCTGGTGTTTTCCGTTTGTTCGGCTACCAAATTTGTCCAAAATATTTGAATTACTGTCGTAGCGTTGAATTTTTGATTTTTCTTCAATAAATCGTTGTGTATTTGTGAGTGTTGAGCGTAAATCATCTAACATATTATCCAAAGCGGCCACAGTGTCCTCGGGTACTGGAGTCCGCTCTGGTTCACGACCATCCCGGCTTCCTGACGGTGTTGGTGATGGTCGTTCGGGTGGCCTCAGTTGTTCTGTCTCTTTTGTACCATGAGAAACTTCTCTAGTACCGTGGGAAAAGTTTGTTGTGCCGTGGGAAAATCCTCTGTTAGCGTGGGAAAATTTTCCGTGTGAAAGTTCTCTGCCTGCATGATTGGAATCCTGTCTGTGTTGTCTGTCTTCCTGTTTCTTGACTATTGTGATGTTTCGCATATCTTCATCAGAGTGATGTACGGTGTGGTTCCTATGGTCCCAAACGTTTTGTATCGTTTCTTTGTTGGTTTGGTTCAACTTAGAGCCAGTCATCTGGTCGGAAGGCCCTTTTGATCTGGTGCTTTGAAAGGTTCGGTCCTCAGGGATAGGGTTCAGCGCACGTTGATGGCTTTCCACGGCTACGAATGAGTCTGATCGTGCACTAGGTCTCGGTGGTGACTTTTGATGTACGTTTTGTGTTTCACGGACGCCCAGCCGTTCAATCTGAAATTAAACACCAACAGTTTAAATACAGTAATTGAAAATTATCTCATTTACAAGTTCTCGTCTGTGTTGCCATTATTCTGCGACAATTTTTTACAAACCTTTGAAACACACAGTCTGTATAGCACCTATCATCAGTTAGCAAGCAATAAGCTTTCAAACGCGCGAACGGACACAGCTACGGATGTGAACTTTTGTACTGCCGCAGAACAAGTTGAATTCGCGAAACGTGCAAACATTTTCAACTTCACCATACCTTTGTTTTAGAAGTTTTGCAGAACCTACCGCTAGCTAGCGATTGGTATCACACTGCAAAAAATGGTAAGTCAAATTGACTCTCTCTGAAATAGGCTGTACGGGACTACATAAACTGAGTCAAATTCAACTCGACCAGAGTCAAACATGCGACTCGCTGAGTCGAATTTAACTCTGGCGGAGTCGAATTTGACTCAGTTTGTGTAGTCCCGTGCAGCTCCTGGTCGTTTTCAGCAATGACTGGTGGTTCAATATTTGATACCTTTCATACCTTTCCGTCAGGCATATCATAGTAGACCTCATCAGGTTGTTGTTGTTGATCGTGATCTGGTGATTCGTGATTTTGGTTGCAGACAGATTTATCTTCAGCAATGATGGTGTGGCGTTCTTTGACCGCTGACGGGTCTTGGACGTAGGCAAGTCTAAAATATAAAATTAGTTTTATAAAAATTATAATTAATTCGACCCATGTTACTTTAAAGGGCGTCCAGGTTTCTGGTGGGTCTTAAAAAGTGCAGGTTTAGATTCTAGATTACATTTTTTGCTTAGACTTAGGCTTAGGCTTAGCCTTAGGCTTAGGAATACGCCGAATCTATTGGTACGCCCCTTAAAGTAACATTGGCCATTAATTTAATAAATGTTTCGAATTGTGAAACTCGATATTTTGAACATTTACATTTTTGAGCCTGAATATTAAATCCGGCCCATAATAAGAGCCTGCAGACAAAGCCTAAACCATAGACCTAAATATGTAAAAATCTAAGCGTAAAGCATCAATATGTGTCTAAACCTAATCCTAAGCGACCATCACCAACACCGTCAGGAAGCCGGGATGGTCGTGAACCAGAGCGGACTCCAGTACCCGAGGACACTGTGGCCGCTTTGGATAATATGTTAGATGATTTACGCTCATCTGTTGCCCTTTCGCGCAGTAGATACTCACAGCCCGATTTCCTTTTCCGCCTGTACTCCCTGTTATTTTCCACAACACGATCGTTCAGATCCTGTGTTTCCAATAACAGCCTTTTCCTTTTACACCCAGAAATTCCTTTCTTCTTTTTCCAACTATTTCCTTTCACACCGACCACCAACTAAATCAGCATCGAGACCGTCGTGGTCACCATGTGAGAAGTTCGTGATTTTGTCTTAAGCCTGTATCCTGTATCGCCTGTATAGTTCTTTTCTCGATGTATGCTTATCGCTCTGATTTAGTAAAACGCGGCCGGTAATCGTTTATTAAACCCTCCCAAATCCTGTACAACACCGAGTATTACAAGCAAATCACAGATTATGTAATTTAACTTGCAGCCTGATCCGGAATCCTTAAAGCCGACGTCTGAATCTGATTTAATCCAGCCACTGGCTTTACCGTTACTAATATTTCCGCCGTTTTCCAGAATCAGTGCAATTCTAACCCCGTTAGAATTACACCCTGTAAAACTGTGTACTCTAACCCCGTTAGAGTTACACCAAATTTCCGACCAATCTAACCCCGTTAGATTTGGCCAAGCCGTTGTAGAATAATAAATCTAACCCCGTTAGATTTATTAGACTACGTTTCCCCAGGTTCTCCGGTTTATTCCCAAGTTCCTTTTTAGCACATAACACCAGTATCCGATACTGGGTAAATTCCGCGCCTTGCGCACACAACTCTATCCGTAACGCCCGGTTTCCTTCACATACTTAAGCCGCCGTGACAAAACTTAAACTAATACTATCACGCCCTACTTACCCAATGCAAGCCGATACTCTGTCACTCCGTAACGCGCAACAATAAAATTAAAGTAAACTGTCAGCCCGAGAAAAAATGTAACAATCGCACCGATTTCTACCAGCCAAGAATATGATACTGATTCCGGTCCTGGCTACCCCTGTTTGCATCTCGACCTCATTTGCATTTTTGCCGACACCCACAATTGGGTGTCCGCTATGCGTTTGAGGTCCAGAGCCACACATCCTGATCCATTTCCTGCCAGAACAACTACAACAACAACAACAATAACGTTGTTTTCGAGCCACTCATAAAGCACCATTTTGGTGCTGACATAGCCTAGCTATGTCGTTAATCGCAAAAATAGCCAACAGTATACGCAATAATATTCAACAGATAGTTCACGGCCACGCAGGGCCCAGATAAGTTTACATTGCGGACACAGCCGCCATAGCATCGATTTTAACATTTTCTACGCTTTGTAGCCACGCCTAAGCCTAACTTAAGTTCTAAGAGAGACTAGGTGGAGCCAGGGACTTCCTTAGGGTGTGGTTTTAGTTTAAGGTTTTATTTTATATTTTAGTTTTTAGTTTGAAATAGGTTTAGGTGTGGCAGAGCCACCTACAAGGCTTAGCCTTAGGCTTAGGAATACGCCGAATCTATTGGTACGCCCCTTAAAGTAACATTGGCCATTAATTTAATAAATGTTTCGAATTGTGAAACTCGATATTTTGAACATTTACATTTTTGAGCCTGAATATTAAATCCGGCCCATAATAAGAGCCTGCAGACAAAGCCTAAACCATAGACCTAAATATGTAAAAATCTAAGCGTAAAGCATCAATATGTGTCTAAACCTAATCCTAAGCGTAAGCCTAAACTTACAGTTTGTAACTTCATCAGTCTCCCCGTCTTCCAATGCAGAAGGCACTATAATTAACCCCTTCTCACATTGAGTTGCCTGCAGGCAACTGAGCGCAGTGTATATACGTTATATAATATATATCGCACCGTGTGTAACAATTGCAAAACGTATACATAGTACTGAATCACCACAAGACGTGAGAGCCCCCTCGGGCTCGAGCGTCAAGCTCCTATAGCTGAGTGGTGATGGTATACGCCTCCCACTCCAGTCACTGGAGTTCGAGTCCTAGCATAAAAGTAAGTCTCAGGGAAAATAGAAAATATTCATGTGAGAAAGGGTTAACACGGGTTTTAATCCCATGGTATGAATCCTTCTCAGCAGTCCTTCCGTGTTGAAAAAATTTCGATGCAAATGGTTCATTCGAAGCTTAAAATCTGTTTTCTAGTTAAATGGCTGAAAAATATAGCGTTGATACAGCACAAATTTAAAAACATGAGCCTTTGACGGAATTTGTTAACGTTAATACATCGAAATGTTTTGCTAAACACGTATAAATTCCGGGCCCGTAGCCAAGGATGGGACAGGGGGGCTGAGCCCCCCTGGAAAAATATTGCCCCCCCTGGAAGATTTTCAATCTTGCTTGTAAGTTATTGAAAATCCTTGAATGCCCATCCTGAAAAATTTTTGGCCCCCTTAGCCTGGTGAGCTGGCTACGGGCCTGATAAAACCTGTGTAATGTCGACACATTGCAAGTTTCCACCCCCACTGGAAAATTCTGGATGCGCTTGTTATGCCTAAAAACCAATCTTTATTGAGGCATAAAAGCACCGAGTTTGATTGACTCTTACTTTTTCATTGTGACCATCGTATTTGTAAGCCGTTTACATCTTCGAAGCAACGAATCAATTCGTTCAGGTTCGCTTTTTAAATTTCTAAAAATAATTTTAAATTTTCATCAAAACACTCGTTGTTTAAAATTGAATCCATTTTGCAGTCTAAAAACGGCATCTCTCAAGTATATCTGTGATATACGACTATATTTTCAAATGAGTATAGCACCAATCATCAGTTAGCGATAAGTTTTCAAACTGACGAAGACATGGAATTGCAGATCTCAAAATTGGTACAGAAGTAGTGATAAATCAAACGTGAACCATGTGCTAAATTTCGAACCTCACCATGCAACGGTTCCAATGTTACTTAACCTATCACCAACTGGTGATAGGTCGCTAGACATATTTGAAAATACAGACCATAGTTTTAAAAATGTTAAAACCAGATTAAATGTAGTGGTTTTGCGAGTAATTTAGCAATTGTAGCAGAAACGTGGCTGTTTTTACTGGTGTAATTAATATTTAGAGGCAATATCGTTTAACATTTTTAATAGCCCTGCTAAGATTTAGGGTGACGCTATACTTGTCGTGCGGCGCTGACCGTCGTCGTTCGTTACCGTGCGTCACCCCACGGTATCGCACGTGAGTAATTCACGTACTATACCACACGCACACGGTGATGTACGGTGACGGTCGGTGCCAGACGGTGACGGACAGGTATAGAGGGCGCCGGACAGTGATGGACGGGGTCAGACGGAGCCGGACGGTGATGGACGGGGACAGGCGAAGCCGGAAGGTAAAGAGCAGGGACGGACGCGCCGAACGGTGATGGACGAGTGTGGACGGCGCAGGACGTTGATGGACGGTGCCGGACGTCATCCAAAGTACAGTGTTACCAGTGGCGGATCCTGGATCTCAAAATGGGGGGGTAACATTTCACAGGTAATAAACATATTTTTGACCCATATTGTAGTTACCCAAATAATAGGGGGGTCCCCATTTTGAGTCCCAATCTATAGGATTCCGCATCCCTAATAAGAGTCCGTAAGCGGGTAGAGTCCCTAAACGCTTGTTAGAGTCCATAAATGTCATTATCCCTAATTGTAGCGCATAAATGACACCAGGGCCAAATAAAGGTGAGATCGAAATTTTAAAGCGTGCTTATACTATTGTGTATAAAACACAAATAAACAGCGTAGAACAGCAAATGACACTATATAATATTTGTCGAGATGCTGTTGGGGGGGCACGGCCGGAGTGCCCCCCATAGATCCGCCATTGAGTGTTACCCCTAATCTGCTACATGAACGATTTTGTTTCTAAATCCTAGGCTTGTTCACCGATTTCTTTTAAATTTTTTAAAGTGAGCCTTGATACTTACAAAGCTGACCGAAGTCATACTTTTATATTCCAAAACCTAAAAAACTTATTAAATACGCAATTTGTGATTGTCGAAGATTTTAAGTAGGCTCATAGAAGCGCATGTGTAAGCAAATTTTGGGCCCATATTAATTACAACGACTAAACCTAAACATAAGCCTACGCTTACGACTCAACCTAAACATAAGTCTACGCTTACGACTAAACCTAAACACACACCTAAGCTAACGCCTGAACGTAAACATACGCCAAAGCTTACGTGTGAACCTAAATATAAGCCTAAGCTAACGCCTAAACCTAAATATACATAAGCCTATAAGCATAAGTCTAAACACGAACCTAGAAGCGCATCTGTAAGGAAATTTTGCCCATATTAATTACGGCTCATGTATAGAACAGGGCCGGATCGTTTTCCGGCGGCGCTGTAATAGAGTCAGTTTAAGCTTTAAACTAACTTTTTTACTTAGGCTTAGGCTAAGGCTTAGGCTTAGGAATAGGCTCGTCCTTACGCTTGGGCTTAGGCTTAGGCTTAGGCTTAGGAATATATATACTTATACTACTGTTCCGGCCCTTTTCTATACATGGGCCTTAATTACAATGAACGGCTCACTAAGCTAAACTTATGCCGCAACTTAAACATAAGCCAAAGCTTACGCCTAAACCTAAATATAAGCCTAAGCTTACGCCTAAACCTAAATATAAGCCTATAAGAATGAGCCTACACACGAACCTAATGTAATCCTAAGGCTAAGCCTCCCAGTATCTAAAGCCATGAGTCTTCCTGCCCCCCATAATGGTCAGCCCCATTCAAGTAGCAAAGACTTCAAATATAATTTTGTCTCACTTTTCTTCGCGAACAACTTTTTCCATTTCCAAATTTATCACGTCTTTGAGTCGTTGTTGGAAACCAGGATATTGAGCTACAAAGGATAGAAATTTATAGAAAAATATTTATTTATTAAAAGGTATAAGGTAAAGATCTCTATATTTAACTACAGGATAATAGTTGAATTTTAATAACTAATGCGATATTCACATTACCAATTGTGCGCTTGGTACCATCAGACTATTCCTATATAGGTCGTTTGGCCAAGGTATAGAACAGGGCCGGAACAGTAGTATAAAAGCATATTTCTAAGCGTAAGCCTATACCTAAGCCTAAGCGTATGAATGAGCCTATGCCTAAGCCTAAGCCTGAGCCTAAGCAAAAAAATTAGTCTAAAGCTTAATAAACTGACTCTATTATAGCCACTCCGGAAAACTATCCGGCCCTATTCTATACATGGGTCGGTTGCTTGTACCTCCTGCTATGGGTAGGTGACAAAAGAGCTACCAAGTGCACAATGACGACAATTAATACAGCAGCATCGAACGTCACAGCTTAAATACGTAAGACCGTGTGATTGAGATAACAAAGCACCCTAAGTTAAACCGTTTTTACTGAAACTTGGGATCAGTTACACGGTAAATTTCAGTGAGTTGATTTTAACTCAGAATGAGTTGAATCAGTCAGTCTGAGTTAGGACTTTCAGAACTCAAAAATTTGAGTTGATTCAATTCATTATGAGTTAATTAATCAACTCACCCAGCGTCAACTCAACTCAGAGTGAGAATCACCTGAACTCAGAATGAGTTAATGTTTCATAACCAACTCGCTAGCTGAATTGATTAATCAACTCATTGGAATTTACAGTGTAATGTTCCCACACCACAACACTATGAATTAAAACGTCCCCCTGGTAATTTCAAGTCAGGCCCGTAGCCAGCTCACCTTGGTAGAGGTGGCTAAAAATTTTCAGGACGGGCATACAAGGGTTTTCGTTGACTTAGATGCAAAGTGAAAAATTTTGCTAAGGGGGCTGAGCAAAATTTTCCAGGGTGGGCTGAGCCCCTCTGGGCACCACATTAGCTGCGGGCTCGTTTGAAGTTCTCTACATGTTAAAATGTTGAATCAGTTAAAGTGGGGGATATCTAACTGATCTGAAATTCAATCTGCCGAGTATTTCGGCTTAACCTGTATCAAGAGTACCTTTTAAATTAGTAGCAGCACGGCCAATCCATGTCAGAGCGTCCGTAAAACACTCTACTTCGGACACCCGTAAGCGTCGCTGCGCGTTGACAACACGTCCCCGCAAATCTTCAACGTCATGTTCAAGATCGCTGTAACAAAATATGATGACGATTTGGTTGATGATAGCCGAAGCTCATGACGTCATAGTCTTTCTGTTAGAAATTACTATTTTGGGGGGGACTGCTTGATTAAATCACTTGCTGATTTTGAACTGTCACCTTCAAGATTTCCAAACTTCATAAAGACGCTATAAAATACTTTTGCTTGGGTGATAAAAACAATGAAATTGAAGCAACAACCGTTGTTGCCAATTTGGATACTTGTCTACTTCAACCAACAGGGTTGATCTGATAGAAAGCTGAAGTTCAGACCCCCACCGGCACATTACTGTTTTTCACACGCATGAGGCTAAGTGTCAGCCTATTAATCCAATCATTATGCGTGTGGGGGGACTATTTTTTGGGGAGAAACGGGACAACCCTGATCTGACGCCACATCCGGGTGGATCCGAACGAAATGGCTTATTTTAGGTACAGTCAGATGCTGGGGAGTAACCGTCCTTTTGGATCCGGGGAGAGGTTACTTTGGCCTGGAATTGGACTCTACACCACCCTGGCACACGTTTATATGGAGGCGCATTTTAAGGATCCTTTTAGAAACTATATTCTGGATCGTTGACACATCGCCCACGAGTTTAGGCTTAGGTTTACGTCAAGACTTACCTAAACCTAAAACTAAGCCTTGGCCTAAAACCTACAGATAAGCCGTAGCCCATGAGCGTAAGTCTACGCTTTGAGCTTAAATGCATAGGAATGTGTACAATAACTAATATCAGGTCTTATAGCCAGCTTAATTCGCCAGAGGGTGCCTAAACAATATTAGGCGAGGAATGCGGCTACCATAACAAGCTTGCAAGCGTGTCTAACACTTTTGCAGGGGGGGACAAAATTTTCTAAGAGGTGTGCCCCATGGGTACTCCTGAGACTGCGAGCACCGTTGCCAGTATAGTTTTGGAAAAAGTTAATCTACTGAGATCAACTTACCTTACACTTTTTTCCAACGTCTCTATTGTGTCCACGAACTTCAAATGTTCTTTGTTGAGCTGGCATCTGTGTTTTGCTAACGTTGCATCTGTTTCGCTCACACATTCGTCAGAATTGTCTTCGCGCGTTGTGAGCGCTTGGAGCTGTTTCTGAAACAAAAAAGCGCAGTTTCATCTTGCAAATTACTGGCGGATCAAGGAGGCGGAGAAAAATGAATTCTTCGAACAGCGTTGCTGTGATGAAACTTTTGCAATGTAAAAATGGTGTTTGTTAAAGTTCACAGTGTGTTTTCTAATCCAAGTACGTGAACAATATTGCTGGGAAATACAGTGATGGATCCAGAAATTTGTGTCGAAAGGATGCACAACTGAAAAATGTTACGTTTTGGCACATATTCATAGCATCAACGTAGAAAAGATGCACTCATTAAAGCGGATGTTGCATAAATTTTTAGCCTACGATATTTTTGTAAATTTTCCCATAAATGAGGAATTAAAACCTGTATCATTTGAGAATACAAAAAGTACACTCCACCGCCAGATAATCATGGATCCGCCACTGTTGTCAATTGATGACAATTAATGTTTGACAATACGGCACCAGCAAAAACACTAACGTTGATCTTACGCGGAAATCAAATAAATCTGTTGAGAGGCTGGGAGCCCACGTATAGAACAGTAACAGTAGTATAAGCATATTCCTAAGCCGAAGGATAAGCTTAAGCAAAAAATAGGCTTAGGCTTAAGATAACCCTATTGCAGTCCCGTAAAAAACGTTCCGCTCCTATTCTTTACATGGAGCAGGCGGTTGTAAACGAAAAAATTTTCCTTGAGCAAGCACTAATAAACGAATTGTAGTTGAAAAGATGTTTGGAAAATTTCAGACGCCTTTACTATTATAAGGCACAACAGGGACATAGGGGTGATATATCCTCAAAATTTTTTTGAAAAGACAGCAAAAAAGGTAGTTTCCTAGCCTGTAGACGGCCTTGCTAAATTCTAAAGGTCATCCTTTACAAAATTTTCTAGAACGAAATCCGGCCTACGCTTTTGCAATTAATCATCTAAAACCTCACATTAGTATTCAAAATGAATCGAATACGTTCGAAAGTTTCTTTCAACAGTGTGCGACTATTCGTTGCGTTGAGTTGCGCAAGTCGTCGCACACTGCGCACTTCGTTTTGAAGTGCACGCGCTCGCAATTGCGCTGCGCGCAGCACGCGCACACCGTCTCGGTTGAGAACGATTTCGTTCGATGATAGCCGAGATAAGTATGGCGCGGGCCCGTTTAGAAGCAGTGCTGTTGAATTTTCTTCCAGGATGTCGGTGAAATCTGTAACATTTCTTCATATTTCGAAATATTGACTTTTAGAACACTACCCGCAACAAGCGTAGGTTTAGTCTTCTAGGCATAGACTTAGGTTTAGGAAAAGCGTACAGTTTTGTTTGCAACACTGCGGCGTATGGCGACGCAAGGCGGTGTCTGGCGTAGGAAAGTATAGCGCAGCCCGAGTAAGTGGTCATCTCTGTCTGAGAATTTTGCCTGTACATATTTCCGGTATAGCCACATCACCACCGGCTAACGCTTCCGTTTACTTTCTACTGAAAATACCGCAACTAAATTTGCCACAAAATTTTTTGTGAATTGAGTTCAATCCGATATACCTCGTGATAGCGGAACCGACAGTTCACTTGACTGTTCCGAATGTTGACTGAGCGACATCACAGCGTCCCGGTATATCCGCGTAGACTCGACGAGTTTCCGGTGTGATTCAGGATCTCTGGTGACACCGGACGACAGAGCGTCGTGAACGAGCGAGCGAAGACTGCTCAACTGTTGTTCCATGCTGTCCATGCGTTGCCTGTAAATTGAAATGTGAAAACATTTTTCAATTCTAACCGATTTTATAAACCTTTCTCGTTTAAATTTATACAACGTCACCCAAATTCTATTTTAGAAAGTGAGTATCGAACACTGGTCGATGGGTAGCATCATCACTGAGCTATAAGGGTTTGACGCAAGAGCCCGAGGGTCTCTCACGTCTTGCGGAGAATTTGTAATGCGTGTGGGTACGCGTAATAACACGTACGCATGGTGCATTGCGTAGTATTTCGTTTACAAGTTCTGTTCTGCGTTTCATATATGATACCGTACACTGTAAATTCCGGTGAGTTGATTTTAATTTAGAATGAGTTGAATCGCTTAGTCGGCGTTAGGACTATCAGACCTCAGAATTATGAGTTCATTCAACTAAATCTGAGTTAATTGATCAACTCACCCGGAGTCAACTCAATTCGGAGTGAGAATGAACTCAACTCAGAGTGAGTTAAAGTTTTCTGTTATTAACTCAGAAATAATTAACTTTCCGTCTGAGCTGATTAATTAACTCATTGTAATTTACAGTGTATGTCGGAAAAAGTTAATGACAGTAATTGCTAATTTTAGTTTAAACTTGGAAGGAAACATTAAACTTATTTACCGCGGCCTCTGTTACTTATAGGAACCTACTGAACCCAAACCTAAAGCACGAACCTAAGCCTAAACGCATGCTAAAAGATAAACCTGATCCTGATCCTAAACCTAAGCCTAATCCTAACTTTTCCGCGCTCGAAATTTCCCAGTCCACTCGTTTGCCAATCGGCAGAACGTTTGCAGTGGCTGATACGATGACAGGTTTCGTAAAAGTTGAGTATAGCGTATCCTTACGTTCACTTAGCCAAACATATATTGTCTACGAATATATTAAACAAAAGCATTTTATACAATGTTTTCAAAAACAATAAAATAAATACATAAATATACAAAATAAGTTAAATAAAAAAAATAAAAAAATAGAATTAAAGATTAACCTCGCTTCTTCATCAATCACTGGCGTTAAACTTCGAGACGATCGGGTACTGATAACTGCCGCAGTGCGATGATAATCACCCGGGTATATTACGCCTGCGGTAGCGAGACTTCCCGGAGGGACACTGGCTGACCCTGGCAAATGATGCCGGGTACCATCTGCGTGTACCCTGTCAGCTGATAAGAGATGGTCTTGAAGAGATGGCGAAGGGCTCGGCGATAGAGTTTTGCCCGATCGACGAAGTGACTCTAGAAACAAAAGATGTACACAGAAATTAGGTGCTATACACATTTGAGAATACATGCTAAGAAAACATACGCTTGATTAAAACCAGGGCCCATGTCATTTTTAGGCCCGTTCGGGTTTCTGGTAGGTCTGGAGAAGAGTAGGCTTACATTCTAGGCTACATTTTATTGCTTAAGCTTAGGCTTAGGCTTAGAGTTAGGCTTAGGCTTAGGCTTAGGCTTAGGTATACGATTTTGCAACATCTAGGCTTAGGCTTAGGCTTAGGCTTAGGTATACGATTTGGCAACATCTAGGCTTAGTCTTAGGCTTAGGCTTATGCGGGGTTCACGTTATAAATGGTGCAGCTGGGCCACGTTTTGTCACGTTGTATATATTGGGTAACATTTTGTCTGCGATGTAACCCAATATGATATTCAAAAACAGTGGTTGTCTGCTAACATCACGTATCGGTCACGTTTTGTCTTTCAATATCATATGATATTCCCTACGTTGTCTGTCAATATCATATGATCATTTTGAAAATGTCTACTGAGTCAGCTGCATAACTAGGTTTGGAATATCATATGATACTAATCGACATGTAATTGGCGGGAAATTCAAATTTTGGCGGGAAATTCAAATTTTGGCGGGAAATTCAAATTTTGGCGGGAAATTCAAATTTTGGCGGGAAAATTCAAATTTTGGCGGCAAATTCAAATTTAGACGGGAAAAATCATAATTTGGAGGGAAATTCACATTTTGGCGGGAAATTCAAATTTTGGCGGCAAATTCAAATTCAGGTGGAAAAATTCAAATTTTGGCGGCAAATTCAAATTTTGGGCAAAAATTCAAAATTTGGCGGGAAAATTCAAATTTTGGCAGAAAAATTCGAATTTGGGAGGGAATATTCAAAATTTTAGCGAATTGTATACGTCTTAAACTACATAATGGAATATCATATGATACTCCAAATCCGTCTTTGAATATCATATCATATATGCTGTTAATTTGGAATATCATATGATATTCAGCAATATGTCTGATTATGTCACGTGACATTCGAACACTTGTATGCTGAGATAACATGAATACCCGTGCTTTGTATAGCAATATCACATGATATTCGACTTTTGCTTGTCCGTATCATATGATGGTAACAAAAATTTATGTTGATGTCGAATCAACATGTTACAAAACGTGACCCGACTGCTCCAGTTATAACGTGAACCCCGCATTAGGTATACGATTTTGCAACATCTAGGCTTAGGCTTAGGCTTAGGTATACAATTTTGCAACATCTAGGCTTAGTCTTAGGCTTAGGCTTAGGTATACGATTTTGCAACATCTAGGCTTAGGCTTAGGTTTAGGCTTAGGTATACAATTTTGCAACATCTAGGCTTAGGCTTAGGCTTAGGCTTAGGTATACGATTTTGCAACATCTAGGCTTAGGCTTAGGCTTAGGTATACGATTTTGCAACATCTAGGCTTAGGCTTAGGCTTAGGCTTAGGTATACGATTTTGCAACATTTAGGCTTAGGCTTAGGCTTAGGCTTAGGTATACGATTTTGCAACATCTAGGCTTAATCTTAGGCTTAGGCTTAGGTATACGATTTTGCAACATCTAGGCTTAGGCTTAGGCTTAGGTATAGGTACGATTTTGCAACATCTAGGCTTAGGCTTAGGCTTAGGAATACACTTAAACTACTGTTACGGCCCTAAAAGTAACATTGGCCAAAACCAGTATAACTCTTTGATGTATCTGCTCTCAAAATTTTTCTAGAAACCAGAAAAAGCCACCTTTACCAGGCTGTGATTTGTCTCGGTCACTATGATAACTGGCAGCAAGCATGAATTATCCGCTGCCCTTACGGCATTTGTTCATTACGTTCTCACGTACCTTCATTGGGTGAGCCAGTACGTCGAATCCGATGGCCATCAGAGGAACCGACAGACGAATGTGAGGTTTCGAGTCCATATCGATGCGGTTTTGGAGGTCCCGCTTCGAGATTTGATCGACCGTTGTCAAACGTCGCAGACCTTTTATTTACGGCGGTATATTGAGCGCCTAAAGAACTGCAGAAAATCACTGTTCTTGGAACACTTTCACCATACGAGCTAAAGTTCATGCTAAGGTTAAGGTTTAAGTTTAGGAAAAAGCTTACACAAGCGTAAATCTTTGCATAAGCATTTACCTAAGCCTAAGCCTACGTCTTAGCTTCGAATGTATGGAAAAGGGCACAAGACGCGACAGAGCGATCTCGTACAATGGGCCAATGGTGCTTAACATCAGCCTCCGAAACAAAATTTCCACTTTTCCTTAGAAAAGTTTCAGTTCAGCTTGTAAACTGATATCTGTAGTGACCCGAATAAGAGGGAGGGAGATTGATATTTATTTGGCCTGTCCAGAGGGTACCCCCCCTTGTTATTCGGTTACGGACTGTTATTTATTTTTAATCCACGCTCCGCCGCCTTTCGTTACTGATATATCCGGTACTGCAATTATCCGTTGAATTAAACGTTTATTTGTCTTGTGTCAATAGGTTGAGCGATAATACAACGTTATACTTAGGAATGTACTTCCAAAATTGAAATACGCTTTAAATTAGGGTGTAGGGACTCTATCCGCTTACGGCCTCTTATTAGGGATACGGACTCCAATTGATTTGCAAAAAATCGTTTAAATTTAATGTAGGCTACCGAACGCTAACTGATTATATAGGTGTATGACGCACACACTTGAAAACACGAGCAATAACATCAACTGGTGATAGTTGCTACACACATTTGAGAATACGGGTATTACTAAAATTGTGTTACTAGTTTCACTTACCTCCAGGCTCTCTATCTGATTTAGCTAAAGTTGTGTGGTAAGTAGCGTTGCTGTATCTTTGATTCAACGGCTGGTTCCGATCCATTTCCGTGGCTGTGGTTGAACTTCTTGGATCATAAAGTCTTAGCACGCATCGGTCCTCGATTTCACTGAAAATAAAAATCATTCAAACTAAATGGTTGTGCTTCGATATATTATGAGGTCAGTTTTCAGGAAATATTTTAGACATTTTTCATTGTAACAATGGAAAGCGAGATACGAGTTGAGATATACAAGGTAATATGATAAATTTTCGCATAAACTCGATTAATGCACTAGCGGATCCAGATGGAGGGGGGCGGGGCGAGGGCGTACGCCATCCCATCAGAAATTTTATTGTGTTAAAATGGTAAGGTACCTACTGTACAATTTTTTCCGTCAGAAAATATTTTTGTAAAAAAATTTTCCCACAGAATTTTTTGTCATCTTCATTCTACGTACAAAAGCGCACCCGAGGTACTTTAGTTGTCTTACATATAAAATTCTCTCATATAACGAGCCTGAACCTAAGCCTAAGCCTAAACGTGAAAATCAGCCTTAGTTTAATCCTAAACCACGGTTTCAACCTAAGCCTAATCCTGTGTCCTAAGCGTGTGATAATGTAATAAAGCCTGTGATTACGCATATATAATAAGGTAATAATATAAACACCAGGGCAACAATACTCGCACTCTATTAACTAAACTCTAGTGGGCAAAGAAAGTAAACAAGCAAAGTAAACCGGATATGATAAACACCGCATCAGGAAACAGATTTTGCCGGAGATGAAGCAAAATTAGGTAATAATATTAAAGAGATATTCAATTTACGCATTTTTAACTCAAATTTGCAAAATCTGACAAATATTTGTTGTAGTGCTATTTTCTGAGCAGTTTTGACAATTATTGCCACAACGCCAAAAACCAACTCACTTATTAAGGGCACAACTTTTTTAACCATTACGTCATCGTAAATTTCAGACTAACATTTACTCCGAATCACGACGAGTTAACCCAGCTAAATTAGCTTCTGAAGCCCATGTAAACTATAACAGCTTGCCTATTAAGCATAAACCATAACCGTAAGGTTAAACCTAAGCCTAAGCTTAATCCTAAACCTGAGCCTAAGTTCTAGCTATAGCTTCCCATTTTTACGTCCACACAGTAACCCTGTCTTTCGATCAGTATGTCCCTGTTCTTGCAATGGGCCGCTTCTGGAATTAGCTATTTCCTGCGAAAATATTCAATTAACACAGCAATTTCGGTATTCGTTCCGCAGGATATGAAAAACGAAAAACTTCACTTTTGCAAAAATTTTGATATATTCGTTCTAGGCTCGAACTGAGGGTAGGGCTGATATTTTCAAACGCATATAGAATATGTCACCACTTAGCGACAGGTTTTCAAACTGATGAACACTTGCAATTACAAATCTGCAAACTGGTGCACAAGTAGTGCAGATCAAAGGTGAAAAATATGCTGAATTTGGAACGTCACTATTCACTTGTTCGAATGTTACAAATTCTATCACCAGCTGTTAATAGGCGCTATTCACATTTGGAAATATGGACATAGTTTACAGTCTATTTCTGAAGCGGAAACATTGGGTAAAATATCGAACCATTTTTTCTCGGAATATAAATTAAACATTTTATATATCACCAGGTCGCAGATGTACACTAATATACCAAACTTTTCTCAAAAATCATTTTTCTGATTTTTCACCCCCTGCCGAAGAGAGACCGCTATTCACTAATAACCGAAACATTAAGCCTTATTTCACACGTCCATTTTTTGCAGCAAAAACTTGCACGTGCAACTTCCATGCGCAAGTTTGGTCACAAAGCAGCTTTGAAGTTCTTGCAGTTGCAAATTATTCACGAATTCATGCTATTTAGTTTCATTCGCACAGTTGAATGTCGTTGCAAGTCGCTTGAATTTTTTGCACCTGCTGTTTGGTCAATCGGAATGTTGCGTTGAAAATACTTGCAGCTGCACGTATTTCGTGCATGTTGCAGCTGCGAGTTTTCGCTGCAAAAAGTTGCACGAGTGAGTGGGCCTTTACAGTGAACATACAACTGAAATGCAAAATCTCTGCGAAGTAAAGTGTTCTTCAACTTCAAATATTCAACCAAATATCAGGGCCAGGACGAAAATTTAATACCTAATCCAGAAGCATAAAAATTTAGACCAATGTTACTTAGCCTAAGCCTAAGCCTAATTGTTGCAAAAATATTTTTGCAAAAATATTTTACTAAGCCTAAGCGTAAGACTAAGCAAAAAATGTAATCTAGAATCTAAACCTACTTATTTATAGACCCACCAGAAACCTGGACGCCCCTTAAAATAACATGGGCCAAAATTTATATATAAACCCTATGCTGTATACTGATTTTTTGTTGCGTCCTTGTCGAACAGACAAGCCAAACAACGTTTTTCTAGGAAATATTTATTTAGTACAACATCGTAGTTTTTAGATATAAAAAATTCTACATGTACATGTTCGGCAAATAACAACAAGCGCTGCAATTTGCCGAATTCAACTCATTTTTAATATCAGATATGTACATATTTGCAAAAGTTCCTGTGAATATTTTAAGATATAGGTACATTTTTCATAATTTAAAGCTTTTTTGATTTCACTGTTGTTCTAATGAAAGTACTTAGCTAATTTTCCGTGTTTATGCAAAAAATTTTGATGGAAATCTAAAATTATCAAGAGCAGGATATAGAAGCCAAACGCTAAGTATTGTTCCTTGGTCAATTATTAATTAGCACATTGGACCATGTTAGAACAAGAACGGTACGCAGTAGTATAAGCATATTCCTAAGCATAAGCCTAAGTGTAAGGATGAGCGTTCACCTAAGCCTAATCCTAAGTAAAAAAAGTTAGTCTAAAGTTTAAGCTATTACGGTCCCACAGGACAACGCCTAAGCCTAAGCGTAAGGGTGAGTGTTTAAGTTTTAGCCTAAGTCTAATCCTAAGCAAAAAAGTTACTCTAAAGTTTAAGCTATTACAGTCCACAGGACAACGTTCAGGTCCTGTTCTACACATGGGCCATTGCCTGTCAATCAATCCAGTTAGTCATCGTGTTTCCCCACCACCCAGAATGGGTACATTACTTTAGAATTTTTTCCGAACACTATTATCAACATAAAAACTACAAAAATACTCTTCTAAAATTTAAGACAATTTGTTTAGAAAACGTGGAAACTGTATCTCGGATGATTTTATCCGATAATTCTGAGTTAATTTTCACTTGATCGTCAAAATATTTTTTCGGCCATCGCAGAAATTGCACTGTGTAATACACATTTGTTTAAGAATTTTTTGAAATATAAACAATTTTCTAAAATACAACAATTATTATAAAACAAAAAATTTAACTACAATCGGCCGTTATGATCCATATAAGCATGAGTCGATAATGACTCTTTTTACAAGAGTGTGGAACTGAGCACATTTTCTGCAAAAAAGAATATATCCAGCGCACGTTGCTGTTTGATCTACATCCCCCTTTACTTATAGAGCTGGTACAACTTGTGCGAACCATGACATCAGTGCCGGAAGCAGGGGCGGGGACTTCCCCAAATTCCAGGGTGGGGGGCCCAAACTCGCGAGCAAAGCGAGCGAGAAGCCAGACGCATTTTAATACTTAAGTGGTTTTTGTTTCAACCAATGAGGGTGTGGACCCCTTTAGGGGTGGGCCTCCCAAATGGGGGGTATGGGGGGTGGCTGCTCCGGCCCTGCATAACACTGTACGTATACGGCATCAAAAACGCTTCACTTATAGTGTAATTAAATGATATAGCAAGTGACAGCTATCCCCTTTAAATACAGAGTGGTCAGCCGAAAACGCAACGCCCGGTCGTACATTTTGTACCATAAAAAACTGCATACTCTTGTATTGCGTACTCTTGATATAAGCCACTATGAACAATTGTCGGTTACATCGCGGTAGCATTCCATGTCCTGGTGTAAACGTCGTTTTTACGCGATAAATTAAAATGACCTTGCGATGATAACAAATCACCTGCGCTCATTACGTCACAGCAACAGATTGAAAGCACAAATTTTAAAATCACTGTGTTTGAAGTTTAACCGCAAGTTGAAACCCAGGATGAAAAACGTATTTTGACATTTTCAAGCAATAAATCATTTAATTTTTAAAAAAACAGTGAGAAAAAAACTTATGTACCTATAGCATACGCGCTGCTGCGGTATTTGCTAATTTTGATAAACATCAAAATTTACTGGGGAGTGAAATTTTTGACAGCGGATACCCATCAAATTAATATTTTGGTTGCCGTGAGAGCAGTATTTGTTTGCAATTAGCGGTAGGTTTTATAACTCAAGCGAGTGTGCATGAAATTTGCATGAACAAGCTGCCGACGGTTTCTGGTTCTGTAAACGCTAATCTACAATTAATCATTGATAAGTTAACTCACCGAAAGCTATTTTAATAGATAAATAATACAGAATTTCTATGCAACGTATCACAAGAACTAAGATAAAATTAAAATTTCAAAATTTCCAAAATCGGAATCGGAGTCGGAATCGTAACTTGTTTTGAATCGAAATTCTAATCGGAATTCCGGTTACACTCTGATCCCATGCGTTCCTTCCCTTGTGTACATTTCGGCATTTTTTATTCGCCAAATATTAATTTTTAGAAACTTACGTTTCATAGTTTTTCAACAAAATGTATTTAGTAAATTTTAACAATTGTCCATACAAACTTTACCTGTAATCGTCGAGTTCGTAAAATACATCCGGTCGTCGTTTGTCTTGAATGTAAACTTTGAGTCCAGGTCGCGTTACTTCGAACGCATTCAGCGATGCAAAATGTCGCACAAACAACGCTAAAATGCCGTCAATTGATCGATCTTCAGAATCGCGTAGAATGCATCGTTTAGTTTCGCCTTGGTATTGCAAAAATGCAATCAATTGTGAAGTTAAATCAGCCACTGAAATTGCAGAAAAAAATTTCCCTAAATTTTACCGAGAAATTCGTTCAATTTTAAAATGTCAACAATTTGTAAAGCTCAAATTCAGCTAAATAAAACAGGCTTTAAACCGTCGCTTAAAATATTAAAATAACTACTGGCTTGGGTGCTTTTTGTAGTTTCCCGTCTCACAGTGGGAACGTTTGTTCCCACTGTGGCTCGGTCAGGGGTGCGCCCGTTCCTTGAACTTATTGCCATTTGACAGCACACTAAAGAGGGGATGTGGGGCTACTGCTTCCCAAAAACTCACCACACTAAGGTGGTTCTCTTGCGCCAAAATGGTCCAAAAGTACTTTATCAGCTATTTTAGCTGTCTCAATGGGTATAGTGTGATGGGTTTGGTGGCTATAGCTCCTTATCCTGTTTAGTGTCCTTTCAAAATAGAAGGTCAGGAAGGCAGGAGTCCCTGTCAGAGCTACACGGTCCGTGCATTTCTGACTGTTCCTTCAGAAAAAATAAACAAAATTGTTTCAAATAGTTTGGTTCAGCTGCCGTTGTTTGGTGAAATAAAACTGTTTCCCAACATGTGTAGTGTTGGGGTATATATACGCATCATATATATGTATATATGTCAGGGTGCAACCGGAATTGCAATTTACCGAAACCGGAACCGGGATTTAAAAAAAATTACCGGAAACGGAACCAGAGCCGGAAAATGAAAATCGCATGCCACCGAAAAATTCATTTTAATTTACTTCTTTGCAATATTATTGGTGAAATAATCCTAGTCTGAGATAGGTGTTCACTTTATCTGCTGTATTTTAAATTTTCATAATCCACAGAAGCAATATCTACCTTCGATGGTTTAGTTTTGGCGGTTGTCAAGGTTTGCATAGTATGCTAGTGAAATCCATTTAATTTTTATCGTCATTTTTTTGTGAAATATCTAAATTTCCACCGGTCAAATTTTTATATCGAAATTTGTAATTCCACTAAAAATCTACCGGAACCGGAACCGAAAGGTAAAAATGCCGGAACCGGAACAGGAATACCAGTTGCACCCTGAGTATGTATATAACTACAAAAATACCTACTGCCTTACCATTGGACGTCGATGAGGCATTAGCGAAATGAACCGAATTTGGCTGTTTCGAATGTGGACCATTCGATGTAGTCGTTTCAATAATTGTTGTCTTTAAAACCGCTTTGTTGTTATGCGGCTGAAACAAAATTAATTTTTACAACTTAAACACTATAGCCTATGTATAGAACAGAGACGGAACGTTTTTCTGTGGGACTGCAATAGAGCAAGCTTAAGCTTTAGACTAATTTTTTGCTTGGCTTAGGCTTAGGCTTAGGCTTAAGCTTAGGAATGTGCTCATTCTTACGCTAGGCTTAGGCTTAGGCTTAGGCTTAGGCTTAGGCTTAAGCTTAGGAATACGCTCATTCTTACGCTAGGCTTAGGCTTAGGCTTAGGCTTAGGCTTAGGCTTAGGCTTAGGCTTAGGCTTAAGCTTAGGAATACGCTCATTCTTACGCTAGGCTTAGGCTTAGGTTTAGGCATAGGCTTAGGCTTAGGCTTAAGCTTAGGAATACGCTCATTCTTACGCTAGGCTTAGGCTCAGGCTTAGGCTTAGGCTTAGGCTTAGGCTTAGGCTTAGGCTTAGGCTTAGGCTTAGGCTTAGGAATATGCTTATAATACTGTTCCGCCCCTATTCTTTAGATTGATCAATACTATGAACTCGAAACAAAAGAGGACTGTTTTACACCACCCAAATAAAGTTTACAAGATCATGAATAAGCGGTATATATCAGAGCCCAAAATTTTTGGAATGTAAGGAAAAAAGAACTTTTACAGGCTTAAAATGACATGATTTACTCTGCGGTTCCAATTATTTTCTGGTTTAAATCAAGCTAATCTTTGCTGTAAAAATTTGGCTAAACCAATACAAGTTTACCGATCGTCAGTGGATGTTTTGGTATCTACAATATCAAATCTTTCGTAAAAATGCGGCATGCTGAAAATTGTTGTGCCCGGTCTAATACGCCGTTCACAATAATTTCGTCAACGGTGCCACAAAATCTGCTATAGCCCCCGGCTATCACGAGGTCTTTTTTAAAATGAGCTCGTGATAGTCCAGGTCTGTAGGAAGCTCTTCGGACCACCGTAAATATTGGTATTTACCGAAAAATAACCAGCGGAACCGCGGTAAAATTTGTATTGTTGTAAAATTTCCATATTTTACGGGTTGGGCCACACTCAACTCGAAAAAGTAATTTTTACGAAACACGTGGTAACTCGCGGATCACCGAACGCCGCTGCGCTGTGCATCTAAAAAGTGTACTTTTATTTGTCACGCGCAGCGGCGAGGCGGTGATCCGCTGTACAGAGTACAAACTGTAGCGCAATGCTCAGTTTTATGGTTAAGAAATTCGCTTTGTAAGAAATTAAAGCAAGTCCGTAGCCAGCTCGCATTTCTAGATGGGGCTAAAAAATTTTCACGAGGGGCATTCAAGTGTTTTCAATGAGTTACAAGCAAGGATGAAAAATTTCTATGGGGGCCAAAACTGTTCCACGGGGCTGAGCTTCCCCTGACCCCCACACCCCTTGCTACGTGCTCGAATTAAAGTTTTAAAAAATTAATAAAAAAAATGACTTGAAATTAAACTTTTCTCATATCCACCTGAAGTCCACAACTCACCGTAAACAAACGCTTTGCGTTCGAATGCTGTTCGTTCGCCATACGTCCAATATCGTCAGTTGAATGAAAGTCTGCAAATAAGAAAGAACAGATTCAACCGTAGAATCGTTCAAAAATTTTGAACTGATCCATTTTTGGCGGCTTCCGTTGAATTTTATGGACGTAAAACTTATCTTTTCGTTTAGACTTATCGTTATGCTAAAGCTTTCGACTTAGGCTTAGTAATATGCTTAATTGCTTACACTACTGTTGCGCCTAGAAACCAAGAAAACCAAAACCCCCCCCCCACCCCCCCCACCGCCCCACCGCCCCCCCCCCACCCAACCCCAACAAACACCAAACGTCTCATAGAGCATATTTCGGATAAAGCCAATTTGACTCACCATTTTTTTGCAGTGTGTAAACTAAACGCTATACTTACTCCTATTCCAGTTCGCTTTTCGCAAGTAACCAAATAAAGGCATTTTTTATCCACTTAATATTTAAGTGATCATTAATCTCTACGTATTGACAACAATTATATAATATGCAAATTCACATGTTGCATCGCCTGCAGTAAATTTTGCAAAAAAATTGCAAAATTTCTTGCTTTACGCAGTGTCGACGCGTTTTCTATGAAACTGCAAGCCTGTCGCACGTTAGAAAATGAGTGTAGGCAAAGATTCTGGTTTAGGAAAGACCACGCTGGTCACTCTGGAAGAACACTCTACTTAAAATACTTTACTTATATTTTACTAACTTTTTATAAGTGTACTAAACATTGAATAAATCATTGCTTAAATCAATGGCGGATCCACGGGGGGGCCACCCCGGCCGTGGCCCCCCAACAGCATCTCGACAAAAATTATATAGTGTCAATTGATGTTCTACGCTGTTTATTTCTCTGTTTGATACACAATAGTATAAGCACGCTTTAAAGTTTCTTGGCCCTGGAGTCATTTATGCGCTACAATTAGGGATAATAGACATTTATGGAGTCTAAACAAGGGTTTAAGGACTCTACCCGCTTGCGGACTCTTATTAGGGATACGGACTCCTATTAATTGGGACTCAAAATGGGGACCCCCTCTTATTTGGGTCACTACAGTATGGGTCAAAAATAAGTTTATTACCTGTGAAATTTTGCCCCCCCCCCCATTTTGAAATCCTGGATCGGCCACTGGCTTAAATAATGCAAAAATTAGTAAAACTAATGCTGTCATTTCCTGATTTATTAAGTAAATGTAAAGCTAAGAATTTTGTATTTGCTTAAAATTAAGTAAAACTTTGCCAAGCATCATAGTAAGTAAAACCGCGACACTTAATTCGGCAACAGTTTTACGTAATTTTAAGTATATTTTTAGTGAGTAGTTGAGACTATACGGGTTTTGATCTTAAAGTTTGTCTCAGCTAAAATTTTGCTTATTAACAGAAATATCACTTTTAACCCCTTCTCACATTGTTTTGCCTGTAGGCAACTCAGCGCAGTGTATACGTTAAATACTGTATATCGCACCGTGTTTAACAATTGCAACACGTATACTTAGCACTAAATCACCACAAGACGTGAGAGCCCACTCGGGCTCGAGCGTCAAGCTCCTATAGCTGAGTGGTGATGGTATACGCCTCCCAATCCAGTCACCGGAGCTCGAATCCTAGCCTAAAAGTAGGTCTCAGGGGAAATAGGAAATATTCATGTGAGAAAGGGTTAATAGCAGTTATCTCCATAGCAATTGCTCTTCACTCAAGCGAACGGCGACAGATTTGATTATCATACTGTACACTTTTAAGTAAAGTTATTGAAATGCAAAAATGTACTAAATTTCAAATCGCATTCTTTACTGGCTTGAAAGCAATATCGCTCATTAACTACGTATATTTGGGTAGCGGAACGGCCATTGTTTATGTACGTCAGACGTATCATCGATATAAGCTACCTACATTAGCTAATATACTCAGGGTCGGAGCATGCTAGGGTAACGGCCTCCAAAAATCCGGAATGGGGGCCCTTGTGGTGATCCAAATATTTTTTATTTTTTGTTTAAAATCTTGTTAGGATGGGGGTTCGTCTTTGTGGTGGCCCTCCCCAAATGAGGGTACAGGAGTGGCTGCTCCGGTGCTGAATATACCAGAACATTCCGTCTGGTTTTTGCGAATTTCAGCTTTGTGTATTTAGACTTTTGCATCGAAAAATACATAGCTAGTCTTACAGAAAGTCTGTAAACGAAGAGTTTACTTCCAGTGCGGATTCAGAGTGGGGTTACGACGATGACGTGGAACGCCTCTTATCAGAATAACTTTTATAAAAAATGGAGCCCACATTACTTTAAGGGGCGTCCAGGTTTCTGGTGGGTCTATAAAACAGTAGGTTTAGATTCTAGATTATATTTTTTGCTTAGACTTAGGCTTAGGTTACGCTTAGGCTTAGGAACACATTGTTGCAACGATTGGGCTTTGGCTTATGCTTAGGAATACGCTTAATCTACTGTTACGCCCCTAAAAGTAACATTGACCAAAAATGGTATGGTCTCTTTGTTATAAATATCTATTTTTCTGTAACGAAAATAGCGTTTAGCTTCTTGCTCACTTCACTCGCAATTGTTTTTCAACAAATATTTTGCGCGGCCCTCGTAGAAGCTTTCCGAATCAGCGATGGATGGCCGTAGAAATGCCGAAAAATAGATTGATTCTTAGAAGTAAGAAGGTTTAATTTCCGCAAATTTGTCAACCTGCATTCCCGCCGTTAAATTGTGGATTTTCCAACGAACCAACCTTAAATCACATTAAACTCTGAAGACAATGCCGCGGTTGCTAGGCCCATTAGCCACTTAGGAGCACCTGGGCCTCCCGACAAAACCGATACGTCAAGCGTTTTCAAAAAATTTTTTTGCACCTTTTGTCGCAATTCAGATTAAGCATCGCTTGATTGACGCTTATGAACCTCTGCGTATGTGCCCCTCGTGTTTGGATCAGTTGGTGCGCACCTGGACAATACGGACCCATCTCGCAAGCTGGAGACGGGCAAGGACCCCCCCCCCCCGCTACAAATGAACAGAATAATAGCTGCTATTCACACACAATTGCCAATATACAAGGGCGAACAGAGAAAGCGAACAAGAAGCCTAAGACAAGCAATACGCTCCTAAGCCTAACCCTAAGCTTAAGCCAAAATGTAATCTAGAATGTAAACCTACTATTTTATAGACCCACCGGAAACCTGGACGCCTTTTAAAGTAACATGGGCCCACAATTTGGTCTCTGCTCAGTAGCTGCGTTGAATAATTTCAGTTTATACTTATAAAATTCAAAATATGTCGAACAGTTTTTCGGTATATCAAAACAGCAATACTTCAAAAATTCATAAAACTTTTTTCTACCATTATTCGTTGACCAACGAGTATTTCATAAACGAATAGTTTCTAATATAGCGGCAGATCAAGAACGATCTGATTGTTTTATTAATTGTAAGGATGTGCCGATACCAAAATTTTTGCCCATGCCGATACTGATGCCGATTCTTATTTTGAAATTTTGCTGATGCCGAACTGATGCCGATGCCGATTCCAAATTTGATACACCAGGCTTAATAAACAGATATAATACTACATTACATCATTATATCAACACTTAAACCCTAACCATCATAAACGATTATAATTTTAGACGAACGGTTCATTTAAATTAATTGTTTCAAACACAAACGCAAGAAAGACACCAGTTTCCCTGACCGAACACACTGATATGTACGCAGAAATGAAATTGATAGCATTCAAACTGACTGTTATGTGCAAAAAGTGTCGGCAGAGAATCGGCAATAATTTACAGTGCCGATGCCGATACTCACGAAAACTGCCGATTATTACCGATGCCGATGCCGATTAATCGGCGCATCCCTATTATTGTAAAACAAAATTATTTAAAAAATACTAAAACTAACAATGATTATGCATTGCTCTTCGAGGTGTTATCGGATATCTGATCCCATTTTCGCTAAAAATCAATGTCAGTCTCCGTTTCCGTTAAAGAGATACCGAAAATTGCTCCGTTTACTATACAGATTTGACAATATGAGCCATAATTGCCTACCCATTTCGAAATCTGAAGCGGTTTAAACCTCAATTGTTAAAAAATTTAAAAAAATTTTCCAAGGGGTGACAATTTACCTAGCTAGCTGAAAATTTAAATTTCAATGTGGAACGATTTGGGAAGATTATGTGAAACTCAAATTTGCAATACTTTTTCATTATCAAGCCATTTTTAGGGACAAACGCCCGCTGGCAATCATTTAACGGCAAACGAACTAATTTTCGTCGTCCGCTTTAAAAATCGTATTGATCCGCTTACTTGGTTGCAAGCCTGGAAGGACATCCTTGGACGCTACGCAGCTGGTATCGTTGTACAGGTGGAAAATCGAAAAAGTTTGGAAAAACTAAAATACATCAGCGAACTGCATCCCAACATGGCTCTAAGACATTGCAGGTCCGTAGCCAGCTCACCTTGCTAGCGGGGCTAAAAAAGCTTCAGCATAGACATACAAGGGTTTTCGATGACTTACCCTAACCCCCTTTGGGTACCGACCCGCGGCATTGGTGTAGCCTATCATTTGGGTTTCGGCTGGGATCCCGCTAAAAGTATACGTTTTTCGATTTTTAAACTAAATCAATTGAATTTTTAATGATTTACAATTTGAAATATATTTTTTCAAAACCACTGATGGGGGCCCAAAGCCCATTTGTCAACCCTGTCGCTACGCGCTTAATCAAAGCTAAATCCGACCTTTGATTTCAAAATATCAAATTTAGCAAATTTAAAAATTCAAATCATACACCACTTTGGGTGGATGATTGTCAAAATAAACGCGATGACAACAAGCAAAAAATGGCGTAACGGGACAAAATGTCGGATGTAATATAATAGCACCGTTAGCTATTAGCGGTTGCAGTTTAGCAATATTTTGCCATATGTTTTGGTGTGATGAATATATGTGTCAGCAGGGTGATTGTTATTTGTACATATTTCAAGCACCGCTTTTATAGCGGATGAGCGACTTCTCGCTCAGTTTTCAGTACTCTCTAAAAAAGCTTAAACTTAAATGATAGCTTAACTAAAGTTGAATATTAGATTAAGTTTTGAGCTTTTAACGAGAATACATTAGGATAACCCTTTAACTCATAGAGTATACTATGAGCAACTAAATACAAGTAATACATGAGAAACACAGACACTGGGAGCAGTGCTAACAATTTTAACATATATGTGCAGTGCAAAATCTCTACAAGACGTAGGAGCCCCCTCGGGCTCGAGCGTCAAGCTCCTATAGCTGAATGGTCATCGTAAACGCCTCCCACCCGAGAGACTGGGGATCGAATCTTACCTTGAAAGTGCATCTATGAAATTGAAAATATTCATGTGAGAAAGGGTTAAAAATAAATTTGATCCCCCGTACAAAGTGCCATTCGATTAAAAACCAACCAAAAATCTATCTCGCTAAAAGCGGGTCTTAACAGTTAAACTCGGAGTGGGGGGTACTGCGGTAACCTCGGATCAAGCACCGACAATTCGCTAGATTACAAGCGACCGTGCCACGCGATGTTCTTAAACAGTCTTCTGAGACCTCTCGTGACACTCACCATACGCTTCGTGGGTATTTTCTGACAGTCCCCGTGAGACTCAGCAATGCCTCTAATAAGGACTATTTTACGGATGTCTTCAAACATTTTTCCTCGAAAGCGCTGCATAAGCTGGCGTTTATAAATTTCGGTGACTTTAAGGGACGCGGAGTAAACTAAACTTTAGCCTGGGACCCGCAGGAACCTTTATTCCAGCTCTCGCCTTCGGAGGCAAAGCGGATGGTCGAACTGGATTCAACATCGCTCTATGCAAGTTTCGCAATGTCAGCTAAATCTAAGATATATGCTGAATATTTTAAACAAAATAGTATAACATATCTTAATGGACAACTTGTGGGCCATCTATCAGGAGATTTGTCCATAAACATTGAACCCTTCTGCTTGTCTTTAGCTACGGGTTCGCTGGTGAATCAAGTAGATGCCCTCACCCTAAACTGTTTCTAACCTTTCAAATACGTATCCCACTTACCTCTTCTATTTTTCAGGGGCGTAGGCAGGATATATTTCGGAAAGATAATTTCATGACAATTTTTTTGAACTGTAAAATCAAAAAAGTTATTCTAACCTTTTCCGATTTTGAGGAAATTTCGAGGAAATGTATATTTTTAATCTCCCCACTTTTATATACCCATACACAGCAAAAAATGGTAAGTCAAATTGACTCCCTCCGAAACAGGCTCTACCAACTCCGCCAGAATCAAACGTACGATTAAGTGAGTCGAATTTGACTCTGGCGGAGTTGAATTTAACACAGTTTGTGTAGTCTTGTAGAGCCTATTTCGGAGAGAGTCAATTTGACTCACCATTTCATGCAGTGCGGTATTCATGCGATCCACCGTGACTTACCGTCTCGTCGTTTCCATTTCAACGCCGCAGGGGCATGAATCCGAGCTCTAAAACTACGAAACGCTTGTTGAGTCCCAGATTTCGCTCGTCGAAACAGCATTGAGTTATCATCTTGCCGAGGCGATTCCAGCCGTTGTGGTAACGATCTATGCCGGCCGCCGTCACGATCTCGGACTTCACCTCGGCCATCTCTTCCGCCGTCTCGATGGTCCAGGTTGCCGCCGCCTTCACCTCGGCCTTCGCCATGTCCGCTGCCGACAATATCAGACGCTGGTGAGTGGCGGTCATGGTGATGCATGATCGATCTTAAGTCCAATTGATCTTTAGATGTCGAATTTGAACGCAATCTGGTAAATATTAAATTTTTCAGGTTAAGTATTGGTTCTAAACCTGGTCGATAAGAATTGCCCGTAAATATTTTTACTGTAAAACTTTTTCGTTTAAGTACAGGTTTGGACTGACACTAAAAATCAACCCTGGCGTTTTGATATAAACATCTGTTTAACAGTGCCGGAGCAGGCAGGGTTTGGAGGCTACCCCCCAAATTCCAGGGTTGGGGTTCCCAAACTTGCGAGCGAAGCGAGCAAGAAGCCTAACGCATTTTAAAATTTAAGCGGTTTTTGTTTCAACCGGTTAGGGTGGGGGCCCCTTTCTGGGTGGGGTCCCCCCAAATGGTAGGTATGGGAGTGGTTGCTCCAGCCTTGTGTCTAACCAAGATTTATCATTTTGATGAGTAGCCCAAATTTTCACTAGTCATATACCCAGAATGCTACATAGCTAGTCCACAGCTAATATTATTATTTAATTGTTACTTTAATTTTGCAATGATTTGAAAGGCCCGTAGTCAGCTCACCTTGCTATGGCGCTAAACATTTTTCAGGACAGGCATATTAGGGATTTTGTTTGGTTTTACAAGAAATGTCGAAAACTTTCCAGGGAGACCAAAATTTATCCAGGAGAGGCCGAGCCCCCTGGCTTCCCCTTGGCTATTGGTTCGATCATTAATTGTTACCTGTTTTACTTACAAAGTTAACAAAGTGACTGTTTTATACAGAATGGTTTAATGCTGTTCAAACAAAATCACTATTTTCACCAAAATTTTGCATTAAGAAGATTTAGTAATAGTACTAAAATTGCGTTTGACTTCTTGCTCGTTATATTTTTTAACAGGTGTATCTTCTACGATTCGCCGTCCAAAAATTTACATATTTTCGATTAACTGAAAGTGCAGAAAACTTACTTTTTCGTATTCCAAGCATAAACTGATGTTCAGTTAAAAACGGCAAACAGCAGTTATTTTAGTAATTAAGCATTGTTACATTTCAGATACATTTACCCAAACTTCTTGAGTCAGCTAGGGATGGCAAAATATTTAAGACAGGCGACCAAATGAGCGATAACGAAAGTTTTGAGATGCTATTTTTCACCCTGAACTTGACAAATGATACTATATCCGGTACAGCGGTGGATCCAACAATTTGTGACCGGAGGGCGGGTTAGCAAGAAGTCATGAAACACAATTTTTACTGTTTGCTATGTGTGCCAACGTTCTGAGCGGGAAAAATTGTAAGGTAAGGACCTTTCCATTTTATCACAAAAAATTTTCTGACGGAGGCTGCGTACTCTTTCCCTGTGGATCCGACAGTAGTCCGGTACTAAATTAATTACGAGTCAAGTCTCCCAACAAGGAAAGCAAGTTATTAACATAAACCATAGTTGTCTTGGCCCATGTTAATTTAAGGGACGCCCAGGTTGTTGGCGGGTCTATAAAAGAGTAGGTTTAAATTTTAGATTACATTTTTTGCTTAGGCTTAGGCTTAGGATAAGGCTTAGACTTAGGAATACGCTTATGTAACGCTTAGCCTTAGGCTTAGCAACACATTTTTGCAATCCTGAGGCTTAGGCTTAGGCTTAGAAATACGCTTAATCTGCTGTTACGCCCCTAGAAGTCACATTGGTAGTGGTTTTTCTACAGATGTTTGACAAAATAAACGTAAATTAGATATTGTTTCTAAACATTGAAACACTACACAATACCACCATCTCTGATTTATTAGCAGAACCGAATTTAAACTGTCAGCGCAGTGTTAGCAAACAGCCAAAAACATTTTGTACCTTCGGCGGACTTCAAATTAACCATTACGATATTAGCATTCAATTGGATTTGGATTTTATATTAGCATTCAATTGGATTTGGATTTTCGTCCGCTTCCGGCCGTTTATGTGTCCCGTCTTTTGGACCCGCTCATCCTGCAGCCGTACGCTTCAGGGTACTCAGTTGTATCATAATCGCTGCCCTAATCACCAGCAAATTGAATTTGGCCTTGTTATTACAGCAAAAACACGTACAGGCCGAAATATTTGTGTTCACAGATCATAAATACTCTTTTTTGCAGCAAAAAACAGAGAAAAAAACACGTAAAAAACGACTAAAACTTTACGAAAAAATATACTCATTATAAAATTTCATAAAGTTTGTACCAAACAAAAAAATATATATCAACAACGACAACGGTCTCAACTTTTACTACACCAACAATTTAGTACGCGAGCTCGCAGTCAGTAGATAAAGGTACAACGGCGTCTCCACAAGAAGGAAGGGGGTGTTGGGTGACCGTGCCCCCCCAAATTTGCTGATGCCCCCAGATCAACTCGGTCTTAAAGTAAACAATTTTATAATGCAATTGTAAGACGCCTCCGTAATTACTCGGATGCACCCCCAAATATAATGTTCTGTGGACGATTCTGTGACGGCGACCCACAAGAGGGAGGGCGTTGGATGCCTGTGCCTTTCCAAATATGGCCCGTACCCCTCAAATGGACTAAGTCAAAAAGTAAACAAAGTAGAATTGCAATTGTAGGGCTCCCCGGAATTATTCGGATGCCCCCTCAAATATAATTTTATGCGGACGCTTCTGTAAAGGCGAACGCGAAAGAAAGGTACGACGGGACTCAACCCTTGTTGAATAACTGTGGCCCTTGCAGACAACTTTTAACCTCTTACAAGTTTCATTTAGTATTTTTTGTTCGCTTTGTATGGTAAAGTTGGCTAAGAGCTTGTCTTCATAGAAGGTGGGGGGGGGACAAAAAAATTAAGCCTTGCCGGCAACGGCAGATCTTGAAATCTTTGACGGTGGAGAGTGGGCTGGCAAAAGTTACGAAACGCAAATTTTACTGTATGCTATTTTTGTGCCAATTTTCTGAGGGGAAAAATTGTAAGGTAGAAACCTTGCCATTTTATCACAAAATAACTTCCAACGGGGGGGGCGGCGTAAGCCCACAGTGGATCCGCTACTGCTTGTGGGATGAATTTGCTATGATTGAATTTTAAGCGTCAAAAGGCTTATTCTAAGGTGAGACTGTACTTCAACAGCTCCCGACGTACGTACCGTGTAGCAGAAGTGGATCCAAAAATCTTTGACGGTAACGAGCGGGCTGGCAAATGTTACGAAACGTAAAAATTGTAAGGTAGGGACCTTATCATTTTATGACCGAAAAATTTTCTGAGAGCGAAAATTACAAAGTAGGGCAATTAAAAATTTGGCAGGAAAAATTGTTTTTAAAAAATTTTCTGAGGGGAAACAATTGTAAGGTAGGAGACCTTACCATTTTAACACAAAAAGTCCGATGGAAGTTCGTACGCCCCCTTTCTCCCTCTGGATCCGCTAGTGCCGTGTAGTTTAGAGTTACCAGCGCCGTACTGCGACACATTGTCAAATACAACTTTGTGCTTTCGAAAATATGTTTAAACTGTGAAAAATTGTAAAGTAAACATTGCATTTTTTGTATTTCTAAGCTCATTTTTTGGACGTCTCGACATCTCGGGGCGAAAAAAATGGGCAAAATGCAATCGCTCTGTACGCTGACAGTCGCGAAAATATAACTGTATACTTCCTTGTGTTCGTTGTTGTTTTTTTATAGTTGTTGTTGTTGTTGTTTATTTGTGTTGTTGATGTTGTAGTTGTTGTTGTTGTTGTTGTTGTTGTTCTTGTTGTTCTTGTTGTTCTTGTTGTTCTTGTTGTTGTTGTTGTTGTTGTTGTTGTTGTTGTTGTTGTTGTTGTTGTTGTTGTTGTTATTGTTGTTATTGTTGTTCGACATTGAAAATTGTTACATATTTGAGCTCATCACAACGACTCCTGATCATTCCACGACCAAATTTGAATTTTTGAAAAATTTGATTAAAGCCCAAGGACCAAGGTCCCCACTTAAACTCAAAAACTCTTTTGTTAAACAGTTAACCAAACTAATTTATACCATTCGATGCAATCTGCGAAGCTGAGTGCAATTGTATTCAATTTTCCACAGTCAAACATCTGGTTTGAACCAGTTGTGATTAAATAACTGATTTGGCGCCGTTTTATATCGTTGGCAGCATGCTAAATAAGTTATTTGACCATAACTCGCTTAGCCAGACGTTCAGCATACAACCGGAGGTCTATTTTCGGCTGCGGCTCCAGCAGAAAATCGACCTCCGGCTCGGGCTCTGGTCCCGAGGGATCTGAATCAAAGCCTAGGCTAACGATGTCTAATCCTACGACTTCGTTCGGGATGTGCTCTATGCCAAGGCGTTCATTTTGAATATTTGCTACTACCACCAAGATCTGCACCGACGGCTGCTCCAGGTCAGCTCACGCTAAACTATGTTTTAAAATTAAAGTTTAAGATTCACAACACATGCATTAAGACAGTTGGCTCATGTAACCAACAGGGGTTTGTCTATTCAACACTAGCCTACACCTAAACCTACGATTAACATAAGCATAAGCCTAAATACAAGTCGGCCCATGTATAGAATAGGGCTGGAATAGTAGTATAAGCATATTCCTAAGCCGAAGCCTAAGCCTAAGCCTAAGCCTAAGTCAAAACCTAAGCCGAAGCCTAAGCGTAATGATAAGCTTATTTGTAAGCCTAAGCCTAAGCAAAAAAAATTTGTCTAAAGCTTAAACTATCTCTGTTACAGCCCCTCCGGAAAACGACCCCCGGCAGTGTTCTAGGCATATGCCCACAAGTCTAAGCCTAATCCTAAGCTCAAAGTTTGGACATTCCAGTCTTTTAAGTCTCACAGCATTCTTGTATGACCGGCCCATGCACACAAAAAAGTATTTTTGAATTTATTCAGAAAAGTATTCTCTGTGGCAAATCTGACAGAGTTTTTCTGATATTTAAGACAATTTTTCAAAAAAATAACTGGAAAACGTTTATTTACAAACTTTATTTCAAAACGTTTCTGAAATCTTTTCTGTTATAACCGAAATACATTTCAAGTGCACATTGCTAATTATATTTCTTAAATGTGAGTAACTTTTTCTTAAATATCAGAAATATTATTTTGAGTGTATTCTTGACATAGGCCCCAAACAGTTAAACGAAAAGTGTTAATTGAACACGTTTTAATTACGACACACAATTCAACCAAATTAGCACAAAATGTAAGCTTTACCTTGCCCATTGATACTGACACTTGGTAACAAAATCCATTTTAATCCTTGTAAATTACTAGTTTAGGGTTACTAAATAGCAAGAGTGGATGATCACTCTTTATAACAAGAGTGTGCAACTGGGTGCATTCTGTGTATTAAAGAAAGAAACCCGGCACACGTTGCGTTTTTGGCCTACCCCCCTCATTTGGGGGGGTGTTGAAACCTCGAACGCAGGCAAATACTGTTGCGATACACAGTGCAAACCTTGTCCGGTTATATTCTTGAATTAAGTTTAGCTGAGTTCTGTGTGCAGTTGACCCCCCTAAATAAGGGGGGTATGGGCAAACCGCAACGCGCGGTGGTACTTTTTATGCCACGCGTATTTTTGGAAGTTGCACACTCTTATCATCGACTCTTGCTAATACCAAAACTGCATGATACAAGAGTTTGCAACTCTTTGGGTTCCGCATGGTACAAAATGTACCACCGGGTGTTGCGTTTTGAGCCTGCCACGTTTTATTTGGAGGGTGGGGCGCAACGCGTGCCAAATACATTTTTTCTACACAGAATGTACCCAGTTACATACTCTTGTTAAAATATGCATCATCCACTCTTGCTGATACTAAACTTCTAAAACACAAAGTCCCGAGTTTATTTTCGACCTGGTGCATAGAAGTAAATTGGTGAGTTTCCAGCAAGCCCGGCCTTTAATCATTAATAGTGGCCGATGCCTATGGAACATGACCGGATAGTTTTCCGACGGGGCTGTAGTAGAGTCAGTTTAACGTTTAGACTTACTTTTTTGCTTAGGCTTACGTTTTAGGCTTAGGCTTAGGCTTAGGTTTAAAGTTGGAAATATGATTATACTACTGTTCCGGCCCTGTTCTATGCATGGTTGATTTTAGCAATATATAGTTTACTCCTTGCGTTAGAGTCAGGGGTGCTTATAAGACGGATCGCCAGTGGTTGATCTAGTATTTTCCGGTTCGGTGGGATGCTTTTTGTGTTGCGAAATTTAACAAGACATGTTTTAACATTTTTTCATACTGTAAGCATTGCGAAATGTGCAGCGCAATGAATCCAAAAAAGCTTTTAATGCGCTGCACACTGCCCACTCAAAAGTCACCTGATGTACGCATGATATTGTGGAATTTGCATTAAACTGATGTCGCGCAGTCCCGTCGCAATTGCCAGCTATTTTAGCCTAGTAGTACGTTATGAGCTTCACAAATAACCATTTGCATCGCAAAATTTTCAGCAAATTGTAGGTGGTGAGGATACATCCCCCTATCCCGCTGAATTAGCCAATTTGACGCTGAGATTAAAAGTCCATTTTTGAGGCTTGAGGGGATGGACTAATAGACGCCCCTGTAGACAAAAAAAGTTTCTCACTGGCTACGGTCGTTCAAAATGAACTTTAATACAAAAACAGTCGAGACACAAAGGCCACCGCAACCTCTGAAGGCCCATTTTAAAAAGATCTTAAACCTCAACCTATAACAGAGGTAAAAACCCAGAAAAAATATGCGTCAAAGTTATATTTCGAAGCAGAGCGAACCCTAAAAACATAAAATCATTCGTAAAAAAATTGTCAAAAACAGTAAAAATATTTTAAATGAGTTGCTGACTGATTATTGATGTGCTTTGCAAGTTGGGCCAATGTTAAGAACACGGGTTGGAACAGTATTACAAGCTATTCTTATGCTTAAGCCTAAGCCTAAGCGGAAGTCTAAGCATAAGAATGAGCCTATTCCTAAGCCTAAAGCCTAAGCCTCAGCCAAGCAAAAAAATTAATAGTCTAAAACTTAAGCTTACTCTATTGCAGTCGTACAGAAAACGTTCCGCCTCTGATCTTTACATGAACCCCACCTATTTGTGAGGGGCAACTCTAAAGAGGGGCCACATCCTAACAAGATTTAAAAACAACAAATTTCAAAAATCGATTTCACCCCAGAATTTGGGGGAGGGCATTCTAGCCTGCTCTGCCACTGCTTATACATGTTTCTTGCCATATGCCCTCAGACTAGGGTACCAGCACGAGAGTAAGGTATGAATCCGTGAACATCGAAGAGTATTTGTGCTGGGTTCGGCAACATTTAAATGTTTCTACAAAATAAAGTACAATTTGAATTCAAAATCATAGACATCGAATGGCTTATATTTTGATGGGTACGGCTGTAAATCGAACGCGTTTGATTGAACCAGCGCTAGCGACCCTGTGTGTTGAACTGTTGCCAGCGGCCTATTCGGGATTATGTAACATGGGTAGGGTGGTGGTTGAAAAATTAACTATTGGAGTAAAAATATATTTTTCAATTTTAGTTAACAATTTTAATTTTCCAAAATCAATAATAGCGTTATGTATTATCTGCAGGGTGTAAACGGATAGTAAAAATAACGGATACGGATAGTAATACAAAATATAACGCAAACGGGTATCCGGTTACACCCTGATTATCTGACAACGATCGAAAAAACGAACCACAGCATGTGTTGATCTCAGACCCTGCTTATAAGTGTATATCGAATCAACTACGAACAACCTCTGTATTGTATTTCGATGCTTTCCATTTCTTTGGTCCAAATTCACAAAACTTACGATCCCATTGCCAGCTCACCTTGCTAATGGAAGCATACATTATGGTCGTGGTCAGATGACTTACAAGCAATGGTCAAGGTTAGATCGCTCAATGCAAGCGAGGTTGAAAGTTTTCCTGGAGAATGGAACGGAAATTTATCCGGGGGGATGAGCCCCTAGCTCCCGTCTGGCTACAGGCCCCCAGAAAATTTATTATCAATTGCTGGTATGGTGCAAGACGCATTTGATAATACGTGCAATAGACAGGAAATTAACACCAGTAATTGGATTTAGTTATACTACCAGTCGTGTGTATCAGCTACCAATGAAACGTTTTCATTTGGAATAGCACCAAAAAAATTCCAAAGATACCAAAATACGTTGAAACCACTGTCTTACCCTGCCAAATTCATTCATTAGGTTCTCAGCATATTTTAAGACCCTAAACCTTCACAATAAACGCAATACGTTATTAACCATATACACATATATACACATATACATCAACATTTAAAGGTTCTGGCTCGGCCATTGCGTCCAAAAATCTTTATTACGCAAGCTTAAAGAAGTGATTAATTAATAGCGCAATAAGGGCTCCAACGTCATTTTCTGGCACAAAGTTGGGCCAAAATTCGGTTACTAGCCATCAGGCTCACAATTCTAGCAAACAATATTGGTGGCATATATATTATATATGTAATATATATGTATATTATCTTAGTAGCGTTCTGTAGTGACCCGAATAAGAGAGGGACAGAGTGATATTTATGTCGCCTCTTTTGAACAATCTTCCCTCGCCATTTGGTGGTGAACTGGTATTTACTTTTCAATTCAATTCCAGTTATTTGGTAGACACATCTTATACTGGTAGGAGCTATTTTCTATGGTTCAGTTCGTCAGATTAGGAAAACACTTTTAAAACTTAAGTATGCTCGTATGAATATACACTGCAAAAAACGGTGAGTCAAATTAATTCATTCCGAAATAGGCTTTTCCGGACTACACCAGTGAGTCGAATTTGACTCTGGCGGAGTTGCATTTGACTCAGTTTGTGCAGTCCGGAAAAGCCGATTTCGGAAACAGTCACTTTGACTCACCATATTTTGCAGTGTAGGTAACATTATATTTTGAGTTATGAATCAAATTGTTTACTGAACTTAATTTGATCCAGGAAGCATTTACGCAATCAAGCGAAATTAATGTTTATGGACTAAGTAGTAATTTTGGATTCTATCCATAACGGCCTCTAAGGGAAACAAACTCATATTGATTCATACTGAAAACAAGGACCCGGACTCTTATTATACCGCCGTTTTATTCGGGGCCGGCCTCAAAGGAACCGCCACTGGAAAGACGACTAAAATATTGGATCTTGACAAAATTAGCAAATCGTAGCAAATCGTTAAATATGGTTCGTTGGGGCAGTATCCTGACCAATCAGGAACAAATATGGGATAAGAGACATCGTCTCCTGATCCTCTCGCTGTTCCCCTACTAGCACTATTGCACATTACAATAAAGACTCAAAATGTCGGAAACAACAGCTAAAACAAAAACAAACACAAAAACAATAAAAACAACAAAACACAGTAGCAGATTCAGAAATCTCCAAAATGGGAGCCGCTGACGATATACTCGCGGGCAAAGCCAAGGCTTCATTTTAGTACTAATGATTAGTACAAAGTCCTTCCTTGTTATTCATGTTAAGGGGTCCTAGGAATCGGTGGCCCCCTGCAAAAACAACAACAACAGCAACAAGAACAGCAGCAGCAGCAGCAGCAGCAACAACAACAACAGCAACAACAACAACAACAGCAGCAACAACAACAACAACAACAACAACAACAGCAACAACAACAACAACAACAACAACAACAACAACAACAACAACAACAACAGCAACAACAACAACAACAACAACAACAACAGCAACAACAACAGCAACAACAACAACAACAGCAGCAACAACAACAACAACAACAACAACAACAACAACAACAACAACACAAAAAACAACAACAACACAAACAACAACAACAACAAGTTGGCTGATACATAATTACGACCAGAGAATGAACCCAAGAACAATGGTTTGTACGAAGTATTCGTCGGTTACAAGTTGGTTGATATGGAACAAAAACGTCACAACCACCACCACCACAACAACAACAACACCAAGAAAATAGTATTTAGACAAACAATGCCGATAACGAAGTTAGAACCAACCGGACCGGAATCCACGGGTTCATTATTAAAGTTTAGATTTAATTTTGGACCAAAAACACGGTAGAGTCTAACTCAAGAAGTTAGTTTCATAGGGGTCGTATAAATTGTCTTACGGTGCCGCACGCCGTCAGTTTTTGGACATGACGCGTGGTGCCGCGCGGCGAGTATAGCGCAACCCTTAAGTTACGACTTATGTTTAGGTTTAGGACAGACATGGGCTTAGGTATGTCTTTTCTAAAACCGAAACTTTAGCCGAAGCCCAAGCGTGTGGGATAGAAAGAGCTATGTTAGTGGTATGAATTGTATTCCTATACCATTTGGAAGTGGATAGCAATATTACCAGGAGCAAACAACTATATTCAGTGTGATTTCTCAGGTGAGTCATGAGCTTAAGACTATTAAGCATCGATTGTTGAACTTCGGATCGGTGGTGTCAAAAATTTGCGACGACTCGATAGAACTCGCTCGAGTCATTGGTTTAACACAAAGATGTAAGTGGGCGCTTTTTACCCGTCCCAGCTTTTACCGTCGGAAATTTTATTTTTACCAACGACGGCCAATGTATATATAGAACAGTTCCGTAACACCTAAACCTTAGGCTAAGGGTAAGTATGAGCTTACATGTAAGCCTAAGAAGCTTAAGCCTAGGTCTCAGCAAAAAATTAGTGTAAAACTTTACCTTTATTGCAGTCCCGCCAGAAAAACATTCAGCCCCTGATCCTTACAGTGGCCCCAACGGGTAAACTTCCGAAAAATGGCTGAGGACCTGTCTTAAACGTCTGAGGTGTAAGTGGGTAAAGATTTCTTTACCCGCGAATATACCAGCGCAAAATTTCTCTACCCGTTACCCGCCATTACCCGTGCAAAATTCCTTTACCGTCACTGACCTTACCTGCCCTTATTTTTTCTGCTGCGTTCAATACAATTGTGTAATTTTATAGTACACAGATGTTACTCGCTTGATTTAAGTTACAAAAAACTCTTTATCAGTAACTTTCAAAACAAACCATTAAGTAAACATGTAACACCGGGTAATATTGCACATTATACCTACATCGTTAAAACTGCGTTGTTTGCCGATGGGTGGTCAGTGAATCAAAATATTCTTGTCTGTACAAAATAGTTATAGCTAAGAGCGCATAAATCACACATTTCTTTACGGTTGCGTCGCAATTTGTCTTTGGACCACTTTCCGAAAGCTATAGAAATATTGTTCCAAGCCAACAAAACATAACCTTTATAGGAACTTGAAGAATGTAAGTAAATGGAATAACATATATTATTGCTGCCATTCAAACAGCCACAAATATTTTTCGATTTAACTGCATATTTCAAGAGTGCTCATACTTACTTTTCACTCACACAGTAAAAACAGTTTAAAATTTAGGTTTTTTTTACATTATCTGGTTTCAAGATTCTTACGAAAATTTTAGACTGCTAACGGATCACAAATTTTTACCCGTGCTTTGAAATTTTTTGCCCGCGGGTCGCGTGTATACCCGAGCCAATTTTTTACCAGTACCCGCATTAACCCCGCGGGAACCCACTGGTATCGTGCAACTCTGGTTTAACAGAGAACGGTCGCTTTCCACTCAAGAACCACTCCGTGAGTGAAAAAAGTGACCGTTCTCTGTCACACCAGAGTTGCACGTTGCCTGCGGCTACATCCGTCAGGAATTTATTACCCGACCGATCCGCGTACCCACAATGTAACGTGCAAATTTGAATTTTAACGGAACACAGCCACGTTCCACTAAGAAGAACTTCGGTTTCTAGGATCACTTATGCAAACTATACCGCAAATCCTTCCGTAAAAATAACGTGACCCCATTGCAGCAACTCTGCATGGTGAGTCACATTGACTCTTTCCGAAATAGGCATTTCGGGATTACACAAACTGAGTCAAAATTTGATCCGGCCAGAGTCAAATGCGATTCACTGAGTCACACGTTTATCTCTGGTGGAGTCGAATTCGACTCAGTTTCTGTACGCCCGAAACGCCTATTTCAGAGAAAGTCCATTTGACTCACGAATTATTGCAGTGAACTCTGGACATCAAGTAAAATTGCCAATCATTAAACTTATTCGGCCTAAGAAATGCTAGAATAAGTTGACTAACAAAAGCACAATTCTATGCCTACAATTAAACACAAAAATAATAGAACCCTTAAATTATCAAGAGGTGGGCTAAGCGGGTGTATCCCTTTAGAATCTACAACAATTCGTCGCCCGACAACTTGTCAACAGGCGGTGTCTGAAAGCGTATTAATAACTAAGCATAATCTTAAGCGTAATCCTCAGTCTAAGACGAGGTGTAAATCATAATGATGGGTGACGAATTGTCGAGTGGATGAAATTTCGGATTACTAATTATCGGTCGACAAATTGTTGGACGACGAATTGTCATGATACTAATATCCTTTTACTAGTCTTTCATCCAAATAAAGTTCTCTTTCTATTTTAACCATGGTTCTGCCTGCAGCTACTGCTTGCCCGTCTACGTCTTCAAATAGATCCTGCAGTCTCCTGAACGTTTTCACAAGATAATGCTAAGCAATATTAAAATATTGCTTTTACCCTCATAAAACCGCAATTTCCCCCCATAATTAGGGCTCATGTACAGAACAGGGCCGGATCGTTTTCCGGAGGGGGCTATAATAGAGTCAGTTTAAGCTTTAGACTATTTTTTGCAAGGTTTTGGCTTAGGCTTAGGAATAGGCTCATCCATACGTTTAGGCTTAGGAATAGGCTCATCCATAAGTTTAGGCTTAGACTTTAGGCTTTAGGCTTAGGAATATGCTTATACTACTGTTCCAGCCCTGTTCTATACATGGGCCATAATTAGTAAGACACACTAAAACGTTTATCTGCTCTGCTAAAATTTCTGCAATGAAACTATTACGGTAAACCATTACACATATCATAACAAGCTTCCGTACCCTCCCTCCCAATATTTTTATAAAAACTACAAGCCAGTGGCGTAAAACCAAGATTCCATTTCGCGAGGGGACACCATTACTCAAAAGGTTTTCTGTGATCGGGTTTAGCAAGCGAGAAATATTTTTAATCTCTGCAAGGTTATTCTACATCATGTAAAAGTATGTGTTTGGTCGAGTCTACGGAAATTCCGGTAAGCGGATATACGCGTCACATCCGCCGGTGTATACGCCACGGTTACTAGCATGCAATATTAACATATTGATCATGCATATTTGTCACATTTCTAATCTTTAAAGCGCGATATCTTATCTCGTGTAATCCTAACCGTCACACGACACACGCAAGCAATTTGATGGATTGTAAGCTTAAAATAGCTATATACAAGCAAACGGCATGGCCTCACACAAAGCCTAAAGCCAAATACTAGGTTAGCTATCGGCCGGTTCGGTATAAATCAGTCTGCATAGCAACAACTATATTGTTAGTGTATATCGTGGAAATGTAGAAAAAATTGCGACATTGAACTTCTATTGTGTTCTAATCGGGCTAGCACACCACAGGGCGCTAACCAAAAGGGCTTAGCATGCTTAGACCCCCGCCGAGGATTAGCCGGTTTGTAAGCTTGTTATTTCAACCGTACGCTCCTTCTATTATTGTTTTGGGACGACAGGCAAATAAGTAATGTCTTTGACTGCAGATATGGAAAAATTAACAAAGGTTGTGGCCAAAAATTTATTAAATTATACTACTGTATTGACCCAAATAAAAGGGGGGACTGATATTTATTTCGCCTCTCCAGAGGGTACCCCCCTTTTTATTCGGTTACGGACTGTTATTTATTTTTAACCAACGCTCCGCCGCCCTTCGTTACAGATATATATCCGGTACTGCAATTATCCGTTGAATTAAACATTTATTTCTCTTGTGTCAATAGCTTGAGCGATAATACAAGGTAAAAATTATGAATGTACTTTGGCTTTAAAGTTTCGAACACAAATTATTTTGTTCTGGAGTCATTTATGCGCTAAAATTAAGGGCTAATTGACATTTATGGACTCTAATTAGGGTTTAGGGGCTCTATCTGCTTACGGACCCTTATTAGGGATACAGAGGCCTTATTCGGGTCAATAGTAAACTTAGTAACATCTATTTACCTTAGAGTTTGAATCAATCCGCTGCCATCAAACCTCAGCAGTAAAAACAACAGATCAGCTAACTCTTTACAGGACAGTGGCCACAGAATAACTGACAGAACTATTTAGAAAAATTGTGCCCCCCGTATAATCTATGAGCACCACGATAATATGACTTAGGTAATTAGAGGGGGTATGCTGCCGCAGCAGTCACCCCCTCTATGATTTCGGTAAAATATTATTTCATTTGATAAATATGCGTTTGAAAGTATGAATAGATTTTAGGGTTGAACTATAAAAATTTACGTATTACAGTGTCTCTCCCGAATCAAAACCGTGGCTGCACCCACCCATGGCTGGTTACATAGAAGTTGAATGATGAACCATCTATTAATGGGAGCCCATTTTCTATATATCATAGGTATATATACATATATACACTGCAAAATATGGTGAGTCAAATTGACTCGCTCCGAAATAGGCTCTGCGAGACTACACAAACTGAGTCAATTCGACTCCGCCGGTGGGTCGAGTGAGTAAATTTTGCCGCGGGTATGTCGGCAGGTTAAGAATTTCGAAGCGCTAGCAAACATTTAGGTAACAAACGACAAACACTACACTGTGGTATCTTAAATCTATAAAAAATTTTCTTGACCACAATAAATAAGGGTAAATACACGGGTATTCCCGCGGCTAAAAAAGAAATTTCCGTGAATATTCCGCTGAGAAGCACAAAATATCCTGACCCGAGTTATAGGCCACCAGGTCGCAACCAACTTCGCCTTCGAACAGAAAAAAACCAGTAAACCAAACACATTTGAAAACAAATTTAGCTAAAATATAATAAAAAACAGCTGGTTTTTCTACACTAAACGGCGTTCTAATGCCAACTAAAATGCATATATGCCAAAAATACAATACTTTAATCTGATATATACACACAAAACAGCGCTCACAGCTAACCAAGCTAAGCGCCAGTGACGGATCCAGAAATGTCTGAAAGGGTGACACGAGATATAATCTGAGAAAAACTCGCAAACCAAGCGAACAAGAAGCCAAACGCTATTTTAGTGCTGAATCTTTAATAGGATTTTTTTCTTAATGCTTAATGCGGGGACTAGGCAGGGGTGCCTCCCCTTGCATTTGCCAGTGAGGTGAGCTATACATTGTGATGCCCGTTTTCGAAAACCAAACCAGTAGCAAAGCTATCTATATGCTTGAACTGGAAAACTACATAGCTACGCTTGTTTTCCATGAACACAGGCGCGAATAAAGCTAGCTAGTAGGTATTGGCTTATACTGCGTGAAATTTACACTTAGATGATGCTTTTTTTTGAAAACATGCAACACAGTCCTGTACAATCCGAGTTTCTGGTTCAATTATTGCGATGAAATTTTGTCAAAGAATCTGAAATTGGCATGTGACAAGAATGCGTGCTATTTGAAATTTGTTTGAAGCGGAAACAAACGTGTATAACCAGTTTATTAAGGTTTCCAGCGAGTGAATTCGTAGGCTGAGACCCATATGTTAAAATGTGTATAGAATTATAAACAGCGGTAGGTTTTCAGGCCAATGTTAGGGCCGTAACAGTAGATTAAGCGTATTCCGAAGCCTAGCCTAAGCATGGCAGAAGCGTATGCCTAAGCCTAAAGCCTAAGCCTAAGCAAATAATGTAGTCTTGAATGTAAAGCATACTGTTTTATGGAGCCACCAGAAACCAGGACGCCCCTTAAAGTAACATCGGCCAGAAACCGGGACGGCCCTAAAAGTAACAGGTTTTCAAACAGACCTGCAAACGCGGAACTCAAAAATTAACACAGAAGGAATGCAGATACAGCGCGAAATTTACACTAAATTTGGAACTTCACTATTCATTGGGTCGAAAGTTATTAATAATCAACTGGTCAAGGTGCTACACACATTTGAAAATATGAGCCTAGATTTCATTTCCCATCGCTTGACAAATGTTTAATCATGCCTGCATAGCCTGTATTGTGGGCAACGCAAGATTCGCTGCTACGCTTGCCGACGCAAAACCAATTTTTTCTTATACGAAAAATGTATTTTTTAGTTTTCGAAACATTTTGCTGCACGTGAAAATTTCTATCAGAACGAACTTGTGGCTTTACTGAATTTTTGGTTTTAGGCAAAGCTTTAATAGTAAAACCCGTGTTTCCTAAGCTAAAGCACAATGACTATGCCGTGTTACTTATATTAGAAATTAAGATTTACTTGCATAATTGCACGAAATAAACACAGGTTTAAAGTTCCAGCCAATGTAAAGAATAGGGGCGGAACAGTATTATAAGCTTATTCCTAAACCTAATCCTAAGCCTAAACCTAAACCCAAGAGTAAGAATGAGTTTATTCCTAAGAGTAAGGCTAAGCCTATAAAGCCTATGCGTAAGAATGAGTTTATTCCTAATCCTAAGCGTAAGCCTAAGCCAAGCAAAAATTAGTCTAAAGCTTAAGCTTATTCTTTTTTAGTCCCACAGAAAAACGTTCCGCCCCTGATCTTTACATGGGCCAAAGTTGCTAATATTTAGACAAATTTCAGAAAGTTATAGCCAATTCAATTTGAATATCTGGATAAAACACCTATTTTTGTAGTTCGCAGTATTTCCTGGTTAATCATATCAATAGTGGATGATGTCCACTTGCAGAAGAGTGCGCAACTGAGGCTGTAATGCATAGCACAAAGTGTACCAGCACGCGTTGTTTTTTTGCTCGACCCCCTCCCCCTGATTTGGGGGGGGTAGTCACCACTTAACCTACATAGTAAACATTGGAGTTATAATACAATCGGAGCGACTTTATCTAAAATTCAAAATATTGGTTCAACGTTTCAGCCCCCAAATAAGGTGGGGGGTAGTTAAAAAATACAACGTGCGCTGCGGGTACATTCTTTCGTGCACAGAATGTACCCAATTGCACACTCTTGTTAAAATCATCCACTCTTGATCTGATTAAACTAAAATGTGTTTTAAAATCTGTTGTTTCAAAGGTTTTACGAAATTCAACTCAAACTAAAACAGTTTGTTAATAATGGTGGATATTTCAAAGTACGCTTGGCCTATTTTACTATATTTTAAATATACAGTTCAAAAGCTTCGTGGTAGACCGAAATTGACGAAAATAGTCATTATTGCTATTATGTAATCGAAAAAATTTCCTGTATTAGTAAATAACGCATATATTGCTCAAGAGGCATATACTTAGAGTTTATGGTGGCGCTATCCTTTTGATGCCGTTCAGCACCGTCCGGCGGCGGTCCGGCGCTGTATGTCACTATCCAGCGTCGTATGTCACCACCCGGCGGCCGTCTGTTACTGTGCGTCACCGTATGGAGACGGACGGTGACACGGCGCCGAAAGTTACAGGGCCATCATGTAACCAGTTTGAAAAACTTTTGACGAGAATACTAGTGATGGGCATCGGATATTTTTTCATATCCGGATAACCGGCAATTCTTGCCGGATATTTATCCGGATATCCGGATACACGTTTCATTTCGGATACATATCCGGATATTTTCCGTATCCGGATATCCGGATATCCGGTGCCCATCTATAGAGAATACCCTGTTGGCGTGACAAGTTAACCCTGAATCTACCTAAAGTAAAATTGTAGATACCAAAATGAAATTGACCAGATTAAACCAGTTTCACAGAACAACCGGAGATCTGCGTCCGGTTCCACCTCTGGCAGATAATCGACATCTGGCTCGGGAGCCTATTTCGGAGAGAACCAATTTGACTCACCATTTTTTTCAGTGTACGACTTATAGATTGAGGGGATCACCATAGCCTCCGCCCTGAAAATTTACTCGTCAACTGCATCCTTCTGGAATAGAGCAAAAACCGTCAAACGCAATATTCAGACAACCAACATTAATCAAATATAATAAATTAAAATTTTAATATATTTTAGTTGAAAATTTGACATGTTTTTCAAATGTGAGGTAAAATATACACAATTCATTGGCTATGGTCTCGGTTATTGGTCTGGCAAAAAGAGTCCAAGGACAAACCTAATGGTTACATCAAATGGATTTGCACTGCAAAAAATGGTGAGTCAAATTGTTCTCTTTGAAATAGGCTCTACGGGACTACACAAACTGAGTCAAATTCAACTGCCAGAGTCAAAGTACGAGAATTCAATCGAATTTGACTCATTTTTCGCAGTCCCGTAGAGTAATATTTCGGACAGAGTCAATTTGATGCCATTTTTTGTAGTGTGTAAAAGGAAACCGCCGCTTGTTTACAGGGAGTCCTGGTATAGAGTTGACCCTCGAAACCCATTTCCGACCTTTTTCCAAAATAAATTTGACCTTTTGACTATTTTTGCTTAGGCTTAGGCTTATGCTTAGGTTTAAAATTAGAAATTGGTTTATACTACAGTTCCGGACATGTTGTTAAAACAGGTAGCTTTAACGCAGATTGTATACTATGGACATATCCGAAACTATAGCACGCAGTGCATAGTGTTTTCGGCCCATGTAAAGAACAGGGGCGGAATGTTTTCTTTGGGACTAGAAAAGAGTACTGTATTGACCCGAATAAGAGGGGGGCCTGATATTTATTTGGCCTCTCCAGAGGGTATCACCCCCTTGTAATTCGGTTACGGACTGTTATTTTTTTTTAACCGACGCTCCGCCGCCCTTCGTTACTGATATATATCCGGTACTGTAACTATCCGTTGAATTAAACGTATATTATCCGTTGAATTAAACGTATATTTGTCTCGTTTCAATAGTTTGAGCGACAATAAAAGGTTATGCTTAGGAATTTACTTTCAAAATTTAAGTACGCTTTAAAGTTTCGAACTCAAACTATTTGGTCCTGGAGTCATTTATGTGCTACAATTAGGGTTAAATGACATTTATGGACTCTAATTAGGGTTTAGGGACTCTATCCGCTTACGGACTAATATTAGGGATACGGACTCCTATTGATTCGGAACCAAATTGGGGACCCTCCTCTTATTACCCCCCTCTTATTCGGGTCAATACAATAAGCCTAAGCTGTATAGACTAATTTTTTGCTTGGCTTTAGGCATAGGCTTAGGCTCAGGCTTAGGAATAAACCCATTCTTTCGATTAGGCTTAGGCTTAGGCTTAGGCTTAAATAGGCTTTTCCGGACTACACGAACTGAGTTAAAATTCGACTCCGCCAGAGTCAAATTCGTCTCACTGAGCGATTCATTGAGTCGAATTTGACAGCAAGTAAATTTGACTGACCATTTTTTGCAGTGTAAATACTGTTCCGCCACTGTTCGTTACATTGGTCATGTTTCCGAATCTTTCTACGCCTACAAAGAATATAAAATTTACAAAGGCAGAATTGAAAGGACTGAACCTTATTTCTCTTAATCACTGCAAAAATGGTGAGTCAAATTGACGATCTCCGAAATAGGCTTTTCCTAAACTACATAAACTGAGTCAAAATTTGACTCCGCCTGAGACAAATTTGACTCAATCTGACTCTGGCGGAGTCGAATTTTGACTTCGTTTGTGTAGTCCGGAAAAGCCTATTTCGGAGAGAGTCAATTAGACCCACCATTTTTTGCAGTGAACCATTTTTGAGTACTTTAAGCAACAACCGCTCGATCAAATAATGTCAAAGACTTTCCCGCAATAACTCAGTATTCGGGCTTTTTATAGCTCCTGACACTGGCGGATCCAAGGTGCACGCCCAGGTTTATGGCCTCTAAACACGGATCAAAGCCAACAGTTTGTGTCTTAAAATTATCACTAAACTTGTGTTCCGCCACTTAGCTTCACCCTGTAAATTTCAGTGAGTTGATTTTAACTCAGTATGAGTTGAATCGCTCAATCTGAGTTTGCACTTTCAGAACTCAGAATTCTGAGTCAGTAAAACTCAATCTGAGGTAATTATTCAACTTACGCGGACTCTAGCTGAGTTGATTTGTCAATTCATTGGAATTTTACAGTAAAACTGGCGAAGGTTTTTCACTATAGCGCAACCTCCCTGTCAGAAATTTTATGAACTTAACGCATCGTTGCTTTAAAATATTTCGTCATTGCAGTAAACGTCATTTTAACTGTGATGCCGTCAGATGCAATATTTTTTTAGCTGAAATCTGGAATTTTATAAAAACAATTTTTTGCACATCACTATATCTTGTCAAAAAATGCAATTTCAACGCGTTTATCGCTTGCTATTATTGTTTTTGGCCCATGTAGTGGCGTCCAGGTTTCTGGTGGGTATATAAAAGTGCAGGTTTATATTCTAGATTACATTTTTTTTTGCTTAGGCTTAGGCTTATTGGCTTAGGAATGTGCTTTTGCAATGCTTTGGTTTAGGCTTAGGTTTAGGAATACGCATTTGCAACGTTTAGGCTTAGGAATACGCTTTTGCAACGCTTAGGCTTAGGCTTAGGCTTAGGCTTAGGAATGCGCTTTTGCAACGCGTACGCTTAGGCTAAGGCTTAAGAATACGCATTTGCAACGCTTAGGCTTTAGGCTTAGGAATACGCTTAATCTACTGGTACGGCCTTAAAAGTAATATTGCCCGTTTTGTTCATGGTATTCCGGGTCCAAGACCGGGGCACTCGGACCTAGCGCCGCAACTGTGATCGAAACCAGAGATTTTGTTAATTGTACTTGCGTTTGGATTCTCGTTCCCACTTCGTTCGCGAGTTTTTGTTTCACTATTATATATCACATTCATCCATTAAATATTGCTGAATTGATCACTACGGCGTGCTTTATTCTTGCAGTTTTTGACGCTGAGTGTCTTGCACCCTCATTGGGAATTGTTATGCTTCGTTGATTTGACATTTGCTTGTTTGCTCCCGTTATCCCGGATTTCATGTTGGAAGGGGCCCACAAATCCAATCTAAGAATCAGTGCTGAGATTAGCGCACGCCCGTAGCCAGCTCATCTTGCTGCAGGGGTTATAAAATTTTTCAGGAGCGGCACACATGGATTTTCATGACTTTACAAGCAATGGTTGACGAATAATATCCCCTCCAGAGGCCGGAGCCGGATAATTTAATATTCGGCCGGAGCTGGATATCCGGTAGCATCCTGCTGTATATATTAATATATATTTCCGTTGCTCAACGATGGTTTCCGGATGCTGGACGACTTGTTTATGTCGAGTCTTTTTCACTCAAAAAATAGTTTTTGAACATTTTTATGTGTTTATTGTTGTGGTTTAAAAAATATTCTCATATAAAGTTGTTTACGCAGTTGTTTGGGCATCTGCAAAAATTTTATTTTAACATATTTATTTCTGTCGAGTTTGGGCCAAACTTGGATGTGGTTGTCGGGTTCTCAGGTAGACAGCATAGCGCCAGTGGCGTAGCCAGTACCTCAGTTTGGATGACCATGATGGCCCATGTTACTTTTGAGACCGTCCGGGTTTCTGGTGGGTGTGTAAAAGAGTTGGGTTACATATTAGACTACGTTTTTTGCTTAGGCTGAGGCTTAGGCTTAAGCTTATGAAAACGCCTTTGCAACGCTTAGGTTTTGGCTTAGGCTAGGAATACGCTTAATCTACGACGGACCTAAAAGTAACATTGGCCACCATGTCTGAAAGTACTCCGAACGAGTGTAGCGAGTGAGTGAAATTTTTTCGATTTCTGCATGTCGAGTCTACGGCCTGTTAAAACGCCTTTTTTCTACTATGTGTAGAAATTCGAGGGGGGTATATACTCTTGTTAACCCCCCGTGAACGGCAATGAATGGCGCGCTACAGTCCAATTTGGTCTTGGACCAAACATTCCAGCCGTGTCGTAGCCAGAACAGGGCGAGCGACGCTCAGACCCCCTCTAAACAATTGTAGACCCCTCTGGACAAGTTTTGCCCTGCTTGTAAATCTTGTGCAGCTTCGAGGCTGGTTCATTCCCAAGCCTCAGAGCGCCTCGCTCCAACGGACTCTCAGTAGTCAGTAAAAGTTACGGTCAGACTCGAAGCAAACTAGTCTTAATTGTAACTATTCAGAAAAACGCCCTAAATCGTCGAATCTGCATGTGTATGCAAAATGTTTTCAACCAGATTAGTATTAAATGGACTATTTTTCTGTTGAATAGAGCCACTGCGAACGACCTCGGGACCTAGTGCTCAACAAGAGGCCACAGTAAAACGGCATATGACCCTAAAGAATTCTTTGAGCGCCTACATTGAATCTTATGGACGCTGTAGCCACTGTTACTTTGAGAGCTGTAACAGTTGGTTAAGCGTATTCCTAAGCCTAATAAAAAATGTAATCTAGAATCTAAATCTACTCTTTTACAGGCCCTCCAGAAATCAACACGGCCCTAAAAGTAACATGGGCCAACGCTGTGATTGCACGCTTGGAGGCGGAGAGCGGATTGTCAATCGTAATCTACGCTGTGGTCTTGTGAAACCAACTGCATACCAGTCCTGAATTGTTTTGAGCCCACTAGCAGCAGAATCTAAAATTTTCGGCGAAATCCAACCGTTGAATATTATTCAAATGAGATCAGGGTCTCGGTAAACGGCACAGGACCTCGGCAAATCCATCACGGCTCCCTCAGTGAATTTCAGAGGGGACTCTTTACCGCACGGTGGGCTTGGTGATCGACACGGGGTAAGAAACTTGTGCGGCGTAAACCTGGCACCAGAAGTAACTGCTTCCAAACTGTGTGAGTAGGTATATACAAACAGCCTCCCTGCGCTGTCAAAGACGGACATCATGCAGTTTTTAACCGTATTTTGGACAGATATTTTAGTTTTACAACCTAAAAGAATCCTGTAAACTCAACGAATTGAATTTTTTATATTTTTGTTTGTATTGTAAACAGTCGAGAAAGTCTAAAATGTAAAGTTAAAATTGCGTAATAAATAAATTTTTTTAAAACTGTTTTAGCACAAAAATTGTTTCAAAAATACGTAGCAGACATGTTTTAAAGGTTTTTATGGTTGGTCTCAAGGGTAAGGGTATAGAGCCGACGGCCCATGTTACTTTAAGGGGCGTCCAGGTTTCGGGTGGGTCTATAAAACAGTAGGTTTAGATTCCAGATTACATTTTGCCTTAGGCTTAGGCTTAGGATTAGGAACACATTTTTGCAACGCTTAGGCTTAGACTTAGGCTTAGGAATACATTTTGCAACCCATAGGCTTAGTCTTAGGCTTAGGAATACGCTTTTGCTGTTACACCCCTTAAAGTAACATTGGCCGAGCCGACTTTTGCAGCCTGGGCTGTAGAACTTTACCGTTTTAACGAAACTTTGATTAATGGCAAATGTCAATTTTAAGAAACTTCACACTTAAGCCGAGCATATAAGCCTGAACGCAGACCTATAATTGTAAGCCCAAAGCCTAAGCCTCCCAGTATGTAGTCCCGTAATCTTTCTCTCTGTAGTGTCTCCCATAGTGTGCACGATCCGATAATGATTCGTCACGTTCTATAAAGGTTTATGAACCGAATTTATTCATTTTGGACCGGAGGAATCTCCGTAGCTTGCGAGTCTACGACAATGCGTCCGGCCGATGCTTGTCGGCCAACAGATTCCTAAAGCCTATGAATAAACATAAGCATATCCCTAAGCGTAATCCTGAGCCTATACCTAAACATGATGGACGATTAATTGTCGGATAGATGCAATTTCGAATCACAAGTCGTTGGTCGACGAATTGTCGTGATACCGTAGCCTACACAGCATTGCTTTAGTTCCCTTTCAAGGCACGAAAATTAAATTCGGACATTTTGTCATAAAAAAGGTCTAAACTACACATACTTTAATTTGAGGATTAACGATTAAAATAATGCTGGAGTCTGTCAGACCAATAACCGAAAACCCGTAACCGCGACGCGACTCGCTTGTTAAGGGGATGAACCCCCACCACAAGGTTGGCTTGTCATGGGGACTGCGGTATGCGACACTATTCGCTTGTTGAGAGTGGTGGGTGGGAAAATATGCCGCGGCTCGACCCCACTGCAAAAAATGGTGAGTCAAATTGACTGTCTCCGAAAGGCTTTTTGGGACTACACAAATTGAGTCAAATTCGACTCCGCCAGAGTCAGTCGTGCGGCTCAGTGCAATTTGTGTAGTCCCGAAAAGCCTATATCGGAGAGAGTCAATTTGACTCATCATTTTTGCATGTATCCACCCTTAGCACCAGGTGAAGAAAATTGAAAACCTTGAATGCCCCTCCTGAAAAATGTTTAGCCCCCCTTGCAGCAAGGTGAGCTGGCTATGGGCCTGTTCTGAAACCTTCCACAATTTAATTTTTAACATTTTTTATTGCCGTTTAATAGTTTTTTACTATTTTCTTCCCTAAACTTTAACTGTAAAGTGCATTTATGCGTTTAGACGGCATATTACAATGACTAAGTGTGTTTTGCGATCATACAGGTACGATGGCTCTATACAACTGAAAGATCCATAAATTCTCGGTGAGTAACTATACTGCCAAAAATGTTGAGTCAAATTGACTCTCTCGGAAATAGGCTTTACGGCACTACACAATCTGAGTCAAATTCGACTCCGATAGAGTCAAATTCGACTCACTGAGTCGCACGTTTGACTGTGGCTTGATTCAGTTTGTGTAGTCCTTTAGAGCATATTTCGGAAAGAGTCAATTTGACTCACAACATTTTGCAGTGTACTTTGCTTGGCACTGTGAAATGTTCGTGATTTTGATATGGTTTCCACCAATCAGCAACTTTTACTGTTCTTTTCTCAATGACGCTATACAGCTCCGGTGCAGAATTGCAGGCATTTACCCCGTTTTATTGCCCAACCTAAACCAAATATACACCGATAATTACCAATAACAGTAACAAATTAATGCTATTGTTTTGTGGCAAACCAATTTTCCAACGTATTTCCAAATTCCAACCAAAACCCCATTTAGAATTGGTTAACTTTTCCCAGATTTCCCAAGTTTCTCTCAAATTTCGCATGTTATTCCATAAACTCAAGTGACTAAAGTTGCTGTATAAATCCCTGCGATATACGCTGCCCCACACAACAACAACAACAACAACCCAATTCCGAGTTTGTTTACAAATCGAGCTACCATGGTAATCCTAATCCAAACCTAGGCTCATGTAAACATCAGGGGCGGAACGGTTTTCTGTGGAACTATAGAAAAGAATAATCTTAACTTTTAGATTGATTTTTTGCTTGGCATAAGCTTAGACTTAGGCTTAGGAATATGCTCATTCTTACGCTTAGGCTTAGGCTTAGGCTTAGGAATATGCTCATTCTTACGCTTAGGCTTAGGCTTCGGCTTAGGAATATGCTCATTAATACGCTTAGGCTTGGGCTTAGGCTTAGGCTTAGGTATATGCTTATAACTGTTCCGCCCCTGTTCTTTACATTGACCCAAAACTATATCAAGTCCGTAACTCCGCTGCAACTCGTTTTACCAGCTAACTTTAAAACACAACCTTAAAGAAAAAATGTAAATTTCTGACGCGAATTATTAAAAATCTAACTTAACTCATTTGATGAGTTGGCTACCCTGTCCAGGTGTCTCGACCTAATTTGCATGCAGTGACCGAATCCCTGTTCCACTTTCTGAAATCAGGCTACTCTTATAGGTACTACCCTCCACTGCAATATATAAAGCTCGAACACTCACGATACGTAATTTGCAGCGTGTAACCGAATATCTGTTTCCGTTTCCGGTAAAAATCGGTGTCTGTTTCCGTTTCCGTTATTTTTACTATCCGTTTACCCCCTATGGTAATTTGGTTATCATTCCAACAACTCATGCTCATTAATTCAGGTTATGTATGACGCAATACTTTATACAATGATGTCGGCGTTTAAAATATTTTTACACTGACTTTGCTCTACGTACAAGTATTACGTCAAACCATGCTTAAATGTCACGGTTTCATGAAACGTGTGATTTTTCGACCGGAAAAACTTTCGAGAGCCCATATATTTGTGTAGTTTGTGCACGGGCGTACTAGCGGAACTACAGTGGAAATATATCCGGTTCCGGAAACTATTGGAGACACCAGAAAATAGCAATTTCATTTAACGCTTTGAGAACAAAACCGTAAAGATCCATAAAGGCAAAAAATTACGCCGTTATACCTCCCGAATAGGTATCCTCGCTGCAAACCTGAATTCATACTCTGGCCAATGCAAAACAATAGGTACGGAACAGTATTATAAAGCATAAGAGTAAGCATGAGCCTAAGAATATGTTTAAGCCAAGGGGTAAAGATGAAGTGGCCAATGTAAAGAACAGAGGCGAAATAGTATTATAAGCATATTCCTAAGCCTAAGCCTAGCCTAAGCGTAAGAATGAGCATATTCCTAAGCCTAAGCCTGAGCCTAAGCCAAGCAAAAAAATATTCTAAAGCTTAAGCTTACTCTTTTCTAGTCGCACAGAAAAACGTTGCGCCCCTGATCTTTAAATGGGTCCATACTCTTAAAAGCCATGCTAACTCTCATGTCAGCAGTATACGGACGAATACGTAGAAAGGTTTTTGCTTTCACCAAATGCCAGGAGGGTCGTATACAATTGAAAAGTTGACAGGTCCCCTCTCACGAAATTTTTAAACCAAATAATAAAAGCACACCTATTTTAGAACCAGAATCGAATAGAGAGGTCAAAAATTATTTTCTCGCTCGCTACGCTGGCTTGCAGAACCAGTGTTATATATTTTACCGTTTGGCCCATGTCTAGAAAACGGCCGGATCGTTTTCCGGGAGGGCTATAATAGAGTCAGTTTATTAGCTTTAGACTAGTTTTTTGCTTAGGCTTAGGCTTTAGGCTTAGGAATATGCTTATACTATACTGTTCCGACACTGTTCTATACATGGGCCTTAGGGTTTATACCCGGCCGAAATGAAAATGTGGCTAAGCCCCCAGCAACGGCCCGTCCTTTATGTTCGTTGGCATTTCCACGTTTTCAAGCGTCGTGCGTCATATGGTTTATCATGGAGTTCATGTAGCAGACTTTGAAACACTAAAAAACAAGCTGTATTGACGTGTTTTGCCCACGCTTTGGGTGTTTTTTGAGGCAAATCGGACTGAGGTTTTTGATATTTTAAGGCGTTTTTTTGGATTTCGCATAGTATTGTAAGCAGCGGCGAAGCTATTTGATTCCTGATGGATCAGGTGTAGAACGGATTGTAACAATAAACGGAAACGTAAAATGGATATTGAAGTATGTATAAACGTTTCAAAGATGTTGTATTTTCCTGCCAACACAATTATAAGGCATGTAAATATTCACACGGGGATTTATTAAATTTAAACAAAACAAAACATAGCGGATGCATTGAAATTTTGAAAGATTTTGGACGAATTTCGTAATTTTTATTTCATATCGAACAATTGCAGCATATCTGTAATGAAAAATTACGAGATATGAAATAGCGCATTTTCTGGTAAAGTAATTTTACAACGCTGCGATTATTCAGTTTTTTTTTTTCTTCGCACAAAAATGTTAAAATCCCATTATTGAGCGAAGCGAAACTCCGCGCGAAGCTCGGAGTTTCGCGAAGCGTTTTATGTTTTGTACTTGGGGGTCGAAAGGTGGATGTCCGTCCGTCCGTCTGTCCGTCCGAAAAGAATCTCAGGAATGGCTGAACCGATTTTGATAAACTTTTTTTGTTTGAAAGTCAATTATCCTGGGGTGTTAACCTCGCATTGGAGTTTTAAAATTGCAAGCCGTTTAGTAGCTACAGGCTAATTTGCATAATGAAATAAGCCTAAATTAGGACTTTCCATAAGATTTCACTAATTATTACAGTTAGAAGCAATCTAACTTTAGCATTAAAGGGTTTTTGGGTGCGAGGAACCTACGTAGACTGTTTACAAACCTCCAAACCCGATGATTGAGCAGTTAGCTAATAGATAATTTGCATATTAGCATAGTTTATAAACCTAAATTACGACTTTTTACAATATTTCACTAGTTATTAAGGTTAAAAGCAATATAATTTCAGCACAAAAGGGTTTTTAGGTGCATGGAATTTGAATAAATAGTTTACAAACATCCAAAACCGATAATTGAATAGTTACCTAATACCTAATTTGCATATTAGCTTAATTAACAAGGCAAAACTATGACTTTTTAAATTATTTCAATAATTTTTAGGGTTCACTGAAGGTTTTTGGGTGCGAGGAATCTGAATAAATTGTTTACAAACCTCCAACACCGATAATTGAATAGTTAGCTAATAGATAATTTGCATATTAGCTTAATTGACAAGACAAAATTAGGACTTTTTAAATTATTCCAAAAATTATAGGGTGGCTGAAGGGTTTTTGGGTGCGAGGAATCTGAGGAAATTGCTTACAAACCTCCAAAACCGATAAATGAATAGTTAGCTAATAACTAATTTGCATATTACCTTAATTGCTTACGTGTGTTCGAGCTTCGCTCAATAAATGTAGTCCCACTACGACTGGTAAAACATTGTTTGACAGTTTTGTAATCTCACACATCATCACATTTAAAGATATTAATAATGACGGTACTGCAACGGGCCCGTAGCCACAGGGAGGCCGGCCCTCGTGCTTGGAAGAATTTTGCACCCCTAGGAAATTGTCAGCCTTGCTTGTAAGTCATCAATACAGAAGTAACTTGTTACACTGCTTTGAATTTCAATAAAATATTTTTTCAACCGGATAATCATTGAAACGACACCGACAGTGATATATGCAAAGCGAGAGTTGGAGAAAATTAACGGCCAATGTATAGAACAGATCTGTAACAGTAGTATAAGCATATTTCTAAGTCGAAGTGTAACAATGAGCTTATACCCAAGCCTACGCTGAGCAAAAAAATTAGTGCAATCCTGCAGAAAAACGTTCTGAAAAAATGTGTACATGGGCCAAATATACATACACATACATGCCCTCCAGAATTTTTTTGGGCCATCATTACGGACTAAAACTTTTCTGTTGGACCCAAGTTTGTAGGGGAGCTGAACTCCAAATCGTCTACCTCCACGAGCCCGGATCACCACCTTTCGAAACGAAATCCTGGCTACGCACCTGAACATTAAGTCATGAATGCCTTTGAAGTACCACCCCTCAGCTGGTGACAATAAAAGCAATCACCAGGACCGGAGCAGCCTCCCCCCATACCCCCATTTGGGTGGTCCACTCCTAAAGGGGCCCCCACCCTAAGCCTTTGAAACAAAAACCGCTTAAATTTTAAAAGGCCTCTGGCGTCTCGCTCGCTAGTTTGGAGGCCCCCACCCTGGGATTTGGGGGGAGCCCTCTCCCCTGCCTGCTCCGGCACAGGCAACCAGAAGACTTGAGAGAATGCGCGCGCCGTCCGTTACGGTGCGTCACTCACCCGTACGGCGCCGTCTGTCACCGTCCGTTACCCGTACGGCGCCGTCCGCAACCGTCCGTTACCCGTACGGCGCTGTCTGAGGTTCACACCACCCGTTACCATACGCTATCGTACGTGAATTATTTGCGTACAATACCGCACAGTGACGAACGGCGCCGCACATCAAAAAAACTATAGCGCAACCTTACCCCACGTGAACACTCAAATAATGAATGTCTTTGAAGTACCGCCCCTCAGAAGACGGCGACAATAACCAATCAGACAGCTTGAAAAAATACAATACACAACAACCATGGCAATACACAAACCACATTTCGACGAACAGCCGAATGGTATTTTTTGTTATTTTGCTCATGTTTACACAGTCGGTTGCTTTCAAAGAATAATGCATAATCATAACGGACCGGTCACCAAGGGGACTGCGCAAGCAGGGACGGCTCACCCCTCCTTGAGCAATTTTCCCCCCTAAGATTTCAACATCGCTTGTAAGTTAACGAAAACCATTATATACCTCTCTTTGTTAAATTTTTTATTTTTAACCCCCCTAGCAAGGTGAGCTGGCTATAGACCTGAATCAAAACACATTATACATATTACACAACACATTTAAACAACTTCGCAAAATAAATACATACACATTTATTTAATATTACATGAAACAGCTTATACGCAATAGAGATAGCAACCAAAGGTATATAGTCGGGCCAATGTTGCTTTTAGGGTCGTAACAGTAGATTAAGCGTATTCCTAAGCCTAAGCCTAAGCGTTGCAAAAATGTGTTCCTAAGCCTAAACCTAAAGACTAAGCAAAAAATGTAACCTAGAACCAAAACCGACTTTTTTATACAGCCACAAGAAACCTGGACGACCCTTAAAGTAACATGGGCCTATAGTTGTACGATTATGTGTATTAATTATTGTTTGGGTGTCGGATACACGTAATTATGTGTATGTTTTTATTATGTTCTGTAGTCGGATATTCAATATGTGTATTCGTTAAGAATATTGTTGTGTGTATGTATTTATGTTCGATGTAAACATGTGTGCCTTCTATTGTACACTTCACATTGCAATATACACTTATCGTTGTTTTGTGTGTACAGCTTTGTCTAAATGTATATGGTACGTATATTATGTGCATGAATATTTGTGTATCATATATATTGCGTGTATGTATATTTGTTTATCATATATTATGTGTATGTATATCCGTATATAATATATATAATGTGTATGTATATCTGTGTATCATACGTTTATTATGTGTATGTATATGTGTGTGTCGTATGATCGTTGTTCTGTGTGTGTATTTATATTTTCATTATACACAGCTGATTAAAAAAGTGTTATCGGTTGTTCCAGAATCCAGATGGTTCTGGTCGCATACAAAAGAGCAGAGAGACAATGCATAAAACTGAGGATAGAATATCTGGGATTTGGTATAATATGAAGCTGGTTGAGCTAAATCCTAGATTTTAGGTAAAATATATAGAAGTTTTGGCCAATGTAAACAACAGGGGCGGAACAGTATTATAAACATATTCCTAAGTCAAAGCCTAAGCCTAGGCGTAAGAATGAGTTTATTCTTTATAGCCTATAAGCCTAAGCCAAGGAAAAATAGTCTAAAGCTTAAGCTTATTCTGTTGTAGTCCCACAGAAAAACGTTCCGTAGGGTTGAACCAATGTGGTGCCGGGTGGTGTACTATCAGAGCGACCCATGTCGAAATTGGTACAGACAAGAAAGTACTACTAAAAAACCATGAATTATTCTCGTGGTCACAAATTTTTTTAGACAGGACAGCGGCGTTGGAACCAAAATATAGGGGGGCACAATGGTACATAAAACTGGTTCAATACTTACGAGTGTTATTTCGCCAAAATCACTTTGTTTTGCGAGAAAATGATACACAAGATGTTCCAACAAAATTATCTATTTTTAATTCTACAGTACTGGGAAAGTTTTGCATATTGATATTGTGGGCTCTGAGCGATAAGTTAGGGAGCGGGGGGGGTCAACTATCGTCATCCCCCCAGTTCTGTCGCCTAATGCACCAGGTTATAGCGTTGAAACCGTTGGTTACGCCATTGCCAGTGGTACGCAGACTAGCTATGTGATTTATATTCATGAAGAATATAAAATACATTCTAGAAGAATAGTATAAAATAGATATTTTTAGCTATTATCATGCAATGTAGTGAAAGTATACGAGTTCGTTGACGTCCAACGGCAACTTTTATACTTTTATCAAAAAAATATTCGCTGTTTATACTTTCGATAGCATTACATAGCTAGGCGTTGTGTTTGGTTTTTTGTGTATGTTGACATTTGTGGCCCTGGTGTGTGGCTGTTTTGAGTGCGTTTTTTGTAGCGAGCTTAGGCACTTGTATAACAGCTGATATATTGAAGGTTTGAGCTTAATAGATAGGCTTGGTTTGCCCGACTAGTGTAAAACAGTATCACGTATCTAAAGTCTACTTGTATATACTGGATCTATGGTTTTGTATTGAATTTGGCATACCAAATAGATGCATAGCGTATGCTGATTGGAATTTTTTTTGCGATATAGCCGAATTGGGAGCATTTGGTAAAGTCGTTTTTAGCGTGTTTGATGTTTAAATTCGCCGTGGATATAAGATGTAAGACAGGGTGTCTTATGTTTGTCAAATTTCGGCCCGTTTATGGAACAGGGTCGGAACGTTTTCCTGCGAGACAATAACAGAGTTAGCTTAAGCTTAGACAAACTTTTTGTTTAGGTTTGTGCTTACGCTTAGGATAAAGCTCATCCGTACGCTTAGGCATAGGTTCATCCGTACGTTTAGGCTTAGGCTTAGGCTTAGGTATAGGTATAGTTCATCCGTACGCTTAGGCTTAGACTTTTAGGTATAGGTTCATCCGTACGCTTAGGCATAGGCTTAGGTATAGGTATAGGTTCATCCGTACGCTTAGGCTTAGGCTTAGGCTTAGGTATAGGTTCATCCGTACGCTTAGGCTTAGGTATAGGTTCATCCGTACGCTTAGGCTTAGGTATAGGTTCATACGTACGCTTAGGCTTAGACTTAGGCTTAGGTATAGGTTCATCCGTACGCTTAGGCTTAGGCTTAGGAATACGCTTATACTACAGTCCGGCTCTGTTCTATACATGGGCCCAAATTTCAAACAAATTCATGGGGCGCTAGAAAAATATACTACGCAGGCGTAGCGTTAGAATTACAAGGGAGTTTTTATAATATAAGGACAGCTACTGCAAAACGTCACCCCTCGTCTTCAAAATGGCAGACGACGCCGCACGACAAGTATAACGCGACCCTAAATCGTCAAAGAAACAAGAGCTTAAATTTTGACAGTTCAAGTTTAAAACTTTATTAATTGAACAAATTTTACCATTGTTTGAACATTTAAACTATCGAATTTCGCTTCGGGTTCGGCTCTGGCAAATTTTATCAGTATCATCAAATCACTGTGTAACCCACTTGTGGATTCAAAAGAGGTTCGTTTCAGTACTATATAGAATGATGCTGATTGGGTGTGGCTCCAAAATTCACGTATCTGCCGCATAGGCATCTTATTGATAAAATATTATGAGCGAAGGTAGCGAGAAGAAAAGACGTATGTTTTTGTGTTCAAACTTGGGAAAAAATTGAAGTTATAAGTCCTGGGACAGTTTTTAAAATTAATTTTGTTTTTTTCCAACGCCGACGCGACCCCTTAGCCAAAGAGGGCAAGGGCGGCGTTGCCCCCCCTGGAAAAATTTTGCCCCCCCCCCTAGAAAATTTTTTCAACCTTGCTCGTAAGTCACTGAAAACCCTTGTAGGCCCCTTCTGAAAATGATTCAGCTCTCCTAGCAAGGTGAGCTGGCTACGCCTGCGCCGACGGTGTTATGGTAAGGGTCCGTATTCTCAAATGTGTGAAGCACCAATAACCAGTTGGTGATAGGTCTGGGAACTTTTGAACCAGGGAATGCTAAGGCTCAAAATTCAGCACATTTTTCGTATATGGTTTGCGCTACTTTGGTAGCAAGTTTTAGTTAAACAACTACAATAGTTTGTGAGTTTGAAAATTTATTACTAAATGATGATAGTTGCTATACGCATTTGAAAATATGAAACAAGATTTCAGTTGCATATAAATACGGATACTTAAAGTATAAGCAAATGCCTCACAACTTGGGCAGGATCTGAGATTTCTGAACATAATGGCTCCATGTAAAGATGAGGGGCTGAACGTTTTTTGTGGGGTTGCAATAGAGTAAGCTTTAAGCTTTGGACTATTTTTTTGCTTCGGCTTAGGCTTAGGTATAAAGCTCATTCTCATTAGTGGGTCCAGAGTGGGGTGAGGGAACGTACGCCCCCAGTCAGAAATTTTTTGTGATAAAATGGTAAGGTCATCTTACCTTACAATTTTTTCCCTCACAAATTTTGTTGTCAATTTTTACCCTCAAAAATTGTTTTATGATAAAGCCTTACAATTTTTCCCTTAGACAATTTTTTGGTTCTAAAATGATAAGGTTCCTACTTTACAATTTTTGCGTTTCATAACATTGGCCAGGCCGCCCCCGTCAGAATTTTTTTCGATCCTCCTCACCTCTGCTCATTTTTAAGCTGAGGATTAGGCTTTGGAATATGCTTACTATAGTGACCCGAAAAAAGGGGGGTAATAAGGGGGGGTTCCCATTTTGAGTCCCAATCAATAGGAGTCCGCATGCCTAAAAAGAGTCCGTAAGCGGATAGAGTCTCTAAACCCTAATTAGAGTCTAAACCCTAATTAGGGTCCATAAATATCAACTATCCTTAATTATAGCGCATAAATGACTCCATCAACAGTTAAAGTTGAGTTCGAAACTTTAACGTATACTTAAGTTTTGAAAGTATATACATTCCTAAAAGGATAACCTTACATTACCGCTCAAGTTTTTATGCAAGACAAAAAACTTTTAATTCAACGGATAGTTGCAATACCGGAAATATATCAGAAAGAACCAAAGGTGGCGGAGAGCCGGTTGAAAATAAATACCAGTCCGTGACCGAATAACAGGGGTACCCTCTAGAGAGGGCAAATAAATATCAGCCCCCCTTTTTATTCGGGTTACTACAGTATACTACTGTAACTGACCTGTCCTATTCATTGGCGGCATAATGTAACCTTTTTCAACGTTGATAACCGGCATTGTATAGAATAGCATTAATTTTCCGGGATGAGCGGTCTCGGTCAAAATAGCGAAACCCATCCCTGTTAATTTGAAACCATAACGTCACCAACGGCATCGAAAGGTTTGCTTTATTGGCCCATGTAAAGATCAGGTGCTGAACATTTTTCTATGGGACTAGAAAACAGTAAGCTTAAGCTTTAGACTATTTTTTTGCTTGGCTTAGGCTTAGGCTTAGGCTTGTGCTTAGGAATATGCTTATAATACTGTACCGCCCCTGTTCTTTACATTGGCTGGTTTATTTTAGATTTTGGCTAAAAACGTACCAAATATTGCTTGCGTGTGATCGGGTTTCAATATGTTTCGTTCAGTGGAAATTCATTCTTTTGTTTGCTTAAATGCCGCTTTTAACAATTTTTTCATGCGTTGTGTTTTAGATCGAGTTTACTCTAAGTGTAAGGGGGCGTAGCAATGGAAGAGGGGGCTAAAGGGACCGTGTCGTACGTCACTCACATATATGTCAGGGTGCAACCGGAATTCCGGTTCCGGCATTATTTTAACCTCAATTCCTATAGATCACGATTCGACCGGCCGTTCTGATTCCGGTTTAGCGGGATCCGGTTTGCAAGTACAGCCCGGGTCGAACTTTGACATTTACATATTCGGAATTAGGGTTCATTATTGAGTCTAAAATTTTCCGGTTCGGGAGGGGTTACTTTTTGTGTTGTGAAATTTTATAGCTAAAGTGAGTTTTTAGGCAATATTTTGACGATGTTAACATTGACCAATTTCGCCCATGGTTCAAACATTTTGCCCTTCAGTTGTAATCTCGAAATACTTTTCACGCGCCTTTCGCTAGATAACACACGACCTCGTGTTCAATGGGAGGATGCGCTCCAAGGATCCGCCCTGCACCTGAAAAGGATTGAAGCTCTCGTTGAAATTAAATTATGGATAGTAAAATTTATAATAAATCGTACTTTTTACGCAGGGTTTGTTTTCAAAATATATGCTTTATTCGCGTTGTTTTGTTCAGATACGATTATAATGCCAGGTATTGGCACAAATTTTGAAATACTCGCCCATGTAATGATCAGGGGCGGAACGTTTTTCTGTGGGACTAGAATAGAGTAAGCTTATTAAGCTTTAGACTAATTTTTTTGCTTGGCTTAGGCTTAGGTTTAGGCTTAGGCTTAGAAATGTGCTCATTCATACACTTAGGCTTAGGCTTAGGGATATGCTCATTCATACACTTAGGCTTACTCTTAGGCTTAGGCTTCTTATGCTCTTTCATACGCTAAGGCGTAGGCTTAGGCTTAGGAATATGCTTATAACTGTTCCACCCCTGTACTTTACATTGGCCGAAATACTGATACGTAGCAAAACTTATTTTTGAAAATTTAAACCTAGGCCCTTATTCTCAAATGCGTGTAGCACCTATTGATTGCCAGTTGGTGATAGGTCTTCTAACTTTCGAACCAGTGAATGTTGAGGCACAAAATTGAGCACATTTTTTGCGCAACATAATTTGCTCAACCCCTGTACAAATTTAGAGTTCAACAACTGCAATAGTTAGTGAGTTTGAAAACCTATCCCTATCTGATAATAATTGCATATACGCATTTGAGAATATGAACCCTCTGCTTAGGCAAAGGTTTGCTTGTAGAGGCAATGTATATGTCTTTTCATAAACCTAAACCCAAGCCTGTGGGGGTCATAAAATCTACAATAGCGTTGAACGCTTAGCCTATATTTACCTGCTTTAAGACTGTTCATTGGTTAAACCGACAACCAAATAGCGTTCAATCAGAGCGCGCTTACGGTAATTTGAACCATCTGGTAAACTCGGTACAGGTTCGGTGAACCAGAATTTATAATTTTTGTGTTGCTTGGCAACCTTTTATATTATTTTAGGTACAAAATTTTATGGTTTATAATTGAACGGATGGATGCCTTAACATTTATTTTTTCCTACTTCTAAAAATTACATATATCAAAATATATACTATATATACTAGGTATATATAATATAAATATATATACTATAGATACATATATACATAGTATATATACACATATACATAGTATATATACTTATGTATAATATATAATTATATATACTATATATACATTGTATATAATATATATTGTATTTTAGATGTGAGCGAATATATTTGACTATTTAGTTTTTTTTTTACTAAAATAGCGTCAGGAAATTAGCTATAGCACCAAAAACTCATAAATGCTTTTATATGCACATTTGCGTAGCCAGGCAGCGAGGGACATGGGTGTTCCGCCCCCTACAAATACTCTGCCCCCCCTCCCCTATGTATAACATATACCTTATGGTTGGCTTCCTTCGTTCCTATCAGTTCACATACGCGCAGCATAGGCAGGTAGTCCTTTTGTGTATTCACCGAAGAATCGGCCTGGCTCGTTAGTCTTTGTATAAAGAATAGATACAGTAAACCTTGGCTTATTGGCCGACCTGTTTTAGGGCCCCTGTGGCGCAGAAGAACATTCTAAGAAATTTAGATCAGACAGGTTTTTAGTTAAGTACAGGATTTAGAATTTACGACGGATTTTAGTCTTCACTGTTCACCTGTTTATGTAACAGAATTAGTATTTGGTATCCGGTTTCGTTTAAAATGTTTAAGGTTGAAAATTGACTTCGATAAAAGTGTTGCCGTTGAATTAAACCATCATAGTACAGGCTCGTAACCAGGTAGCCTTGCTAGGTGACATGGTTCTTAGCAGGAACTCAATTTTGATGGAACCGGAACAGGAACCGGAATTTGAAATACAATTTTCGTCACCGAATTACTGTTGGACTTTTCAGAAAACTTGGCCACAAAAATTGCTTAAGTGAATTTTTTGCTACTTCGTTGTCGAATTCTTGCGAAAACACATCAGAGACGCTTTTATTAACAAAAAATTGAAGTGATTGCAAAAAAACATTAATTTCGAATTCACAAATGTTTAAAGACAAAGATTCAAGTATTTAAATGATTATGAATAATTTGCCACAAAACCGGTAAAATTCCGGTTCCTGAATCTTTGAATGCAGGAACAGCAACAGGAACACAAATTGAATTTTTCCAGGAATTCACGCCGAACACGAATTCCGGTTGAACCTTGCGAGGTGGAGCTAAAAAATTTTCCATATTATAAGACTTTCGGTTGACTTACAAGCAAGGTTAAAAATTTTGTGGGGGCCAAAATATTTCCAGTGGGGGCTGAGCCTCTCCTGGCCCCCTCTGGCTGCCCGAAATACTTTGGGAGAATTTAGTGTTGAAAAACGTTTAGTTGTTCAAAACTGTCCCATGTTGACTAAGCTGCCTGTACCTGCACTGACCGCTAGGCGCATTATTTGATAATATGGGCTGGGCATATAAAAGTGCCGAATATTTTATACGGATTTGCTATTCTAAGAATTTTTTACCTAATGTCCTACATTATAAAATCCAGAACTAAAATTTCAACAATAAAAAATTTTAAAATTTCGAACAAATTAAAATCATTCAAACGCGATGCCGTTCAAACTGCCGTCAGGCAAACGTAAGTATTCAACGCGGTCTTGGTTTCAGCTGTATAAATACTTAAATGTTCCTATATATTTCATTTTTTTAAAATTGAAATCGTCAGAAACCTAGGCTCGTCCCTGGCCTCCCATTTGGCTGCGGGCCCGCGTAAACCTGCTGCGATTTGGATGAATGAAAAAATGTTTAAATTTGATTTTGAACATTTTATTGGGAAATTATTAATATTTGCTAACGATCACCGTCTGCTTGGGCTGTTTATAGTTGTGTATTCGTTTGGATTCGTGGTTGGCTTTTGGTATGCTTATTGCTTCAGTCACCTCTACGATTTAAGTCTTATTCGTATCGTTGAGTATCGTTGAGCTTTCCAAGACTTTCTCGTGATTTGTGATTATTGTTGAGAAACGAATGTGAGAATTTTTTTGTGATGAAATGGTAAGACAATAATTATTCCCCTCAGAATTTTTTGTAAAAAAACTGTAATTTTTCCCTTAGAAATTTTTTTTGTAAAAAAATACATTTTTTCCTATCGGAAACAAAGTTTTTGGAGATCAAATGAAATAAGCCTACTTTATGCTATTTTTCGCTGCCAATGACAAAATAGCATACAGTAAAAATTTGAACTTCATAGAGCATTTGCCAGCCCGTCCCAACCGTCAGAAAATGCTGGATCTGCCGCTGTACCACCGGATTTAATATTTACAGTGTCGTTTGTCAAATTCGGGATTCAAGATTGCTTCTCGAAAACTTTCTGGATTCGCCTCTGTGATTTGCATCTTGCTACACATGCTAATTGATGAAAATAACATACTATAGTAAAAGCTCGTAATAGGGGCCAGTTATATAATAAGGGCCATTCTTAATTTATATAAATTTTTGGTAACGTTGCTAATTTCCCATCGATTTCATTGGGTGAAAGTTCAAATGAAAGATAAGTGTTTGTTTGTAATACTGGTGTCAATTTGCAAGTTTCATTTGCTTAAATGGTTATCGAGATATTGCGAAAAATCGTCAAGTGTCCCGCATTAAAAGCTTTTTTAAAACATGGCGGCCCTTAATACCTACGAGCTTTTACTATGTATATTTAAAGTATTTGTGTGGCCCCCGGAACAAAAATTCGAGCTACGCCTATGGTGAACGGGTGCCATTGGAAGTATATATCTTCACATTCAATAGCTCACCGTCATTACCTTTTATTGTCCATTGTAGCGCAAATGTCATTCTTACGCCTTGACTTTGGGATTATGCCTAGGAGTATGCATTACTGTTACGGCCCTGTTCTATACATTTGCAAAGGCAAAGGGCTTACTTCTAAAATCACCCTCCTGGCTACGCGTTGTGGTTGGGTTCTTGGGTTTATCAGGTTATTGGTTATGCCGTCATAGGCAGGGTGCAACCGGAATTTCAGTTCCGGTAGGGAAATCCGATATTTTTCACCATCCGGTTCCGGCAAAGAATCCGGTATTTTTCGCCGGAATTTTCCGGTATTTTTGGTATTGAAAATGTTTTCTCATTTGAAAATTTAAGAAAAATTGGCATATTATTGTAACTTATTTTTCTAAAATTGTCTGAACGTGTGTTGCCAAAGTTTTCAATTTGTGTCATATTTTATAATTGATCATATGTTTCCCAGCTACTGCATTTGTTTCAGAATTTTGACATCTTAAATGGTGTGTTTACACCGTTAAATGCGATAAAATAGCGTTAAAAATGAGTTTTTGGGCAACAAGGATTTTTTTGTTTTCCAGTTCCGCTATTTTTTAACTTTCCGGTTCCGTTTCCGGTATTTTATAATTCCGGTTGCACCCTGGTCATAAGATATATACGTTTAAAATATGATTAAAATTCAAACCAAATATGAGTTTTTAAGTTATTTTCAAATATTTCAGGGAACCTATTTTAAGTAGTAAAATTGTGTCAGGTGTCGCATTTAAAGTATAGTGGTTTATTTACTGCTTAAAAAGGTTTTTTTGGGTAAACGACAGCGGGCGGTTGTGTGTGCGTGCCACCACCGGAGCCGACAAATTATGAACAACGACCTGTGTCACCGACACGAGTTATTGTTGAAACGCGAGTTCAAAGTATGGACGATGGGGGCAACAACGACTCCAGGTTGAGATTGTAGACAAAGCTACGAGTGATGGAAGCAGGTAAGAATACCTAGTTTAAAAGATCAAAAAGCAACCAAGCGTCGAAAGGGGCAACGCCTGTTTTTAATGTATACACACTCACCCCCCCTAAGTGATACAGTTTTTCGATATTGAATATATTTCGTCAAAAAATTTTTTGACCCTGCATCATATTGTTGCCCTGTGTATTGAGTCTCGTTTTTGCTCAACCAGTACTGGGACTCGGGGCAATAGAGTTGGTTTAGGCTTTAGACTATTTTTTGCTCAGGCTTATGTGCCGATTTAGTTTTAGACTTATCTTTACACTGTTGTGTAGACGGAATGCTTAGAGTGGCGCTATACGTTTAGTACCGTCCGGCGTCGTCCCTCGCCGTTGTTCACCTTGCGCTATCATACGCGGGTTACTGACGTACGATACCGTATGGTGGTATACGGCACCGCACGACGAGTACAGCGCCACCGTTAGGAATACGCTTAGGCTACTGTTACGCCTCTAAACTGTAACACCGGGATCGACCGGATATCCGGTTCCGGTTTAATATCCGGCAAAATCCGACATGAGTATCCGGTTGCGGTATCCGGTATAAACCTACCTGAAACCGGATATTTGTGGTTGTGGTTCCAAATATAATAAAACTGTTTTTTGCACGTCAAAATACTAGATATTTTGAAGCGACTACAATTCCGGGCAATTCATGAATGAACGCTGACATGGAATGAAAACTCGAAACCCAAAATTAATCTTAAATCCATAAATACAGAATATTTTCCACGACTCAAATACTTGCAACAGTGTACAAATTTAGATCCTATATCCGGTTAACACCCGGGCTCCGGTTCTGGTACAAAATTCACTATCCGGCTCGGGTTCCGGTATTGGGTAAAATTAATATCCGGTCGATCCCTAACGTAACATTGGCCGCACTTTTTAGTAATAGGTAGGTATACTGGGCGCTCATGAGTGATTTAGCTTTTTTTTCTCAATGTAGCCTTATAAAGCGTTAATTTTTGCAATAAACACATTTATAATAACCTGAAACACGCCGAATGGTTGATTATAATCATTAGAAACCGTTCTTTGAACCTGTAAAAATATAAAACAATGCTATTTTTGCTAGCTATGTATTTAGTAGTTATTGCATCATACAGAATTTTTGTGCTATGCAAAAATATAGCTATATTTTCGTAGGCACCGACGTACCGGCGTGCCAGTTGGTTTAGGTCACGTATATAATTAGAGGTAGCGATGCAACTCTTACGTACAACAGTGTTGCGTGGTACCTGTGTTGCCGGGACAAACACGTCAAAATATTACTGTATTTTCTAGTTTAGCTGATTTTTAGTTTAGTTTGTTTTGGAAAACATTAGCCGTATGCGATATTTATATATTAGAGCTATCCCAAGGCCGGGGCCCGGGCCGGAAAGTGCCGGGACTGAAATGGTAGACAATTTATGAAAATTTTTTTACTCGTTCACTCGTAACGCGTTGTTGTGTATAAAAATTAATTCAAACCGTGATTTTAATATCAGCTCTATGATTCGCGAAAACAGCATCGTATGTCACGCTGACACTACAAGCGATTTATCTCTCTTTCTGTATATACGTGTGAATATGTAGGTAGTTTTCGAGCGTTCTTATGACATGGGGTTTTATTATAGCAAGCAATAGTCTTAGCCCCGGCCCCGGCAGAAATCATGGCCCCGGGACAGTTCTAACGGTTATATACGTATATATCTGCATATACGTATATATGTATAGATAATTCTTGTCAGAGGGCACAATCGGTGGTCTATCTTTGACAGGTTCCGGTTCCGGTTGAAAATCCACCTATGGACGGCGCCAGATAACGTTGAAAAGTTTCCAAAAGTATAGCACCATACTATATTTATATATAGATATATCTATATATCCAATATATAGATATATCCTAAACCTAAGCCTATGCCTATATATAACAGAAATAGAATGCCAACGCCCGGATGGGAGGTAACGCAACTACAATAAATTTATAAAATAATATTAACTTAAATAAACTCGCTTCCCTTGGCTGTTTCAAAATTTGGATCTCTGGATGGTCGAGTCTTCTCAATGTTTGCTGACTGAAACAACAAGTTGAACTCAACTGAAGTTGATTGCGTCATTAAGCTTGCGCTCAGGTGGCAGTGTGGTTAGCTGGTTGTTAGAATGACATCATTTGTTAATTTTAGCAGCAATCATTGCATGCTAAAATAGTGTGAAACATCGGCTCATCCCACTGCCCACCTGATGCATAGCAGGACCGTATACTGTGGTGGTTGTGGTAGTTGCTGTTGCTGCTGATCGGAGGTCACGAGGGACGGTCTATGACCACTGGGCAGAGTGCTGTCAGAGGCATAAACTTGTTGGTGATCGGAAACCACGAGGGACGATATATGATCACTGGGCAGAGTGCTGTCAGGTGCGTAGACAAGGGAACGGTTATAGCGGATATAACTCCGCTCGAAAATGGCTGAGAGGCCAATAGAACGTTTAGCATCGCTTAGAAGAATAATTTTTAGAATTAATAGCAGATAAAATAATTTATCGCTCGCTGCGATTGGTCACGACAATTCTTACCCTTCCCGAAATGAAATCGTTAGCTATGATAATTTTGGCCCGTGTATAGAACAGGGTCGAAACAGTAGTATAAGCATATTCGTACGCCTAAGCCTAAGCCTAAGCGTATGGATGAGCCTATTCCTAAGCCTAAGCCTAAGCATAAGCCTAAGCGTATGGATGAGCCTATTCCTGCGCCTAAGCCTAAGCCTAAGCCTAAGCAAAAAAAATAGTCTAAAGCTTAAACTGACTCTATTATAGCTCCTCCGGAAAACGATCCGGCCCTGTTCTATACATGGGCCATAATTTTTGTGCCGTTGGGGGTAAGGGAAAGACGAGGGTGCGGTAATGCGGTACTTAGAAATCATTTAAGGGGTTGCGTTTGTAAATCGAGAGCGAATGAGATTGACACAGGTTTATTGTTATCAAGGGAAACGCAAATTGATTGGCGATATTTATTCGAAAAGTCGTAAAAACCTGTGCGCGGAACAATAAAGTATTTTGGCAACAATGTCGGAAATGGTCTGGTTCGCTACAAAATGAACGGAAGATAAAATGAATGGTTAACTCGGTTGGAATTATTGATGGTATGAATGAAGAAATCTTGAAAAATGCTTAACAAAATATACTGCTGGCCAATCTACGACAATTGGTCGCATGACAACTTGTCGCCGAACAGTGTCGTAAAGCTTATGAATAAAAATATAAGCATAATTCTAAGCATATTCATAAGCCTAATTTGCCAATGTTAGTTTTAGCGCCTTAAAAGTAGATTAAGCGTATTCCTAAGCATAAGCCAAAGCCTAAGCCTAAGCGTTACAAAAGCGTATTCCTAAGCCTAAGCCAAAGCCTAAGTCTAAGCGTTACAAAAGCGTATTCCTAAGCCTGAGCCTAAGTCTAAGCGTTGCAAGAGCGTATTCCTAAGCCTAAGCCAAACCTAAGCCTAAGCAAAAAATGTAGTCTAGAATGTAAGCATACTTTTTACAGACCCACCAGAAACCGGGACGGTCGTAAAAGTAACATGGGCTAGCGTAAGCATGATGATGGACGACGAATTATCGAGTTGATCAAATTTCGGATTACAGCTTGTCGGGCGACGAATTGTCTGGTGACGAATTGGAAGCAAAATGTTTATTAATAATTAATTTTTTCCAGATTGCACCTTAGCTCCAACCTCCAGTGTGTGGAAGACACTACAAATATTTAATATATTGATAGATTCTATAAGACTACATTGCTATGAAATATATTTCAAATAATTATATTGAAGTAATTCTATTTTAACAAAATATTTATTTTTATATATTTTGTAGAATGGGCTAATTTTAAATAGTATGCATTGTGGCTAAGATGTAGATAGATTCTTTTGCAGATCGAATGAACACTAAAAAGATGATTTGGCCAACGTTAGGGCCTGTGGTCAGTATTATGCCTTTATATTTAGCTTCATCAGAATATACTTAAATTTAGCAAAATTCAAAGAAATTGTATAATTCCCTTTGCTACACTATAAAACGCTCAGTGAATCGAATTTGACTCTGACGCAGTCGAATTTAACTCAGTTTGCGTAGTCAGAAAAAGCCTATTTCCGAGAGAGTCAATTTGACTCATCATTTTCTACAGTGCATATACGTAATCTTCAGGCCTGGCTTCCCAAATACCGCGAGCTGTTCTGTCAAAAGTAGCATACAACCTGCTCATCGTCGCCATTCATGGTCGAATGTCGCAATGAATCGCTCATGCGGGTATGTTTTCAGCCTTAGATCATACGAGCCGCCGTCTATTTCTTTAAAGCTGCCGACAAGCAAAAAAAGCACCAAAAAACCTGCCATTTTTAGACGCACGCCACCGCATGCTGTATACAACACTGCCAAGAAGAAGCTATTGGTAATTGTTTTTCGATGGAGAAGAATATACATGAACACACTGTCGTTTGACACACCGTTTAGTGAAGAGTATGGATGACATCATCGTGAGACGCGATCTGATTGGACGTAGATGAACTGCAAGATTATTGGCGAAGACATGGAGATCGGAAGCAATGACGTCATCCTGATGCATCATTTCGGTTGGATGATAACTGAAAGCGTTAATAGATTGGTTGTAATGACGCAATCACAAATCGCCAGATGATTGGATAAAAGCGAAGTAGCGATTGGAAGGAATGACGTCATGCGGGTCCATCGCATAGATTGGATGATAATCGGAAGCCTTCATTCGTTGCCGTCACGTCATCTCAGTCGGTGTACTGCAACAATTGGATAAAGGCCAGAGAATTTGAGATCGGAAGCAATGACGTCATCCTGGCACATTGTGATTGGAAGATACCGAACGCGTTGACTGGAGGATATGACGTCATCACAGATCACCAGATGATTTGATAAAAATGAAGAAATAGTGATTGGAAATAGTGACGTCTTCCTGATACATGGCATTGATTGGATGATAACCGGAAGCCTCGATTCGTTGCTATGACATCATCTCACTCGATGTACTGCAAGGAAGCAATGATGTCATCTGGCACATTATTGCGATTAGATGACAACCGGAAGCGTTGATTGGTTGCAGTGACGTCATCACAAATCGCCAGTATTAAATGAAAAAGCAATGAACTGATGCAGTGACGTCACCAGAGACGCCAAGGTGATTTGATGCAAACCGGAAGGGCTGATTAGATGCAGTGACGTCACCAGAAACACCAAGGTGATGTGATGCAAATCAGAAGGGCTGATTGCATCGCCTTATGTTTGGACGAACACACAGTGCAGGAAGCGTTGATTGGTTGCAGTGACGTCATCACAAATCGCCAGTATTAAATGAAAAAGCAATGAACTGATGCAGTGACGTCACCAGAGACGCCAAGGTGATTTGATGCAAACCGGAAGGGCTGATTAGATGCAGTGACGTCACCAGAAACACCAAGGTGATGTGATGCAAATCAGAAGGGCTGATTGCATCGCCTTATGTTTGGATGAACACACAGTGCAACCTGATTGGATAAAATCTTGCTACGAACGATTCGATATAAATGACGTCATCATACATCATCAAGTTGATTGAATGTCATCGTAAACTACAAGTTAATTAGATAAAACTCTTAAAAATAGTAGGAAATTTCATTGTTGATTTCAAAAATAGTTACCTAGAACGGATTGCAGGCAAGTCAAGTACACTATTGAAACAATTGGATGCAAAAAAGCAAAATTATTTTTTTATTTTAGATATAAAGAAAACGATACGTAATACATTTTGTGAAGTTTAGGACTTTTAACTTCAAGGATAAGCTTTCATGATAAATGTGAAATAGACACATTTCACATCATTAAAGGCGTCTATTGTCATAAATGCGTTATTGTATTTAGCTGTGTGTAATGTAGTATTAGCCGTAAATATATATATATATATATATGTATATATAATATATATGTATATTATATATATAATATACATTTATATAATATATATGTTTGTGTTTGTAGTGTCGTCTTGTATGATATATACTGTATTACTATAGATATTTACATATATATTGTGTATACCTTGAAGTAACTTATATAATATCCATTTCCGGGTAAAAATCGGTGTAGGTTTTTTAGATCACAGCGTTAGCCTTTCAGTTATTCTAAGTTTAATTCTGTATATCGGAGAATTATCTGTTCAACTGTAATTTTGTATTATTTTCTGTTCTACAAGACAACTTGCCTGTCCACTTGAATATACAAACGATAATAATTAAGCACATGTTAAGTCGTTAACGTTAATTATAAATTAATTCTTTTATTGATAAAGCCCTATTCACACGTGCAAGTTTTTGCAGCGAGAACTCGCAGATGCAACTTGCATGAAATATTTGCAGCTACAAGCATTTTCAAAGGAACATTCCAATTGACCAATCAAACTGCAGGTGCAAGAAAGTCAAGTGACTTGCAACGGTGTTAACGGGTGCGAATTAAAATAAATTAGCATGAGTTCCAGTGAATAATTTGCAGCTGCAACAACTTCGAAGCTGCTTTGTGACCATTTGAAAAAATACGAAATCGACTCCGCTGAACGTAAAGTTGTATTTTTTGAAAATTTGTTGTCAATTTTGTGTTAATTTTTTTTTCGTCTGTGTGATGTGTGACGCGTAGTACAAAACGGGTTTTGTATATATTTATGGTTATTTCTTGAAGTATTTTAATGTTTGTTTTGCTTATTTGTTCAAATGTGTACAGCACCTATCACCAGTTGACCAATAGCATTTCGAAGAAATCATTTTATACCGTTTTTGACGGGTCCGAGCGACGTCAGAGGCAGAAACGTGGCTTTAGGATCAAGCATTTTCACTGGAATTAAAGTGTTTAAATAGTGTTTTTGTGTTTGTAACACAAGAAATGATTAGTTCGAAATTTCGAAATCGTAGCAACGCTGATTGGTTGGGCGGGTGGGGGGGGGGGAGTTTTGTCTTCTTATCCAACTAAAATGTAGTTTTTTTGTAATTAATATATTTTAAATAGGTTATTTTTAAGTAATATTAATTTTTTGTAATGTTTTCAACCCAAATATTAATATTAAAACAAAGTATTGAAGATGTTGTCGTAGTTTTTGCAAAAAACCTGGTGATTTTTAGGTGTTACTCACATTTGAGAATACTTAGAACGATCTGGTGGGCCCATAAAAGAGTAGATTTAGATTCCTAGATTACATTTTTGTGCTCATGCTTAGGCTTAGGCTTAATCTTAGGCTTAGGAAAACATGTTTGCCACGCTTAGGCTTAGGCTTAGGAAAACATTTGTCACGCTTAGGCTTAGGCTTAGGAAAACATTTTTGCCACGCTTAGGTTTAGGTTTAGGATTAGGAATACGCTTAATCTACTGTTACACCCCTTAAAGTAACATTGGCCGGTTTTAGCATATGAAAACGGAATTTTCTAGCATTGCGAAGGCTTTTCCTGGAAACACTAGACTGGAAATAATTCGAATGTTTCATAATTAATTTTTTAAGTCCAAATGAATAATTCAAGTCAATATAGCAGATAATTTTGTGAAAATATTTTATAAAATGACCATTAATGTGGAGGGTGTACCGGTTTCAAAATAAATGGAAAAATCGCTCAAGTATCTGGTTTAAATTTTAGGCAAAACAGGTTCAGATGTAAGGTTTTGCAGCATTATTCCGTGTGGCATTTGTTCAGTTGGCCAACCGCAAGCCTTAGCCTAAGTTTTGCCTATATTTGAAAGTTTCGAAAATGGTGGGAGATGCATGCAAATGAGAATATACATGGTATATAATATACGGTTGAGTACTTGCAGTCAAGACAGCCTCATATGCGACGGACTGTGAGCAAACTGTAAGGGTTTTGTTTTCAGTATAATTTGTTATCCCAAGCTTGGGCGCCTAGCGTTTATGACTGTGTATTATCTTAGATATAGACCCGTATTCTCAAATGTGTGTAGCACCTATCTCCAGTTGGTGATTGGCCTTGTTATTTTAACACGTGGTGAGCTTCGAAATTCAGCACATTTTTTTGCATTTGATTAGTCCTACATCTGTACCAAATTTTGAAATCTGCAATTACATGTGTTCGTCAGTTTGAAAACCTATCGCTAACTGATGATAGCTGCTATTCGCATTTGAGAATATATGGAACCTTAATATAAATTCTTGTTAAATTTAATTTGTTTAGTATTTATAATATGAAATCTAAGAGCTAAACTGGTATATAAGCTATCTCATGCTGGATTTTCAGTTTAAAACCCTGAGAACTGGTCAGCGATATTTTCCGGATCCGGAACGGAATATATTTGTGATGTATAAAAGTGACAGTCTATGACTTATTGTTTGGATTGATAAAGACGGTCCATGTTAATTATAAGGGCATGGCTCCTTAAGCCTAAACCTAAGAGCCAAAGCCTGAGCCTAAGCCTAAATATAAGCCTAAGGAAGCCTAAGGGCCTCCAGGGTTCTATAAGTCCGCAGTGTCTCAGTGAGCAAGTCCACCGGTAATGAACATGGGCCGATAAGATTATGTGCGCAAAAACTGCCATTATATAACAGCCGAGGGTCGGTGTCCTAAGATAAGATTTGATTTGATTATTAAGATACTGTAAGGTTAAGGTGAAAAATCTTTAAAACCTACTTCAGTCGCGCAGGACTGAATGCTCTGAAGGTAACCAGTTTAACTTGTTAAGGAACGCTAATAATTCAGCAGGGCAGAGTGCAACCGGAACTACAATTTACTGGAATCGGAACCGGAACTTGAAAATGTTACCCGAAACGGAACCGCAACCGGAACCGATGAACGGAAAATACATGCCACCGAAAAATTCATTTTAGTTTTCTTTTTTGCAATACCATTGGTGAAATAAAATAACACTGGATATAGGTATTTACTTTATCGTCTGTATTTTGTATTTTCATAAGCAACGAACGTCAAATCTACCTTTGATGGTTTATTTTCAGCGATTGTCAAGGTTTGCATACTCTGCTAATGAAATCTATTTAATTTTTATCATCTTTTTTAGTAAAATATTTTAAGTTCAACCGACCAAAATTTAATACCATAATTTTTAATTACGGTAAAAATTTACCAGAACCGGAATGAAAACGTCAAAAAATGCCGGAACCGGAATTCCGGTTGCACCCTGCAGTATGATGCGTCGAAGCCTTTTGCATGACTTACTACTGAGCTTGAAACGTTTTTGTGGAGTGCAAAATTTTTCAAGGGGGCTCAGCCACCCTGCTCCAGTCTGGCTACTGACCATCGCTTACTGCAAGCCAGTTGACGGCCCATGTTACTTTAACGGGCATCCAGGTTTCAGGTTAGTCTATAAAAGAGTACGTTTAAATTCTAGATTATATTTTTTGCTTAAGCTTAGGCTTAGGCTTAGGCTTACGACCACGCATAATTTACTGTTACGCCCGTTAAAGTAACATTGGCCACAATACTATTTATGCATTTTTACCTAAGTAATTGTGTTAGTCTGAACTAAAGCTAAATTATAAGCCTCAAGTCTTAAGCTTGAAAGATGAATTAAGCATACGTGTTCCATCACCTCGGACTGCTATATATGCCCTCCTGCCCAATGGCGGATCCATGGGGGGCCACCTCGGATGTGGCCCCCCCAACAGCATCTCGACAAAAATTATATAGAGTATCAATTGCTATTCTACGCTGTTTATTTCTTTGTTTTATACACAATAGTATTAGCAGCTTATAATAAGCTCCGTCTTATTTCCTCCCCTCTCATTTGGGACACTACAGTATGGGTCAAAAATAAGTTTATTACCTGGGAAATTTTGGCCCCCCCATTTTGAGATCCTGGATCCGCCACTGCTCCTGCCCATTATTATTCAGTTATATGTTCACCTTGCAATCCATCGTTCTAAAGACCAGCTTGTGCACTGCGTTGTGTATAAAAGTTGAATATAAAAATGTTTTTGTTGTTGTTGTTATGTTGTTGTTGTTTTTATTGCAATTTTGCTTTTTATTATTGTTTTATTTTACACGAGCAAGAAGCAGCAACGATTTGGCCAATGTTACTTTTAGGTGCGCAACAGTAGACTCAGCGTATTTGTAGGCCTAAGCCAAAGTGTAAGCGTTGCCAAGAATGTGTTCCTAAGTCGAAGCCTAAGTCTAAGCATAAAATGTAATCTAGAATCTAAAATTACGCTTTTATACATCCACCAGAAACGTGGACGCCCCTAACGGTAACGTGGGCCAAGGATTTTTTAGTCGACAGGTGATGTTAAACGCTTTTTTCAGTCAGAAGTAACATGTTCCTATTAGATGGCAAGCTTATAATTGTATAGAAATCAAAAACAAAGTTGATCAACGAGAAACGGTTAACCCTGAAAATATTACATAATTGGAGTCAAGCTATTTGAAATATAAATTTTACAGTATTGTACTATCATGAATTTTGGGTGCGGCGTTTTCTGGCGTGCAGTTGCCTGTCTGATTTCAAATAGAATATATTCATGTGAGAAAGTGTTACAAAATTTAAATGTTGAGCTCAAACCTGAATTTAGGCTCATTGTCGCGAAAATATGGTTTGGTTTGGCAAAATATATTTTCAGAAATTCGGAGTCCATTGTTTATGTGTACAACGTTGCTACATACATGCCCGTAGGTGTGTTTTTCTGTTCAAAATTTTGGCGCATGGAAAGATCAGGGTCGGAACGTTTTTCTGCACGACTGCAATAGAGTAAGCCTAAGGTTTTAAATTATTTTTTGCTGAAGTTTAGGCTTAGGTATAAGCTCTTACTTACGCTTTTATTTTTAGGCTTAGGTTCAGGAATATGCTTATACTACTGTAACGGCCCTGTTCTATACAATGGTCAAATATTTTACAGATGTAGATTTTAAGGTAATAAAGGTTAAAACAGATGTACAGTTTGCCCATTTTAAAGTCATCATATTTTAGAAAATGTTTAAATTATGTATTATATATGAATAAAGCTTCTAAACGCCTACTTAATACGATACTTAATTATTAGAAATTTCTTTCTGGTTTAGTTTTGACTTACCAGTTTGCTATTCGACATCATTGGATCAGCCAAAGTTGTTTAATGTGTAGTTTATGACGGCTGGAAATTTGTAACTCACAGGAACCGAGGCCCATGTTACGTTTAAGGCCGTCCCGGTTTCTTGTGGGACTGTCAAAATGTAGGCTTACATTCTAGACTACATTTTTTCCTTAGGCTTTTAGGCTTAGGAATACGCTTTTGTATCGCTTAAGCTTATACGCTTAGGAATACGCTTAATCTACTGTTACGGCCGCTAAAAGTAACATTGGCTGGAATTGTGACCACCCAACGAAAGTGGAGTATTGCGACCACCCAACGAAAGTGGAATAATGTTTTACGTGATGGCTCGTCCAATCGCAATATATATTTAATTACCCACAGAACTTGTGCAGCTTCGATATAACTAATTAAGCAACCGACCCATAACTATAGCCTATGTTTACTTTGAGGGCTGTACCATTTTTCGGCTAATGTATAGGACAGGGGCTTTCCATAATTTTACTACCGAAATAGTCGGAACCTCCGGCAAAAATTCTACCGGAGCCGGAGGCAATGCATGGAAGTTATAGGTTTAGGCGTCCAATGTTACTTTTAGGGCGTCCCGTTTTCCGCGGGACAGCAATAACACAAAAGTGTAGGGGTAAATTCATTTGCTATTGTCGACAAGATTACGGGCAAATGAGAAAACGGGACAGCTGCAAATTTTCGCTGGAAAAACGTGAAAACGGGACAAGTTTGTTTCGGGCAAATGGGAGAACGGGACAGCTACAATTTTTCGCTGGCAAAACAGGTCAATTGGAACAAGACTGTTTCCGGTAAATTGGAAAACGGGACAGCTGCAATCCACTTTTCTCAGCCAAAATTATGCTTGTAATATTTCGTACCAAACCAGCGGAATTTCTCGCCGACACACAGGAGCGGCTACACTGCACTAGTGGCCGTAAATATTCCACCTTGACAAACGGGAAGCCCCTGTGCTATACATGTGCCCATTTTTCCGCGGGACTGCAATAAAGTAGGCTTGAGCTGTATTGGCTTAAGCTTAGGCGTATAGTTCTATAGCTATAAGTTTAGCTTTACGTTGATGCTAAGGAATGTGCTTAACCTACTGATTCGCTCCTCAAAGTAATGGTCATGTAATCTATGAAAGCTTAGTTGGTAGAAGGAAATGGAGTGAAATCAAATGACCAGACTGGAGTCACTTGTACATGCGCGTCTACGTGACCGGCAGTAATTGGTTCGACTGTGGTCAAAATGTCTTCTTGAGCTTCCTTTGTAGAAATATTTGTCAGCAGTTGTGTCCAATGTATAGAACAAGGCCGCTACAGTAGTATAAGTATAGGATGCATAACGTGTAAATATAAGCGTATACCTAAGCCTCTTAAGCCGAAGCAAAAAATAGTCTAAAAGCTTAACCCTTTCTCACATGAATATTTTCAATTTCAAGTGAGACGTAATTTTATGGTGAGATTCGAACCCCAGTCTCACGAGTGGGAGGCGTTTACGATGACCACTGAGCTATAGGAGCTTGACGCTCGAGCCCTAAGGGGCTCTCACGTCTTGTGAAGATTTTGCTCTGCGCATAATTGTGAAACACTGCTCACAGTGTCTATAATAGTCTATATTGCTCGTATATTTTTGTATTTAGTTGCTCATAGTATACTCTATGAGTGAGAGGGTTAAGCGCACTCTATTGCAGTCCGCCAGAAAAACAATCCGCCCTTGTTTTTTACATAAATGATGTTAAATAAATGATTACAAAAGTTTCTGTAACATCCACAGGCCAAATTTAACAGAACTGCAGGTCGAAGCCAGGATGTGGGTATTCAAATTTAGCATTCGTTTTATGGCTCATTTTTTCCATAACTTGTGCCGTATTTTTCGCACACATACCTGCAATTGATATGTTTTCGGTTAAAAATGTGTGCCCGAGATCAGGGGCGGACTGTTATTGGGACTGTTTGGCTTAGGCTAAGGCTTAGGCTTAATAATATGCTCATTCTTACGCTTAGGCTTAGGCTTAGGATTAGGCTTTTAGGTTAGGCTTAGGATTAGGCTTAGGATTAAGCTTAGGCTTAGGCTAAGGAATATACTTATAATACTGTTCAGCACCTGTTCTTTACATTGCCAAAATGTGCAATTTGTGCTTTTGCTTTACTATTTCACGTTTTCACGTTAAAAGACGATTGCATATGCACTGCAAAAAATGGTGAGTCAAATTGACTCCCTTCGAAATAGGCTTTTCCGGACTCACAAACTGAGTCAAAATTCCACTCCGCCAGAGTCAAATTTGACTCACTCACTGAGCGACTGATTAACTCGAATTTGACTCCGGCGGAGTTAAACTTTGACTCAGTTTGTGTAGTCCGGAAAAGCCTATTTCGGAGGGAGTCAATTTGACTCACCATTTTTTGCAGTGTATGTTTATCCTCATCCTGGGCCCATGTTACTTTTAGGACCGTTCCTGTTTTCTCGCACGAGTGCAATAGAGTAGGATTAGAGATTAGACTATTTTGCTTGTGCTTAGGTATTTTTATCGTCTCAGGCTTGTAAGCTTTAGATTTAAGAATATGCATGCTTTAATCTAGAGTTGCGGCTCTAAAAGTAACATTGACCCTTTCCAGCGTGAATTACTAGTTCTATTTTAATTGAAATTTATACATTTCAAAATCGAACCCGGCGTCTTAGAACGATGGGAGTTGATGCTTCAATGCCACATCTCAGGCAGCTATGGGTTGGCAAAATTACAATGTCATCCTTAAGCCTATGAATTAATCTGTGCATAATGTTAAGTGTAAACCTATGACCCGAATAAGAGGAGGGGGGTAATAAGAGGGGGGTCCGCATTTTGAGTCTGAATCAATTGGAGTCCGTATCCCTAATAAGAGACAGTAAGCGGTTAGAGTCCCTAAACCCTAATTAGAATCCATAAATGTCAATTAACCCTAATTGCAGCGCATAAATGACTCTAGGACCAAATAATTTGAGGTCGAAACTTTAAAGCGTACTTAAATTTTGAAAGTACATTCCTAAGTGTAACCTTGTATTATCGCTCAAGCTATTGACACAAGAGAAATAAACGTTTTAATTCAACTGGTAATTGCAGTACCGGATATATATCAGTAACGAAGGGTGGCGAAGCGTGCGTTTAAAATAAATAACAGTCCGTAACCGAATAACAAGGGGCTACCCTCTGGAGTGGCCAAATAAATATCAGTCCCCCGTCTTATTCGGGTCACTACAGTAAGCCCAAAGCATAAAGGTTGTCATAAAACGATGAACGATGAATTGTCGAGTCGATGAATTTTTGGATTATACAAGTTATCGGTCAACGAATTGTCGGTCGACGAATTGTTGTGATACCATCTGTGTGGGCGACCCCATGTTGAGATCAACAATATAGCGATACTTCTCAATACAGATATGTTTGTGTACTTAGGCACTTTAAACCAGGCGATTGCTACAAATGGTATATTTCGAAAACTTTCAGATCTTAAAGTCTTTGCACTTGCAGCATATACCTACAGAACCTGGACAATACCCGTTTTGATGGCCAATTGTTACTTTAAGGGGCGTAACAGTAGATTAAGCGTATTCCTAAGCCTAAAGCCGAAGCCTAAGCGTTGCAAAAGCGCATTCCTAAGCCTAAGCCTAAGCAAAAAAATGTTATCTAGAATCTAAACCTATACTCTTTTATAGACTCATCCGAAACCTGGACGCTCCTTAAAGTAACATGGGCCATTTTGGTTATGTTGAAGTTGAGAAATTATCTGATATAGAATGAGTTTGTTCGATTAGTAATATATTTTGCCGGACACAGTAACGTTTCCATCAGGGCGGTATACCACGCGGGGCGAAGCCTGTACAAAGTGAACTAAATTTTTTGAGCTAGCGCGGTGTTTACGTGGGAAAATAGCAGCAGCATACACTTTCCGTGGGAAAAATTACGCGAAGTGTGACCAACTTAAGTTTTTGAGCTGGAGTGATGTTTTCTTGGGGGAAAAATAGCGTTTGCGTTGATTTTCCGTGGAATAAGATTATGATAGCGTAAGCTTTGAGGCGAAAAAGTTACGCTGTAAACACCGCGAATTGGGCACTCAGCTATACGAGCTTGACACTGACAGCGAAGCGGCGATTCCGTTTCTTGCACATAAATTTGTATTGCGCTTGCTTAAAGTTGCATCGAGCCCGTTGCTAGACGTGGCCGAGAGTGCATCAGCCCCACTGAAAGAATTTTGCTCTCTAGGAAATTTTCAACCTTGTTTGTAAGTGTATAGTTATAATGGAAAGCACTTCGGCCCATGTAAAGATCAGGGGCGGGACTTTTTTGTGGAACTAGAAAAGAGTATGCTAAAGCTTTAGACTATTTTATGCTTGGCTTTGGCCAAGGCTTAGGCTTAGGCTTAGGCTTAGGAATATGCTCATTCTTACGCTTAGGCTTAGGTTTAGGCTTAGGAATATGCTTATAATACTGTTCCGCCCCTGTCCTTTACATTGACCAACACTTCTATGCCTCTCCGGCAAAAAAGTTTAGTGCCCCTATCAAGGTGATATGCCTATGTGCCTGGTTTGGGCAATATGATTGTTTGGCTAATTGTTGCGTTTGGATAATTGTCCTTTGTGCAATTGTCTTTTGATCAATCGCTGCAATCCGCTATTATATCGCATGCAAAAGCGTTTAAAGACAGTAATTGCTAATTTTTAGTTCAAAGAAACTAAAAATTAAAGTGTATGCCTAAACGATTGACCAGTTTCGAACTCAACTTGCAATTAGTAAATTCGGAGTACAATGCTTAAGCATAGTTAATATGGGCCCATGTATAGAACAGGGTCGGAACAGTAGTATAAACATACTCCTAAGCCTAAAGCCTAAGCCTACGACTAAGCCCAAGCCTAAGCCTAAACCTAAGCGGATGGATGAGCCTAAGCCTAAGCCAAAACTAAAAATGGGCCATTATATGGTTTCTAAAGCTTCCAAGGTAACTTAATCGATTTTCAACTTCATGCCAATAATCGATCCAGCAATGAATTCAAAAGACTTACATTTGAAACGATAGAAACGAAGTATTTTGTATTTTTGTAAGCTTCACAGCTGTTCATTCGTGTGAAACTAAAATTTAAAAACCCAAACACTTAAATTTAATCTGTTTCTTGGGAACAACACCGGTGTAGGCAATATTAGGGCCTATTTCGGGAGAGAATAACATCAAAGATGAAGCCATTGTGTAAAAAGTTTAATTCAAATAAATACAAAAATTATTCTATAACGTGTGTTAAATGTGCATAATAAAACGTCTTTAAAGTATTGGCCCATGTAAAGATCAGGGGCGGAACGTTTTTCTGTGGGAGTAGAAAAGAGTAATGCGGGCTTCACGTTATAACTGGGGCAGACGGGTCACGTTTTGTCACATGTTGATTCGACATCAACATAACTTTTTGTTACCATCATATGATTCGGACAGACAAAAGTCGAATATCATGTGATATTGCTATACAAAGCACGGGTATTCATGCTATCTCAGCATACAAGTGTTCGAATGTCACGTGACTTAATCAGACATATTGTTGAATATCATATGATATTCCAAATTAACAGCATATATGATATGATATTCAAAGACGGATTTGGAGTATCATATATTCCATTATGTAGTTTGAGACGTATGCAATCCGCTAAAATTTTGAATATTCCCTCCTAAATTCGTATTTTTATGCCAAAATTGAAATTTCCCGCCAAAATTTATGTTTCCCACAAGATTTGAATTTCCCCCAAAATTTGAATTTTCCCACCTGAATTTGAATTTGCCGCCAAAATTTGAATTTTCCCGCCAAAATTTGAATTTCCGGCCAAAATTTGGATTTCCCGCCAAAATGTGAATTTCCTTTTGAATTTTCCGTCTAAACTTGAATTTGCCGCCAAAATTTGAATTTTCCCACCAAAATTTGAATTTCCCGCCATAATTTGAATTTCCCGCCAAAATTTGAATTTTCCGCCAATTACATGTCGATTAGTATCATATGATATTAAAAACCTAGTTATGCAACTGACTCAGTAGACATTTTCAAAATGATCACATGATATTGAAAGACAAAACGTGACCGATACGCGATGTTAGCAGACAACCACTGTTTTTTGAATATATTGGGCTACATCGCAGACAAAATATTACCCAATATATACAACGTGATAAAACGTGTCCCAGCTGCACCATTTATAACGTGAACCCCGCATAAGCTTATGCTTTAGAGTAATTGTCTGCTTGGCTTAGGCTTACGTTTAGGTTTAGGCTTAAGAATGAACTCATTTTACGCTTAGGCTTAGGATTATGCTTGGACTTAGGCTTAGGAATATGCTTATAATACTGGTCCGCCCCTGTTCTTTGCATTAGCTAAAGAAACTTTTAAGACTTTTTAACCCTTTTAAAGATTTTAGAAATTCGACTTAAATTTACGAATGTCTTGAGAAAGATTAGATATAATAGGTTCAGAGTTTAACACTCTGTAGTATATATAGAATATTGGTAGCTGTGCGGGTGGTTGGTCAATGTAGGTATTGTCTATACCCTGAGAACGGCTTGAGCTCACTATAAACGGTGTTTGGTTTCGACGAAGCCGGTATTATCAAAAGTATGTAGCATCTATTACCAGTTGGTGATCGGTCTTGTAACTTTGGAACCAGCGCATGGTGAGGTTCGAAATAGGGTAATCTAAGCACAGGAAAGGACCATGTTGTGTTTAACGGTGTCTTGTTCGCCCACATTACTGATATAGAGTATAATTAGGCGTTTGAGAGTTACTGTTATTTAAATGCCTTGTTTTGCCTTGTGACTGATAACAGGGTATGATCTGGTTGGCCCACGTATAGAACAGGGGCGAACAGTAGTATAAGCATATTCCTAAGCCTAAGCCTAAGCCTAAGGCTAAGCGTATGGATGAGCCTATTCCTAAGCCTATGCCTAAGCCTAAGCCTAAGCGCATAGATGAGCCTATTCCTAATCGTAAGCCTAAGCCTAAGCGTATAGATGAACCTATTTCTAATCCTAAGCGTAAAAGCTTAAGCCTGAGCCTAAGCAAAAAAATTAGTCTAAAGCTTAAACTGACTCTATTATAGCTGGGCCATCTGGTTTATAGACTTATATTTTAGTTTAGTTCAAAACTATGAGAGTAAAATTGTAAACTTAGTTTACAACCGTTTCAATTTAATACCAATAAATATATAATAGATCTTATTAATTTACCGATTGTTAAAAATTCTGGCCCAAGTAAAGATCAGGGGCGAAGAGTTTTTCTGTGGTACTAGAATAGAGTAAGCATAAGCTTTCGGCTTATTTTTTGCTTGGCTTAGGCTTAGGCTTAGGCTTAGCTTTCGGCTTATTTTTTGCTTGGCTTAGGCTTAGGCTTAGGCTTACGAATATTCTCATTCTTGTGCCTAGGTTTAGGCTTAGGCTTAGGAATATGCTCATTCTTATGCTTAGGTTTAGGTTTAGGTTTAGGTTTAGGCTTAGGCTTAGGAATATGCTCATTCTTATGCTTAGGTTTAGGCTTAGGCTTAGGCTTAGGCTTAGTAATACGTTTATAATACTGTTCCGCCCCTGTTCTTTATATTGGCCAAAATTCTCTTGGTTTAAGTGAGAAATTGAGTCCGGGAACGAAGGACACTTTTTGTTTTAGAAATTTTACTGCCTTTCAACCGTATTTTAACAAACATTTTAACAATTCAAAATATATATTTCAGGTTTCAGTTCAGAGTTGAACAACGTGGCCTTTTTGACGTATTTCATAAATTCTAAACCAATTTGCCTAATATACATTTTCAACTATGCATCTATCATTGCTATTACTGCTCGTACTGTCAGTATTAACGACGATTCTAACAATTCTGGTACAAAATATTTAAAATTCGTTTTGTTTTTGGATGAGTTTATTTCTAAGCCTAAGCCTATTAAGCCTAAGCCTAAGCCTAAGCCTAAGCCTAAGCCTAAGCCTAAGCCTAAGCCTAAGCAAAAAATTAGTCTAAAGCTGAAACTGACTTTATTATAGCGCCTCCGGAAAACGATCCGGCCCTGTTCTATACATGGGCCATGGGACGCATCAGACCTGGCCGTAGTCAGCATTCTACATCTGGATATACTTTGTAAATACTTGAATTTCAACCCGTCTCTGAATGATAGTGACCTATACTACGTTTAAATTATAGTTTCAAACAACAATTTGAACCGAGGACTTGTGGATAACAGGCGTTTGCTTGCATCGCTCGAGCACACGGCTTAATGCACTAGCCTGTTCGTGTCATTTTGAGTTTTCGTTGTAAATACTATTAAGTTGTTGTTGCACTAACATATCTATACCGTTTTGGCCGGCATGAGAATGCCGCTAAACACTCTTGTCTTGATATATTTTATGGCCCATGTATAGAACAGGGCCGAATCGTTTTCCGGAGGGGCTGTAATCGAGTCGATTTAAGTTTTAGACTAATTTTTTTTGCTTTGGCTTAGGCTTAGGCTCAGGGATAGGCTCTTTCGTGTGATTAGGCTCAGGAATACGCTGTTTCATGTGATTAGGCTTAGGCTTAGCCTTAGGCTTACGAATATGCTTATACTACTGTTCCGGCCCTGTTCTATACATGGGCCTATTTTATATAGCATTCGGTCTGTACTATGACAAATGTTTTCTTTCATCACAAAGACATTACATAACATCTCCTTGTCCATTTTTGTACCCTTCGCGGCAAAAGCCATATTATATTAATATTTTCAGGTAGAATCGTCATTGGTTTCGAACGACAATTCAATTAATTTGAAGCCTTTCAAATCAAACTTGGATAATCAGAGAAAAAGGTAAGTTACTTTTTGATGTTTATATAAGTTACAAAACAGGTAAGTTGGTGGGTTTCACACGTTACCGTTGGTATAACTTTAAAAGTTATCCTCCGATAGCCATCCATTATCGGCTCTGTTAAACTTATGATGGTTACTGGCGGACTGAGCGAAAGTCGTAGTGGTGTGCCGGCGTATAGGATAGATACGCCAAGAGTTACCGTCACATGGAAGGCTACATATCCACCGGATATAGTGCATAGACAAAAATTCGCCGGATCAGACACCGACATACCGGTGGACTTCGATCCACCGAACACAGCGCAAATTGACCGAACCTGAAAAAAACTTATCAATCTGATTTTATAGGCACACACACATATATAGTATGTAACGACAAAAGCTTAATATGTGTTAGCTAATGTTAACGTAGCGTTATTCGCCATCATGTGGGTGGCTTTTCAGTAATCGGGTTGTGCATGTACTGTAATAACCCGAATAAGTGGGGGAGGGTAATAAGCGGGGGGTCCGCATTTTGAGTCCGAATCAATTGGAGTCGTATCCCTAATAAGAGACAGTACGCGGGTAGAGTCCCTAAACCCTAATTAGAATCCATAAATGTCAATTAACCCTAATTGTAGCGCATAAATGACTCTAGGACCAAATAATTTGAGGTCGAAACATTAAAGCGTACTTAAATTTTGAAAGTACATTCCTAAGTGTAGCCTTGTATTATCGCTCAAGCTATTGACACAAGAGAAATAAACGTTTTAATTCAACGGATAATTGCAGTACCGGATATATATCAGTAACGAAGGGCGGCGGAGCGTGGGTTAAAATAAATAGCAGTCCGTAACCGAATAACAAGGGGGGTACTGTTTGGAGAGGCCAAATAAATATCAGACCCCCTCTTATTCGGCTCACTACAATACGTGAGCCTAAACTTGAAACAATAGGATAAAACACTTTGTTGTAAACCAAATGAAACGCATTTGCACGCGTTTTTATTACAAGAATAACCCCCACAGAACTTAGAATTTATCTGTGATAGTGGTTCATGTAAAGATCAAGGGCGGAACGTTTTTCTGTAAGACTAGAATAGAGTAAACTTAAGGTTTAGACTAATTTTTTGTTGCTTGGCTTAGACTTAGGCTTAGGATTAGGCTTAGAAATATGCTCATAGCCAATGCTTTATTTTGAAGTGACATAGAAGTAAAAATTAATAAACGACTACAGAAGATTAATTTTCGAACAAATTAAACCTTTGTAAACTGGACCCAAATTGTTGTTTTAACTTTAAAACCTTCCGTATCAAAGTGGGACGTGGGTAAGGATTTTTGTACCCAATTCGCGCTTTACCCACGCGACGTTTTTACTCGCGGGTACACCCGCGATAAAACGATCTACCCGTAATTCACGTTTAACCAGCGCCTGAAATTAAACCAGTATTTTAAAGATTGGCGGTGTGATTTGGACTTCAGCACCAAAATTTTGCTGCTATAACTCCAACCAAAATTTCAAACTTTCAAAGTCTACTAAATGAATCATTGGTATATATAGCGTGGCACTATTGTCAAGTATATCCGCGACCAATTTTTTACCCAGCTTGCGTTTACCATCGGGTACACTGCTCTGCTGCTATTTTGGGTATAAAATTTGGATAAAAGGATGAGCGATGCTATATGAACACCAGTGCAATATGGTCTTTACGTCCTCGTTAGGAACTAGCGGACGACTTTATAGTGGTTTCGTAGAGAGTGTGTTAAAACGACGTCGGGCCTTAGATAGACCCAGACATTTTTTGTAGTAGTGTGTGCAGAATATTAACGTGGATGATCCATTATTCGCTACTTTTGGTTAAATTTTCGTTTGATGGAATATTGATGTAAGTTTCCTATTAAAACACTGCAGATATGATGAAAAAAGCGAAAAAGATTATGAAGAACATTGACAAAATCGGTGGTGGAAAGTTTGCAGTAACTAAACGAATTATTAGAAAACAAGAAAATAAATTGGAATCAATGCGGTCTGAACTCAAAGAAGCAGACACAGAATGTAGTGCAATTGGAACACAATATATCACACTTAAACTCAACACAAACAATCAGATTACACAACAAGAACAACAACAAAGCGAAGAAGAACTGCAACCAGAGGAACAACAAGAACAACAACCAAGCGAAGAACTGCAACCAGATGAACAACAAGAACAACAACTGTACGAGAAACAGCAACGACTAAAAGAATGCAAAATGTCAACAATTGACAAAAGACTTGCAATCGGATTCCAATCAAAGACAATAATCGATTTGAACAGTGTTGTGCTCAGTGATCCAGATGTGACATTTGGAGACAGTTGGTGGTACAAAAATCGAAATCAAGCCATATCCGAAGCAGTTCGAAAAGATTCTGCAATTGTGGCGGTGGATACAAAACAACTGGACATGTTAATAGACGAACAAATGGTGAACAGTCAAAACCAAACAGAAATAGAAACACTGGAAGCTGAAAAACGTGCGCTTGCTACAGCAGACGCAGCGTTGATCGATGCAAAGGTGCGGGCAATTCAAAAAGATTTAAAAAATACGTACGAATATCGGCGGCAATGGTTACTCGAACAGGCTTTGCAAGAACTCGATATCGATGCAAAACGTCAAATGGATAATTTGCGACAGCTGCGTGTTCAACTCGCCAGTCGAATTGTTGTCAACATCGGCGAAAATCGCAATAACAATAATAGCAGCAGCAGCAACTTGTTACAGCGGCAACAAAAACTACAACAGCAACAACTCAACAAATTATCGGCAACGATCAAAAAAACACTTACAACGTTGTTGGCGCTGAATGCAGAGCATCAACAGAATCTCGCCGAAAATAACGTAGACGAACAAAAAGATCTGGATACAGTAATCAAAGATTTTATGGACCGGACTGAATATATGTTGACTCAGCGTAAACAAAACGCAGTACGGCAACAAGCAATAGACGCCAAACTAGCAATACTGTCGTTATCATCAGAGGAAATTATTCAAACACTGCTCGACCAAACCAACAACGACTACTACTATCGTGACGCTGACGACAATGCTGAAATGCATGAGGAACGCAAGCAACTTGCAATTTCATTGCAAACTGCATTACAAAAACGCATCAAATTGCACAAAAAAGAATTGACGTTTATGTACTTGCAACAGCAATTAATCGCTGACGATATGGCCAACATGGAAACCGTCGGCGACGCGAATCGTCCAAGGTTCGCAAAGAAAGCTTTGATCAAATTCGACAAATATTTACAAAAACAATGCGGCTATCTCACACTTCAATGTCACCTGGCGATTGCAAGGGCCGCGCGCGTTGTCGACAATCGTATCATGCAAAATTTGAGCAATTATACAGCTGCACACAACGATTTTGTAAACAATATCGAAAATGTACAGTCGATAGGATATATTGCTGTCACTGGAGCAACAAACAATCAAGAACATGAAGTTAAAGTGATTTTTGATCGATTGAATGGCTGCAAATTAACCACAGGCCTGTGTGCGGCCAAAATTGGACTCGTTGCGTTGCCTCAAATCGAACGTCATCTTGCTGATAATAGGTTAACGTCTGAAGAATTTTTAAATTTCACTAATAATCAACAACAACAGCAACCAATCGGTGAACTCGAATCTGTTTGGTCGAGTGTTGCATCAAAACTG